>JTEE01000163.1:483607-495847 GCA_002896455.3 Chlorella sp. ArM0029B
TGTGCTGTGCTGTGCTGTGCTGTGCTGTGCTGTGCTGTGCTGTGATGTGCTGTGCTGTGCTGTGCTGTGATGTGCTGTGCTGTGCTGTGCTCCCGGCAGAGCCACGCCCCCTCATCTCCCCTGCTGCCAGCAAAAGCGTGCCCCCTCATCTTCTCCTCCCCAACTCACACCTTCCTCCCCCTGTGCCCTGCCACCACTCTTTCCTCCCCCTTCTCCTCACAATTGCAGGAAAGCGAGACCTGCCCGCCCCGCTGCGCAACCGCTTCACCGAGATCTGGGTGGGCGAGCCGCCGCAGGTGCGCCTTACAACACAATGGAACAATCTCCTCGTGGGGGTGCAACTCGTACAACTTCACACCCTCGCCAAGCGGCCGCCGCCGTGCTGCCGCTGCTTCCCGCGGAGTTCAGGCCTTGGCTGCACCAGATTCACCCACACCGGCACTGCGGTGGCGCGCCGTCATTCTTTCATTGTACAGCACTGCAGCAACAGAATATTGTGCCGCAGATGCACCGCCAGCCAGCACCCCTCAGCTGTGCTGTGCCTTGCTTTGGCTAGCTGCCCAGCTGCCTGGCCGGCAGTCTAGACGGCGGGAAAAAATGCATCTCTTTCGCGCAAGAACCAGTGCAGGCAGACATGCATGCCGGCTGTTGCCCCAGGAGCTGCCTGTTTGCTGCAACCCAACGCCCGTCCAGCGCTTTACCCCTCCCCTCATCGCCCGCCCTGGAAGCCTGGCCACCGATGCGGGGTAACCCCGCATTTCACACACTCATACACACGCTACCAGCACACACACACACACCACACATGCACACGCTGCTGGTACCAGCACACACAAACACGAAGTTGCCCTCCCACCCTCACCCTACACACATGCTCTCTCCTGTGCAGCGCGAGGACCTGGCGGCCATTGTTGCTGGCTACTTGTCTGGCGTGGTTGCGGGCGCCCCTGTGGAGGCGGTGGTCGACTTCTACCTGGCAGCCAAGGCAGAGGCGGTGAGCAGCAGTGATTGCATGCATTTCATTGCTCCTTCTTTTTGCTTGGCCTGGGGGTGGTTTTTCTGGGTGTGAAGGGATGGGGAGCGGGGTTTGGTGGAGGCGGGGGGCGGTGGTCGACTTCTTCCTGGCAGCCAAGGCAGAGGCGGTGAGCAGCATGCCTGGTGGAAAGACGCAAATAAGGCTTCGAGCTTTTTTGCACAAACTGCTGTGTTTGTTGCCCTGGGGGGTGGCCTGGGGTTGGGTTTGCTGGCTGCGAAGGGGTAGGAAGCGGGGTTGGTGGAGGCTGAGGGCGGGGATCGACTTTTACCTGGCTGCCTGCCAAGGCAGGGGCGGTGAGCAGTCACGCTGGCGCCCGCTTGTGTGTGTGTGCGATCATGTGTGCATGTGCGACGCTGCTGAACGGCGGGGGCCATCAGCTGGTGTGCAAACCTCACCCCTCCCCCTTGTGCTCACCTGCCTCCTCCTGGTTTTGTGTTCCCCCCTCCAGGAGGGGACGCTGCAAGACGGGGCGGGGCACAAGCCTGCCTACAACCTGCGCACGCTGTGCCGCGCGCTCGAGTACACGGCACACGCCACGCCCATCTACGGCCTGCAGGCAAGCCGGGCCGGCCCAGCTGGCAGGCAGCAAGGGCAAGGGGGGCGGTTGAAGCGGCAGGGGGTGTTGCACTGGCGGGGGAGCAGCCCCTTGGCTGGCTTTGCTCACGTGGCTGGCCCTGCTACAGTCTGCTGTTGATCATGTAATGCCTCGCCGTTGCCCCTGCCCCTACCTTCGACATGCCTCCCACCCCCGTTCCTTGCCCCTGCCCCTCCCTTTTCCAACTCTCTGTCGGCCCCCACACCGTCCATGCTTGACAGCAAGCTTTGCAACCTCAAGCCTCACCGTGCCTGACTGACACTCCCCTACCGTCCACCTCACCCCCATGCTGCAGCGCTCCCTGTGGGACGGCTTTGCCATGTCATTCCTCACCCAACTGGACCCCGCCAGCGGCTCCCGCCTGGAGAAGCTGATGCAGCAGCACCTGCTGGGGGCGGGGACCAGCCTCAGGGTAGGGACCAGCCTCACAATCAGCTCTCTCTTGTTCTTTCCTTCTTTGATGGAGGTGTGGTGTTTGATGGAGGTGTGACTGGAGTGGTTGTTTTGGGTTGGTGGTGTGGTTGGGCAAACCGTAAAACCGAGAAAGGAAATGGGGTGAGGTGCACAGCTGGGAGAGGGCACGGCTGGTGCAGCAGCGGCAGCGGCTCCCCTGTTGGCTCTGCCTTGTTGGCCCAACACGCGTGCAGTGCGACGCCAACGCAAACACGACGCAGTAATGCAACGCAATACACGCCTGTTTGATGCAGGTGCTGATGCGCGCCCCGCCCGCCCCTCCCGGCCCGGACCACGTCCTCTTCGACCACTTTTGGGTGGGCACCGGCGGCGGCCCGCTGCCAGGGCCCGGCGAAGGTGAGAGGCAGCGGGAAACATGTTTCTCGTAGATCCCAAATATAACGTCATCTTCTGTCTTGTTAATCAAACCCAAGTCAACCTCTAATTCAAACAGGAGAAGAAAATTTTCTAACGCTCGCGTGTGACAGGGACAGGCGTGGCTGAGCTGCCTGCACAGGGGGGCCTTCAGTGCAAGCGGACACGGATGTCAGCCCACTACCCAGCAGTTGCTTTGTGCATTCCGTTTTGGCGCCAGCTCTGCCCGCTCACAGCCTCTCCCATGAAGCCGCGCCCCACCTCACCCTCTGCCCGCTTGCCCTCCTCCCATCCCCCTCGACTGCCCTGCCTGCAGACGGCTCTGGCGGCACGTTTGTGCAGACGCCCACGGTGCAGGGGCACCTGCGCAACCTGGCACGCGCCGTGCTGCTGCGCCGCTACCCCATCCTCCTGCAGGCAAGCCGTTTTGCCTGTGTCATTGACGAGTGCCCGCCCCACCTGCCCGGGCCCCGCCTGCATGCCTGTCGCCCTGGCCACTCATGTCCTGCCCGCCAAACAGGAGAGCACTCATCCGCTGGCACATGCTTGTGCGTATGTGTGCGTGTGTGTGTGCACGTCCACGAATGGTGTCCTGTGTGCTGAGCGGTGTTCAGGGCGTAGCGTGACCTGCCGTTCCTCACACTCCCACCCGCCCACCCACCCACCCMCCACCTCGCCTGCAGGGCCCCACCAGCAGCGGCAAGACGAGCCTGGTGTCGTACCTGGCCGCACAGACGGGGCACACATTTGTGCGCATCAACAACCACGAGCAGACAGACCTGCAGGTGCGGACGTGTTGCGGTGGCTTGTGGTTGGTGGTGGTAGAACCGTGTCCTTCGGGGGCTGTGGGTTGTGCTGTGGGGAAGGCCGTTCTGTGCGTACACTACGACACGTAGCAGAGCAGAGCGGCTTGCAGGGGTGTATTTGTGGGGTGGGGTGGGGTGATAGGCAGCACTCGAGGGATTGCCGCAGCGTATGCCTAGCGCCAAGCCGGCTTCCGTGCTTTGCTTTTTTGAGGCCCTGTTTGCCCTGCCATCCACCCCCACTGTCCTCCACCCCGGCCACAAATGCGCGACACTCCTCACTCACCACCCTAAACTTTGTGCAGGAGTACCTGGTTTGGGGTTCAAAAAAGGGTTCCACCACGGGTTTAGGTCACCTACAACACGGCAACATTAGTATCAATGCACGGTGAATTGATTGACATGAATCCCCTATAATGTGTGCAGGAGTACCTGGGCAGCTATGTGTCGGACGAGAGCGGCCGCCTGGTGTTCCGCGAGGGCCTGCTGGTGCAGGCTGTGCGCAAGGGGCACTGGATTGTGTTGGACGAACTCAACCTGGCGCCCACAGAGGTGCTGGAGGCGCTCAACAGGTGGGTGTGTCAGGGCGGGGGGTGCCAGGTTTTCGGTTTCTGTTTATGGGTGTTGCCGCAGGCTGGGATTGGATGGATGTTGGGGGAGCGGCTTGCGTAAGGGAAGTGGAACGGATGCCGCCAAAGGGTGTCGTGGGGTGTGCAGGAAGGTTCTGTTTCTGGTGTGCAAGACATGGGGGATGCCACAGGGTGGGGTGGATTGAGTGTGTGCAGGGCAGGGGCATAGGCGCCTGTCCCCACCTCCCTCCTCCCATCCTTCCCCCGGCAGGCTGCTGGGCGACAACCGCGCATTCCTACAGCCCACAACAATACAACCTTCCCCTCTTTCTCCCCCTTACCCTTGCCCCTGCCCCTTACCCCGGCCAGGCTTACCCTTTCCCCCTCACCCTTCCCCCTACCCCTGCCACGCTAGTGGACGACAATCGCACACCACCACAACCCACAACCCAACCTCCCCCTCTCTTCCCTGCCAGGCTTACCCTTGACCCCTCACCCTCACCCCTGCTCCTGCCAGGCTTGTTGACAGCAACCGCACCGTGCACGCACCCCAACCTGCCCTTTTTCGCCCTCCTCCTCTCACCCGCAGGCTGCTGGACGACAACCGTGAGCTGTATGTTCCGGAGCTGCAGGAGGTGGTGTCCCCCCACCCACACTTCATGCTGTTTGCCACCCAGAACCCGCCCGGCATCTACGCGGGGCGCAAGACGCTCAGCAGGTGGGTGGGTGTGTGGTGGGGGGCGGCGGTACGGAGAAGAACGGGGCGGGGCGGGGCGGGGATGCCCTGGGGTCGGGAGGAAGGAAGTGGGCGGCGGCAAGACGCTGGGCAAAATGAGAGTTTTGAACAGGGAGTTTGAATCCCTGACGCCCTGCAATGTTCAGTCCTCCCGCCCTCGTCAACCGACTGCTCACCGCGCCTATACAATACACCGCCTATATAAGCTTCCGTGAGGAGGGCAGGAGTTCTCATGCATACCCGGTCCTTGTCATCACCCCCCCACCCCACCCCACCACGCACCGGTGCAGGGCCTTCCGCTCCCGCTTCCTGGAGCTGCATGTGGAGGACATTCCGGATGACGAGCTGACCACCATCCTGGAGAAGCGGTGAGCGCTTGCTTGCACGGCAGTGTCTTGCAAGGGCTTGCTTGGCTTGCAACGATCCATGCTTTGCAGTCGCTTGTTTCGGCTTGCAAATCATGCGTCCGCAACAACACTTGCGACACAGACCCAGTGGGGACTGCTGTTGTGGGAAGTCTTGGGTTGGGTGCGCCTGTGATGGGGGTGGAGCGGCAGGGGGCAGGCGATCGAGATCAGCGCCTCCTCCCCATTTCACTTATGTGGTCGTGTTCAATGCAGGCACGCAACTGCGCTGCAGGGTGTCGCCTCGTGCCACCTCTTCTCTGTCCCACTATCTTTAGAAAGCAAAAAGCACCCCCATAAGCACGCATGTGTGGCATTCCCCCAGGTACCTTGTTGAGCTACTGCTGACGCCTCCTCCTCCTCCTGCCCCCCCTCTTATGCTTTTCCTTTCTGGAAATGGGTGCAGGTGTGCCATCGCCCCCAGCTACGCCGCCAAGCTGGTGGGTGTGCAGCGCGAGCTGCAGCGCCGTCGCTCCGCCTCCAATGTGTTTGCGGGCAGGCACGGGTTCATTACGCCGCGAGACCTCTTCAGGTGGGGTGACGGCCCTCACGTGCAGCAGGGGGGGGGTTAGTGTTAGGCAAACGGAACCAAAAGCGCCGGCCCGAAGGCGAATTACTTGGAAACATTTTCCGTGCGGCCCTTAAAGTGGTGATCGTCAGTTCCAACAGGGGGAGGACATGGCGGTTAATTGGGGGGAATGGGTGGGGTGGGGCACAAAGGTGCAGTCATCAGCAGGTAAGGTAAAAGGAGAGTGAGCCGCTCGTCTGGCAGTGCCGCATGCGCCCAGCTCATCTGCCCAGCCCTCGCCATGTGATGTGATGGCGGCTCACCCCTCGAACCCGACCCCACCCTCATGCCCCTTGCCTTGCTCGTGCCCCTGCTCAGCTCAGAACCCCCGTGTGGGCAAGGCGCTGTGTGCTGCAAGCAGCTGGCCAGAAGAGGCGTTGCTGTCCTGGCATCTGAATTCCTTGCTTTCTGTTGCATTCCATTTGTTCGCATGCAGGTGGGCTGCTGGGCGTGGTGCCAGTGGTTACGAGCACCTGCCGGAGAAAGGCGTTGCTGTGCTGGCATATGAACTCGCTGGCATATGAACTCGTTGCTTTCTATTGCATACCGTGTGCCTGGCATGCAGGTGGGCTGGGCGCGGCGCCATTGGGTACGAGCAGCTGTCGGAGGACGGGTTTGCCGTGCTGGGGGAGCGGCTGCGCAGCGGCGAGGAGCGCGCTGTGGTTGCCGAGGTGCTGCAGAAGGTGCTGGGAGCCAAGGTGAGCTGATGAGAGATGGCACACAAAGTGGGGGAGGGGAGGTGGATGGAGGCTTCTCTGCCAACAGTGCTGTGGGCGAAGATGGGAAGGTGCTTGGCTGCAGCTTGGCTGCAGCGGGGGGGTGCAAATGGTTGCGGGAGCCCAGGCGCAGTACAGAGCGGGGGGGGGAGGAAGGGGAGTCGCTGAATGGCGCAGCTGTAGCATGTGCCTTTCCAAATTTTTCCAAAAAAAACGCCCCGCCCACCCTTTCGAATTTGCAGCTCGACATGGCAGCGGCGTACCAGCGGCGGGGGGATGCCCCCCTGCAGCAGCTGCGGGCGTCGCTGGAACTTGAAACAGCAGCAGCAGCGGCAGCTGCGGCTGCAGGCGAGGATCAGCTGGCTTCGGGGGCGCTTACTGCCCAGGGCCAGCAGCAGCAGCAGCACAGCAGCCACAGCGTGGCCGACGTGGCGGCGCTGCGCAGCTCGCTGGGCGGCGTGGTGTGGACTGCTTCCATGCGCCGCATGTGAGCGCAACGTGGGGCGGCATAGGCAGGGGCAGGGGCAGGGTCTTAGGGTGGGCTGATGGTGGGGTGGGGTGGGGGAGGCTGGGGAGGCGCCGGGCACGTCGGAATTAGGGGTGTGCACAGTATCAGGGTGTGCACAGTATCAGGGTGTGCACAGTATCAGGGTGTGCACAGTATCAGGGTGTACACAGTAGACCATACAGTAGACCATACAGTAGACCATACTGGTACGCAGTGGGCAGTCTGGGATGGGGAAACTGCCCTGCCTGCCTGCCTGCCCTTCTGCCTTGGTCCCCTGCCTCTTCTTGCCCGTCCCCCGCGCTCACGCTGTCTTCTCCCACCTTTAAAACCCCCTCCTCTTCATTTGTGCAGGTACTGCCTGCTGGAGCGTTGCCTGGAGTTTTTGGAGCCTGCGCTGCTGGTGGGGGAGACGGGCACCGGCAAGACCACGGTCTGCCAGATGGCGGCCTTCGTCAGGTGGGGAGGGATGAGGGGCGGGAGGGTGCAATGTGGAAAAGATGCTGCCAGTTTGACCTGGGCGTGCTTTTGGAAATGTTGTGTTCAGAGGTTGGGTTGGGGTGTGGGATCTTGTTTGGGCGGGGAGAGCAAGGTGCTTCACGAAATGTGGACACGATGCCAGATGGCAGCGTTTGTCGGGTGGGGGTGGGGTGCTCTGCGGGCGTGAAGAGGCAGGTCTGGAGTGAGGGAAGAAGCCAGGCCTTCTGGTTGTTTGCAGCGTGTCCTACCAGGCGACGCATGTGTCTCCCCACCCGGCGCAGCCACCTGCGACCACCAACCCTGCTCTGCACACACACGCGCCCTGTGGCCCCTGCCTCACCCCACGCCCCCTGCTCCATGCCGCCCGTCTGCTGCAGGGGCCAGCGGCTGCACATCATCAACTGCAACCAGCACACAGAGGTGTCCGACTTCCTGGGAGGCTTCCGGCCCAACAGGTGGGTGTGATGAAAGGGAGGTGTGGCGGATGGGTGGTGTGAGGGAGGTCACAGCAGGGCCTGGCTTTGCCTGGGTGTCCGATCTCCTGGGCACAGGTGGGATGGAGGGGAGTAGCAGCAGGGTTTTGTCTCAGCTTATGGGGAGCTCAGTCTTAGGTGTCTGACTTCCGGGCCGGCTTCCGCCCAAACAGGTAGGTGGGCGAAGGGATGTGTGATGGGGGGAGGTTGCACCAGGGCTTGGCTTAGCTTAGGGGGGAGGTCAGGGAGTCTAGCTGAGGTGTCCCACTGTCCAGGCGGCGTCACGCTCAGCAGGTGCCAGGGTCGTACATTTGATTGGAGGGCTCACGCCAGGTCAGGCTTCGGGTTGACGAATCCCTGCAGCAAAGAGCGCGGCCACGCCGGTATTGCACTTGCCTCACTTGTGCTGCTGCCCGCTCACTGCCGGCCCACCGTGACCTGCCCGCCCCTCCTCCTCCTCCCTTCTTGCAGGCACCGGGAGCGGTCGCTGGTACAGCTGGAGCAGGCACTGGCGGCCCTTAATGCCAGCCCCCTGCTGGCAGCTGCCGGGCAGCTGCCGCTGGCTCGGCCGCCCACCCCGGCAGGCGCCGATCTGCAGGCAGCGGTGGTTGGCGCCAGGCAGCGCCTGGAGGCAGCGGCGCAGCATGTGAAGCAGGCAGCGGCGGCGGCGGCGGCGGACGCCGTCTCTGGTGGCACCAAGAAGGAGCAGAAGGCGGCTCAGAAGGCGCAGAAGGCGCTGGGGCAGCAGCTGGAGCTGTTGAGGAGCGCAGTGGGCAGCCTGGCAGCGGCGGTGGCGGGGGTGCGGGCACCCTTTGAGTGGGCAGATGGCCCGCTGGTGCAGGTGCGCGAGTGGTGGTGGTGGTATGTGTGTGTGGTGGTGGTGGTGTGTGTGGGGGGGTGCTAGTGCTGAGCATGCTGTGGGATGAAGCTTGCTGGGATTCGCTAATCCGCGCGTGTCGCACTGCTGTGCATTTGCGTGCCGTGCTTCTTTTGCTTGCCCGAGGCAGTTGTTGCCAGCCTGGCGGGGCAGGGGCAGGGCGAGAATGCCGGGCCCCCTTTGTGGGCAGATGGACCGACGGTGAGGCAGGACAAGGGGCAAGCGGGCGGTGGCAGGAGCAATGGTTTTCGCCTGCCGCAGCTACGTGCCGGCTTGCCCTGCAGTTGTGAAGGTGCCAGCAGGATCGCACAGGCCCAGATGACGTGGCACCATGCTTGTTGGCGAGCGAGCCTAACCTGGCCTCCCACGTTCCTTCACAAACGACTGCGCCCCGACGGATCCTTCTGTCTTCTTGCCCCGTCCATGCCGATGTGCACAGGTCATACAGCAAGGCGGCATGGTGCTTGGTGGACAAACTGAGCCCGGTATCCCGCCACACACACACACACACTTCCTCTTTACCCCTTTGCCCTTCCTCCCTCGTCCCCGTGTGAGCAGGCCATGAAGCAGGGCGACATGATTTTGGTGGATGAACTCAACCTGGCGGAGGATGCGGTGCTGGAGCGGCTCAACAGGTGTGTGAGTGTGTGGGGGGGGCGAGCAAGGGTGGGGGAGAGGAAGGGATGGGGTGGAGGACATAGCGGTAACATATGCGCCTTGGTTGGCAAGTGCAGGTGCGTTTGCGTGGTGTGTTTGCAAGGGCGGGGTGGGGGACATCAGGTGTTCTTGGTGAGTAATGTTGTGGGGTGGGGACCAAGGCTGGGGTGGGGCATTGGTTGTGGGTTGGGGCAAGGTCGTCTGTGCTGGAGCGGCTCAACAGCATGTACCAATCGTGAGCGGCGGGGCTGGCGGGGGTGACAGGCGAGGGTGTGGGAGCAGATGGGTGGTGTGGAGGTCAAAGCATCCTGGGTTGGAAGGCGGAGGCAGGCTGGGTTTGTGAAGGGTCTGCACGCTGCACTCATTCCTCATTCCTGCCACCCCGCCACCGCCCATTCCACACACTTCTCCCCACCCCAATCTCACTCCCCTCCCCTCTCCTTCCCCCCTGCCTGCCCTGCAGCGTGCTGGAGTCGGGCCGCACCCTGACGCTGGCTGAGAAGGGAGGAGCCGGGGCGGAGGTGGTGGTGGCGCACCCCGCCTTCCGCATCGCGGCAACCATGAACCCGGGTGGGTGGGAGGGTGGGCAGCGTTCATGTGATATGACACCAGGTGGGCTGCGGGTCAGCACCAGCAACAAATGCTTCCCCCTCCCCATGGCGGCAACTGGAGCCGCCCCCAGCCGTGCTTCCCGCCCCGTGACACGGTCTCATCCCCCTCCTGGCCCTTGCCCGTCCCCCCTCCGCCCCCATTCCACACGCTGCTTGTTGACTGTGTCAGCGATGGGCTGTCCCCGACTGCCTTGCCTCTTTGAATTTTACTTGGCTTAACCATCTGCTCACCTCTCCCGTGTTTGCCCCTCTCCCTGCTCCCCTCCTGCACTAGGCAGCGACTATGGCAAGAAGGAGCTGTCCCCCACAGCCCAACCTTGATAACGTCTCCCTGCCTTACCTTCTTCTGCTTACCTCTCCCGTGCCCCCCCTTCCCCCTCCCCTCCTGCCTGCACCAGGCGGCGACTACGGCAAGAAGGAGCTGGCCCCCATTGACCCCCCCTTGAAAGTTACCTGGCGTTCCTTTTGCTTACCATGCGTGCCTGCCCCTCTCCCTGTTCCCCTGCCTGCACCAGGCGGCGACTACGGCAAGAAGGAGCTGTCCCCGGCCCTGTCCAACCGCTTCACCTCCATCTGGGTGCCCGCCGTGCACGACGCCGAAGAGCTGCGTGCCATTCTGGAGTCGCGCCTGCCAGGTGAGCGACTTGGGCGGCACCTTTAGGGTTGTGGCTGGCGGCACCTGGTTCCGCTTTTGTTGGACGGGCTGGGCAGGGGAGGCAGCTGGCAAGAGAGCGGCTGGTGGCACATGGGTCGGTTGTTGGTTGTGAGAGGGAGACGAAGGGGAGTGGTGGTGGTGACAGTTTGAGGTGCAAGGCTGGGTGAGGAGGCAGGAGAGTGTGCGTTCCACCCACGATGCACCCGTCCAGGCGCAATTGTGGTGTGGTGCTGCCTCACTGGCACCCGGATGACTCACCGGCCCTGCCCTCCCATCCCCTGTGCCCGCAGGCCCCGAGGCCAAGGCGCTGGTGGCCCCGCGCCTCCTCGACTTCTGGCACTTCTTCCGCTCAGAGGCGGCGCACACCGCACGCCAGGCGCTGTCAGGTGCGGCCAGGACGCTCTGCGCTCTGAAAAACGGCCTAGTGCCTGCTCCTCTGCCTTGCCGATGAGGGCATGCCCCTTATGCACTGTGCCTATGACCCTCTGTCTGCCTCTACAACCTCGTCCTGCGCCGTGCACAACTGCTGGCCTGGCATGTGCCTTTCCCCTGCCCATTGCACAAGCTGCTTGCCTGGCCGGGGGTCCAATGTTTGTCGCACCACCTTCTTGGATGTATCTCACTCCCACACCTCCTCCCCCCCTCCCTTCCCCTCCCTTTGCTCGCTTCCCCCTCCCCAGTGCGCGACCTGCTGGCCTGGGCTGGCTTCATCTCTACCACCGCCCCCCAGCTGGGCCTGCTGCCCGCCTATGCACACGGCGCACACCTGGTGCTGCTCGACGGCATCGGGCTGGGGGTGGGCCTGTCGGCAGAGGTGGGTGCATTAGTGGAGAGTGTGTTTATGTGTAGGAAAGTAAGTGCACTTTTCCAGGTTGAGGTTGGGGCCTGCTGTTGAGAAGAGGCAGGCTGGGGGTGGGCCTGTCGGCAGAGGTGGGTGCAGTAGTGGAGAGTGTGTTTATGTACACAGCATGTCTATACACACAGTCACTACACATTCTGTGTACACAGCCTATGTACACAGTACACAGTAATTACACTTTTCCAGTTTGGGCCTGCTGTTGAGAAGAGGCAGGCTGGGGTTGGGACTGTCCGCAGAGGTGGGTGGGGCTGGGTAATGCCCATGAAGCACCGACTCCCTTCTGCCTGCCTGCCGCAGAGTGCACATGCTGAGCCCTGGTTTTCGGCCCCCTTGTCCCTGCTTCCGCCCAATCCGCTTCCCCGCAGGCCTCACAGCAGCTGCGGGACCGCTGCCATGCCTTCCTGCTCACCCAGCTGCCGCCCGAGCTGCACGCTGCGGCAGAGGCGGCGGCAGGGCGGGGCGCGCTGCCTGCTGACCTGGAAGGCGATGACATGGCAGGTGCTGACATGGCGGGTGCTGACATGGAGCTAGGGGAGGCCGAGGGGCAGCAGGCCCAGCGCTGGGGCATCGCTCCCTTTTACGTGGAGCAGCGCCCAGTGCCGGGCGGCGGCCCCCCGGGAGCACGGTTCAACTTCCGGGCGCCCACCACCGGACGCAACGCGCTGCGCGTGCTGCGCGCGCTGCAGGTGCGCTTTGCTGCAGGGGCAGGGGGCCGGGCCCAAACTGAGTTATGTTGCGTGCAGCAACACGTTTGGAAATCAAGCTGCTGGCAGGGTTGTAGTGGCAGGTGGCACAAAAGCCTGCCTTGCCTGCCAGCCAGCCTGCCTCCTGCCTGTCTGGCCGCTCAATCGTCCACCCTCCCACCCAC
>JTEE01000163.1:517476-530937 GCA_002896455.3 Chlorella sp. ArM0029B
CCGCCGTGGCGGTGGCAGAGGCGGAGCGCAACCTGGCAGAGCCGACCACGGCGGCGGCTGTGCTGGCCGCCTTTAGCAGCGGCGCGCTGCGGCAGCTGGACGCGCTGCCCGCCTGGGGCAGCACACAGCAGGCACAGCAGGCGGCGGCAGGGGCGGCGGCGGTGACGGAGTCAATTCTGCCCCTGCCCCAGCTGGAGGGCAGCAGGTATGCAAGCCAGCTGCCGCGCCTGACGCGGCGGTTTGTGGAAGTTGCCAACGCGGCGGTGGGGGCAGAGGCCGCAGCTGCGGGCGCCTCTGCAGCTGATGAGCTGGCGGGCGACGCAGCGGAGCGGGCGCTGGCGCTGAGGGTTGACGTGGCCAAGGGAGCCAAGGCACGCAAGAAGAAGGCGCTCACAGGTGGGTGGGCTGGCTGGCTGGACTGGGGCAGAAGAGAGTGTGAGGAGCAGAGAGTGGGGTGTCTTGGGTGGGTGGGTAGGGCTGGGGACCGGGTGGCTGGAGTGGGCGGGGCTGGCAAGTTCAGATGACCAGCGTGGAACAGAGGTGGGAGGTGGCGAGGTGGGCCAGGGGTGCAAGGCACGCCAGGAGGGGGTTGGCGTGAGGGTGTAATGGTGGGTTGGTGGGGCTCATGGCTGGACTCTGGGTCTGCAGCCGGGCGTAGGTGCGGCTGCATCCGGATGAACAAGGCTCAGCTCTCTACAGTCCCAGCAACGCTTGACACTGCCCTCACATGCGGCTACTTGACATTCCCCCCCACCGCTTACCATGCTTGCCTGCCTCTGCCTGCCTCTGCCTGCGTCTGCCTGCCTCCCCGCCGCAGACTTCTTCAAGGCGCTGGCGGCTGCTGGCGTGAGCCGCCGGCGCACCGCCGTGCCCGCCGCCCAGCGCGGCACTCAGGCATGGTTTGCGCAGCCGGACGCCGACCCTGCCCCACTGCTGGCCGCCCCCGAGGCGGCAGCAGAGGCGGCACTCACAGATGCTGGCCCGGTGGAGCAGCAGGCGGTGGCGGCGGCACGCTGCTGGGCTAAGGCCGATCGCTACTACTTTAGCAGCATGGCGCGCCTGCAGCGGCTGTGGGAGGTGGGTGCGGGGTGTGTGCTGGAGTGGTTGCTCCGGCGGCAAAGACGGCAGCTGCCTGTGGCTGTGCCTGTGGCAGCAACTGCTGCATTGCGGCCGCTGCTGCATCGTGGCAGCTGTTGCATCGTGGCTGCTGCTTGCACACCCTGGTTTTGCCCCAGGTGGCGCAGACTTGTGGGGCTTGCCTCTCCACATGCTGGCTGACCTCTGTGTGATTCGCCACTGCTCCCTTGCTGCCTCCCCTCTGCAGGCTGCCAAGCAGCCGCACGGCGACCTGTCGGGCGCCGAGGTTGAGGGCGGCGTGCGCAGCGTGGAGCACCTGCTGTGGCTGACACAGCGCAGCCGCGCCACGCTGGGCACGCTGAGCGACGTGCACCGCCAGCTCAGCGCGCTGCACGGCGCGCTGCGGTCGCTGGCGCCCGCTGCCACGGGGGAGGCGCAGCAGCAGGAGGCAGGCATGCCAGCAGGGCTGCCGGTGCCGCCACAGGAGCGGTGCCGTGCCTGGTACGAGCGGCAGCGCGCAACCCTGGCTGCGCTGCTGCAGCAGGCGGAGGAGACTTCAGAGCTGCTGGCGGCTGCCGCCGCTGCCGAGACAGCGGCAGCACCACGCAGGCAGCTGCAGGCAGGGGCACAGCAGGCAGCGGCGGCGACCACCGCCGTGTCTGATTGCGCCAGCCGCCTGGCAGCCGCCATCGCCGGTGCGGTGGCGCTGCCCAGCGTCGGTGCCGATGCCAGCGCAGCTTCACAGCTCTTCCTGCCAGGTGCCGTCCTGGCAGCCCTGCAGGCCAACACGGCAACTCTGCAGGCCCTGCAGCAGCAGCTGGAGGCGGCGGCAGCGGCGGGCCCACAGGGCGAGGCAAGCCTGCCCGGCTGGGCGGCGCTTGTTGAGGCGGTGGCAGCAGCGGTGCGCGAGTCGCAAGCGGCGCAGGCGGCACCGGCTTCTGGGCCGCAGCCAGACCTGGAGCAGCAGCAGCAGCTGCTGGCACAGCACTTGGAGAGCGCTGTTGCAGCGGCTCTGGTGTGGGCGCAGAACGCCAAGCCGGCCGCGCCGCCGGCCGGCGGCGAGCAGCCGCAGGGGCAGGAGGTTGAGGTGGAGGCGGAGGCGGAGCAGCTGCCTCTGCCAGCGCTGCTGCAGCAGCTGGAGCAGCAGCTGGGCCTGCACCGCCTGTCAGAGCTGCAGTCACACGCCGGCGCCCTGCTGGCAGCAGTGGCAGCGGCCAGCAACCTGGAGGCGGCGCCGCTGGCTGGCGCACAGCGCCAGCTGGCGTCCGCGGCGGCTGGCCTGGCACCACTGTTGGGCCTGCTGCTGTGCACGTTGCGCCAGCTGGGCCTGCAGTACCTGGCGGTACACAAGGCGGCTGCCAAGCTCTGCTACATCTGCGCCTCCCTGTTTGCGGGGCTGGTGCAGGAGGGCTTCTGCATGCCCGAGGGCACGGAAGGTGGGTGGGCCGCTGGTGGGCGACCAGAAGTGTGTGCTCTGTGTGCTGCGCTGTGTGCGGCTCTGCATGCTGGGTGTGCTTCTGAATGTGCTTATCTGTGTGACGGCTCTGTGCTGCCCAGTGTGCTGCTTCGAATGGCCTCGCCGTGCCGGCTGGTGTGCCTCTCTGCCTGCCTTCTCTACCTCGGTTCGACGCCTCCCCTGCCTTGTCTCCCCCCGCCTGCAGGCGAGGCGCAGGAGGGCGGTGAGAGCAAGATGACCGAGGGCACGGGGCTGGGCGAGGGCGACACCACCGAGGCCAAGGACATTTCAGACGAGGTGAGGCACCCCTGTTGAGACGTATGCGGTGTGCAACAGGACGGGAGGAGGGTGGGACCTGGCTGTGGGGGGGTCTGGGAGGGAAGCCGACTTTTGGACAGGTACAAGCCTGGGCCCCGGCTGTGGGTGACTGACTGGCTGGCGGTAGTAGGCTGAGGAGGTAGACAGCGACCACCCCGGTCTGTACGTTCCATACCACGATCGAGCATTCACTTGCCTGGACCGCCCCAGCCTCCCAATACAGATTGATGTCCCCCGAATCCTCCCCTCCTCCGCAGCTAACGGTCTGGAGCAGGGGTAAACCCCAACCCCTGATCACCCCAGTCTGAATCAAACCCTAACTCCCTAACCGTACGCCAATCCCTAAACCCCAATCCCCCTTATCACCCCAGTCTAAATCAAACCCTGATCGTACGCCAACCCCTGCACCCCAATTGGTCCCCCGCAGCTGGAGGACCAGGACCAGCTGCTGGGCGCCAAGCAGAAGGGGGCGGAGCAGCAGGAGCAGGAGGACCAGCAGGGGCCGCAGGAGGAGCAGAAGCCGGAGCAAGGTGGGCTGGTGGGGCCACATGCGGTCCTTTGTGTGTGGGGGACGACAAATTGCAGGGGTGGCTTGCGTCAGGCAGGCAGGCGCGGATTGAAAGGTATCTTTTTGCCACATTCTAAAGCCGCCCGTGAAGCAGGCTTCTCCTCACGCCATGCCTACCTGCATTGCTACCCCACCGCTCCCCGTATTCAGCCCCCCCCATAAGCATCCACATTCAACACTGCCAGGCATTGAGATGGCGTGTGCGGTTGTCAAAGCTACTTTTCTCACTTCCTTACACACCGATATCAAGCGACTTGCAACTTTACTTACCCCACTCACACAGGCGTTGAGATGGACGACGACTTTGATGGGGCGCTGGAGGACGTGGGCCAGGACCAGCAGCAGTCAGGTGAGGGCAACAGAGGGGAGGGGTGTGAAGCGGGACGAGCAGCGGATGGCTAAGGCGTGCGGGGGGAGGGGTTGGGCAGCATTGCGGCGGTCAGGGGACGGCGGGAGCAGGGGGGGCATGTGAGGTAGGACCAGCAGTTGGGTGGGGGTGAAGGTGGGGCCGGGGGCGAGCAAGCAGAGGCTGTGGCACGGATGCCTCCGCGTTGGCAGCTGGGCAGGATGTGCGCAGAGCAGAGCAGGGCAAGGACGGCACAGGCAGCGGTGCAGCAGGCACGGCAGCCAGTGGATCGCCACCCTCGCCAGCTGCTGCCCCATCCTCACCCCCATCCCCGCCCCGCCCTCCCTTCCCCTTCACACTTTCCTCCTGCCCCCGCAGGCAGCGAGTCTGGTGAGGAGGAGGAGGAGGATGCTGAGCGGGTTGACCAACAGATGGGTGATGCGGGCGATGAGGCGGAGGATGTGGATGAGCGGCTGTGGAACAACGAGGACAAGGAGGACGACCAGGGGGGCCAGGTGGGCAGAGGGCGCAAGAGTCCATGGGGTGGCTGACAGGGAGGAGGAGAGAGAGAGATAGGCTGAGAGAGGCTGGCAGAAAGAAGGAGGTTGAGAGAGGCTGAGAGAGAGGCTGGTTTGGAGGGCGACAGTGCACGTGCCTCCGCCAGGCTGCACCGCTTGCACGTGCAAAGCTTGCCGGTTGCCGCTTGTGTGTCGGTTTGGGCATCTGCTCGCAGGGCCCGTCTCTCGCTTCCTCTTGCAGCCAGCCGGCTCACCATGCATGCCCCTGCCCTGCCCTGCCCTGCCCTGCTCTTGCCACCCAACCTCAACCCCTATTTGAGTCTCTTCCGCGCCCCTTGCAGCCGGCCTGCTCACCATGCACGCCCCTGCCCTGCCCTGCTCTCCCCCCCACCCCGCACCCTGCTCACTCCTGCAGGAGCCAGAGGACCCCGACGACAAAGCGGTGCAGGTGGGGGACAAGTCTCAGCTGGAGTATGCTGCTGGCGGCGAGGAAGACGAGCAGCCACCGCAGGAGGAGAAGGACAACCAGCAGCAGCAGCAGCCGCAGCCGGGGGAGGAGGAGGAGCAGGCGGCACAGCAGCCTGGGGTGGAGGAGGAGCAAGAAGAGGAACAGCCGGGAGAGCACCAGGACAGGTGGGTGCTAGTTTTTGTTGTGTGGGAGATGGGCAGGGGCCGGGGAGGTTGGGGAAGTTGGGGAGGGGGTGCCTAAGGGGAGTGCCCAAGGGGAGTGCCCGAGGGAATGCCTAAGGGGAGGAGAATGCCTGGATGCAAGCCCGCCACATGCCCTCTCCTGCCATCGCTGCCCTGCTCCCTGCTGTGCCCTGCCCTCCACTCTCTGCCCTCCCTGCTGTGCCCGCGCCCCTCCCGCAGGCCCGAGGACCGCGGTCACGTGCAGCCCGAGGGGCAGGAGCCGGAGTTTGAGCTGCCCGAGGACCTGAACCTGGACGGGGCAGAGGCAGGGGAGGAGGAGCAGGCAAGCGTGCTGTGCTGTGCTGTGCTGTGCTGTGCTGTGCTTTGGTGGGGCTGAGTTTGAGCTGCCCTGGGGCCCTGGACGCCCGAGGGGGCGCGCCGGGGGAGGACCAGGAGAATATGTTGGGGGGGAGGGGAGGGCAGAAGAGGCATTGTGGTGCAAGTTTGGGGCAGAGGTGCTATAAGCCTAGGATGCAGGAATGCAGGAGGTGGAGCAGATGAGTGTGCCGTTGGGCTATGCCCTGAGAGCAGCAGGGGCGGAAGGGCTGGGGGTGCAGGCTCTGCATGCAGAGCTTTGGAGCGAGGGATGAGAGCGGGGTGCCTGCAGTGATGGCAGCGGTCAGCAGGGCAACGCTCCGGGGGCAGCAGCCAGCATAGCAGGTGTGCCAGCAAGCCCGCTGGCGCCCTCCCCCTGCCAGCCATCCCCTCTGTTGCCCTTGAAGCCTCCTCACACTGCTGCGCCGTGCCGCCCGCCTCTCTTTCACCTCCCGGGCATATTGTTCAACCCTCCGCCACCCTAGCCTCCTCTCTCTGCCCCTCCTGTGCACCCCCTTGCTCACCCTGCCCCCAGCCACCCCTGCCCTGCCCTGTTGCAGCCCGCCGACATGGAGACTGAGGAGCAGGAGGGGCAGGAGGCAGAGGCTGAGCAGGAGCAGGGCGGCGCCTTCCCGGAGCAGCAGCCTGCGGCCGAGGAGGAGGGGCAGGAGGGCGAACAGGGCGCCGAGGACATGGATGAGGCAGCGGCTCCTCCAGGGGGGGAGACAGCCCCCGAGGAGCAGGAGGCACAGGATGCGGGGCAGGCGAAGGCGGGCGAGGCCGAAGGGATGGATGCGGAGGGCGAGGAGGAGGAGGAGGCGCCACCCGAGGAGGAGGGGCCGACGGCGCCGGATGCGGGGCAGCAGGATGAGCAGGAGGAGCAGCAGCAGGCAGAGGCGGGGCCCATGGGCCTGCCCTCCGCCGCCGCCGCCACAGCCGCCACCGACCGGGGCGCCGGGGACGGCGGGGCAGAGGAGGAGGAGCAGGCGGAGGAGCGGCAGCAGGCAGCTGGTATTGAGACTGCGGCGCCAGCAGGCGGGGCAGAGCCGCCGCCGGGCGCCGGTGGCAGCGCAGCTGGCGCCTCTGATGGCCTGCAAGACGACCCAGCAGCGGCAGCGGCTGCCGCCTCGGGGCGCGACCAGCAGGAGCAGCGGCAGAAGCAGGGGAAGCAGCCGCAATCGGACGCCAACCCCTTCCGCAACCTAGGTGGGTGTAGGCGTGGCTGGGGCGTTGTGGGCTGGGCAGGGCAACTAAACAGTTCAGGTTGAGGCCTTGGCTTGGCGGCCTGCTTTCCTGCGGCCAAGCCAGCTGCAGCCCTTGCCTTGTTGCATGCGTGGCACGGCATCTGGGGCATGCCTGCCTCGCCCCTGCCTCCCATCTGTCCTGCCACAAACCGTGGCCACCCGCCCCTTGTCTGCAAACTGCAGGCAATGCGATGGAGCGGTGGCGTGCAAAGCTGAACATTGCTGCGGATGCAGCAGAGCCGGAGCACCCGGCAGGGGAGGAGCCGGAGGCTGCCCAGCAGATGGAGGCAGAGCAGCAGCAAGGTGATGAGGAGCCGGGGGCCGGCGAGTTCCGGTTCCTCGGGCAGCAGGAGCAGCAGCAGGCGGGCGATGCGCAGGCCCTGGCCCCTGCCACTGAGGAGCAGGCGGCGGCGCAGCAGCAGCAGCAGGAAGGGGAGGAGGAGGAGGCAGGTGGCGGCGGCGACGCGGCGGCAGCTGCTGAGGAGGCTGGTGCAGAGGAGGAAGGTGGAGAGGACATGGATGCTGACCAGCAGCAACAGCAGAAGCAGGAGCTCATGAGCGGGACGGCCAACTGGGGCGCCGGCGGTGACCGCAAGGCGGGCCTGGAGGCCGGCAAGGCGGCTGGGGAGGAGGAGCAACAGGCGGGCGAGGAGGAGGAGGGTGCACAGGAGCAGGCGGAGGGCGAGGGCAGCGAGGGGGAGGCGGGCGAGGCGGGATTAGCGGTGGATGACAGCTACGTGCGGGCCCGCCTGCAGCAGGCCAGCCTGGAGGACGGCGCACCCGCTGAGCAGGTGGGCAGGGCGGGGCGGGGAGGGCAGCTGTGATATGTGTGCTGCTCGATTCAGTATGAGGTGCAGTTGTGTCATGTGTGGTGACCAATCTGAGGTGGTGCCGCCGTCATGCCTCGTGGGTGGGCGCAAAGGCTGGCCAGCGTTTGCTGCGCTCAAAGGCAGTGCCACCCCGCCATCCTGCCACCTCACGTGCGATTTGCCCGCTTTGGTCACGCTTTGCCTGCAGGTGGGGCTGACCGGGCTGAGCGATGAGGCAGCGGCCGCCCTGCGTGAGCAGCTGGATGCGCGGCTACGGGCGGCCAGCGAGGGGTCGGCACCGCTGCCCGACGCGGTGACAGAGGCGCACGGGCGCGAGGTGTGGACGCGCTGCGAGGCCCTCACCGCAGGTGTGCTGGGGAGGGCGGGTGGAGTACGAGAAGGCGTTGAAATGTGGCTGCCTGGCCGCTTGGCGGGCGTGCGGTGCATGCAGTTGTGAGGCCGTTGTGAGGCAGTTGTAAGGACGTGGCTAGCAGCTGCCAAGTATGCCATCCGAGTCACACGCCCGACTGGTTTTGTTCCGCCCCCTTTGCCCCCCGTGCAGGCCTGGTGGGCGAGCTGGCTGAGCAGCTGCGGCTGATTCTGGAGCCGACGCTGGCGAGCAGGCTGGCGGGAGACTACCGGTCGGGCAAGCGCATCAACATGAAGAAGGTGGGTTTACGGAGATGGTGGGGAAGGCGGGTGGGCGGGTGGCAAGATTTGCGATTGCGGCAATCTGAAGAAGGTGGGCAGGTGGTTTGATAGCAGGAGGGGCTGTGCACAGACAGTTTACGCTTGATACATCCAGAGGGGCTAAGGAGGAAACTCAGAACGGCATTGACATGAAGATTTGAGGGTCTGGAGGGAAGGGTCGGGGTTGAGGGGCCTCTGAAGCCTTCATCACCTCCCCATGTTTTCCTCAACACCCACATAACCACACAGGTCGTCCGCTACATGTAATGGTCCTTGCGCCCCCTTTCCCTCTCCCCCCACATTGCTGGCCGTTGCTGAACAACGATAACCACATTTCACCCCTATCTCAACCCAACCCTCCCTCCGCAGGTCATTGGCTACATTGCCAGCCACTTCCGCAAGGACAAGATCTGGATGAGGCGCACGCGCCCAGACAAGCGCAAATACCAGGTGAGATGCTCGGCGGCGGCAGGGTGAGACTCGGGGTGTGGATTGGTGGTTGCGTGGTACGCATGGCGTTTGTGGGGGGAGGAGGTTGACACGAGCCGCCCCGCAATGGGTGGATGACGCAACACCGGTGCGGGCAATGAGGGAGGCAGCACTTGTGGGGGCACTGAGCAGATGCTGGCCTGACTGGCATGTTCGCCCAACCGCCCGTTTAGGTGCCAGCCTGCCAGCCGCTGTCTGCCTCTTTTCTGTCTCAACCTGCCCCACCACCCTCCCTGCCCGCCTCCTCCCCCCCCCCCTTCCGCAGGTGGTGGTTGCTGTAGATGACTCTCGGTCCATGGCGGAGACGGGGTGCGGCTCCTTTGCCCTGGAGGCGCTCACGCTCATTTGCAGAGCCATGGCGCGCCTGGAGGTTGGTGGGCAGGGGCGCGTATTACAGAGTTTAAAGAGAAAAAATGTCCCAAGGAACGGGAACAATAGTGCGAATAGATATGACACGTGACGGCCTCTTCTCGCGGTACGGTAGGGCCGTCAAGCTCTAATGACACGTGCACGGTGTAGGAAGGAAGGAAGGTACAACGCCCCATGTGGCCTGTGTGGTATGGTTAGCGTTGGCGTGGAGGTTGAGTTGCATGCGCGGCAGGAGGCAAAGAGCATGGCCGGCTGTTGGCGCTACAACCGCAAGCAGGTTTCGCACGTCTCATGCCCTCCCATTCCGTTCACCCCCTCCCTCGTCGCAGGTGGGAGAGCTGGGCGTGGTGAGCTTTGGCGGCGGCGGCGGTGCGCTGCCGCTGCACCCCCTGGACCGGCCCTTCACAGATGCCGATGGAGTGCGGGTCATGTCGCAGGTAAGGGGGCAAGGGGCTTGGAACCTGGCTGTGAAGGTTGATTGTGAAGAGGTTGCGGGGAGGGGGAGAGGAGGGCTGGTAGGCTGATGTGGGCTGCCATGCTTCACGCACCGCGTTGCACCCAAGCCGTTCCTGCCGACTGCTTTGCTTCCCCACCGCGCTCAACTGTCGCTGTTTCCAGCTGCTACTGCTCCCATTACCCGTCCCCACCTTCTTTCTTCCTCCTCTCTCTTCACTCACGAAGAGATGCATCGTCACCCTAATCACGCACCGGCCCCGGGCTGCCCAATCGCCCCATGGCTAGCTCATGTCTTTCATACCACCCTCACCTTGCACCCTTCCCCGCCTACCACACGACCCTCCCCACAGATGCGATTCGACCAGGACAACACCATTAGCGATCGCCCCATGGTAGATGTCATCACCTCGCTGGACCACATGCTGGAGGGGGCAGCGGCACGCGCGGGGTCTGCCGCCGGGGGCGCATCCCTGCACCAGCTGGTGCTGATAGTGGCCGACGGCAGGTGTGTGTGCAGCACGGCGTTACGGAGAGGGTGGGGGGGGTGCAGCCTGGCGGGGCAGGATGGCAGGGCTGGCAGGGGTGCACGGAAGGGCGTGAGAAAGGGGAGGGCGGGACGGCAGACGGCGTGGCCGGCTGGGTGATATGCTGTGGAGGTCCAACTTCCTTGTGTGCGGGCTGGGCTGAAAGAGGTGGATGCCAGGCAGCTGGGCTAGCTGGCCGCCGCACTGTGCTGCGGTCTGCAGAGAACTGCGGGCAACATCAAACTGTCCCCCACCCTCTTGCCCCGCCCCATCTCCGCCCTGCCCCCCTCTCTGCGCAGGTTCCACGAAAAGGAGAGCCTGCGCCGCATGGTGCGCGCGGCTGCTGACAAGCCCGGCGTGTTGTACGCGTTCATCGTGCTGGACAACCCGGCCAACTCAATACTCGACATGCAGGTGGGTCGATGCGGGTTGGGGTGGGTGTGCACGCAGGCACGGTCGTAGGTTGTTCTAGCAGAGCAGGCACGACATCTTCCTTCCTTCCTGTTACACCGTGTGCGTCTCAACAGAGACGACGGTTCCCGGTGCGGCACACAGCCTGGAATAAATAAGAGCCGCAAGACAAAACGTGTGGGAGAGAGATGTGTGAGGTAACATAAAATCCGGGGGGCACTTTGCTGTAGCAGGGGCTCGACTCGTAGGGAGCAGGTTGGGGGGGTGGGGGAGCGTCCCCTTGGGTCACGTAGACTTGACCCTCCACGTGTCACTAGTGCAGTCGGATGCCTTGCTGGCCCCCCAGGGCCGTCATAATACTAGGCGGCTGGCTGAAGCATGCGCTACACGACTGTGCGTTGCCCAACCGTTATGTCCGCGCCCGTTTGTAGAGAAATGAGCTCACTGGGTCCCCAGGAGTCCACTGCCCCAGGTTCACCCCAAATCGGCCACCAAACAAGCCCCCAACCAACACAGGGCCCAAATTCGACCCCCCCAGGAGACCCGACTCCCACCTGAAACCCCTTGCCCCGTACCCCGCTACTGCTGCAGACCGTGAGCTTCGTGGGTGGCAAGCCGGTGTTTGCAAAGTACATGGACTCGTTCCCCTTCCCATACTACATTGTGCTGCGGGACACGGGTGAGATGAGCTAGCGGGCGCGGCAGGGCAGGCAGGCTGGGCAGGCTGAATTGCGCACGCGTGGGGTGAGCTGTCCCTGGGATGGTCTGGCGTTTGTGCATTTGCTTGTCGCGCTCCTTCCTCCTTCCTGTTACACCGTGTGCGTCTCATCAGAGGCGACGGTGCTGCTTCTTGAGCACCACCCGTGCCCTCTCTCCCCCACCCCTGCCCTGCAGCCGCCCTGCCACGCACGTTGGCAGACCTGCTGCGCCAGTGGTTTGAGCTCAGCCGGTGATGACGTGGCGGCCACTGCGTGTCCCACCTTCAACTAGTTTGCTTTGTGCTCAGCCGGTTTGCCTGCCAGCTGCTGCCACGCGTGTGTCGCCCCGCGTTGCTATTGCGGCTGCTGTTGCTGTTGCCAACATTGCGCCAGCGAGGAGTCTGTTTGCAGCTAAAAGGTCTCAATCGCTATGTTACCATCTATGTCTGTGTTCTTCTTCCCGCTTCAACCTCGATACCAGCTATATTTGAATTTCAAGCAGTCAGGAAGCCCACTTCTTGTGCACCTGTTGACCCAATAACAACACAGTACTACAGTCAAGTTCATTTCACAATGCACGTAGTAACGGCACAAAAAATCATAAAAGGATTTAGGAAACATCGGTTTGCAATAAATGGTGTGGGCACTTGCCGGCCGTGCTGCGGATGGTGAGCAGTGTGGGCTGGCGGATCAGAGAACCCTGCCTTGAAGCTGTCCATGGCATACAAACTCCAGTCGGCTGCCCGGTGTCAACCGCCAAAAGTAACTAATCGTCGTGCATCGTTTTATACAAATGTTCGCCCAGTGCCGCAAAAAGCGAGCAGGCACCAGGGCCGGCCCGAGCGGGAGCGAGAGAGGGGCAAGACAGGGGGCTCTTGGTGACTGCCGTGAACCTTTCCTTCCTTCAGCCTAGTACCCCGATCCCAGCACCAAACGGGGGGGATCTTGGTGGTGCACTGTGGACGGTTAAGCGGAACCAACATGGTGGCAACACGGGGGGGGGGGGGGGGATTGCCGCTGCGCTTATTCCACCACCGAGAGGGGGGGCTCTTGAGGGCAAGAGGGGAGGCTCTTGGTGGTGCACTACGGGCATTTGAGCGGACGCAAATGCCGGGCAAGAGGGGGGAATCCTGGTGACTGCCGCTGCACTGATTCCACCACCAACCGGGGGGGATCTTGATGGTTCCGTGCAGGCGGTTGAGCGGTAGCAACATGGTGGCAAGAGGGGGGGATCTTGGTGATTGCCGCAGCACTTATTTCACCACCGAGAGGGGGCTCTTGAGGGCTAGAGGGGAGGCTCCCACGCCTTTCATCTACATCCCTCCTTCTTTCATCTACACCCCCGTGCTTTCATCTACAGCCCCTGTGCCTTCCATCTACACCTCCCTTGCTTCCACCTACAGCCCCCCGCCTTCCATCTACCGCCCTCCTTCTTTCATCTACCCCCCCCCGTGCTTCCATCTACACCCCCTGTGCCTTCCCTCTACACCCCCCGTGCTTCCATCTACAGCCCCTGTGCCTTTCATGTACATCCCCCGCCTTCCATCTACATCCCTCCTTCTTTCATCTACACCCCCGTGCTTCCACCTACAGCCCCCCGCCTTCCATCTACCGCCCTCCTTCTTCCATCTACACCCCCGTGCATCCATCTACAGCCCCTTTGCCTTTCACCTACACCCCCCACCTTCCATCTACACCCCCATGCTTCCATCTACGGCCCCTATGCCTTTCAGCTACACCCCCCTTGTTTTCATCTACACCCCCCTTGCTTCCATAAACAGCCCCCCTTGCTTCCATATACAGCCCCCCGCCTTCCATCTACAACCCTCCTTCTCTCATATACACCCCCCGTGCTTCCATAAACAGCCCATGTGCCTTTCAGCTACACACCTTGCTTCCATATACACCCCCCTTGCTTCCATCTACACCCCCTGTGCCTTCCATATACACCCACCTTGCTTCCCGCTCACCCCCTGTGCCTTTCATCTACACCCCCCTTGCTTCCAGCTACAGGCCCTGTGCCTTCCATCTACACCCCCCTTGCTTCCCTCCACAGCCCCTGTGCTTTTCATGTATACCCCCCCGCCTTCCATCTACATCCCTCCTTCTTTCATCTACACCCCCCTTGCTTCATCTACACCCCCCGTGCTTCCATCTACACCCCTGTGCCTTTCATCTACACCCCCCTTGCTTGTCGGATTGCCGTGCGGCCCGTTGTGGGTTGGTGGATTGCCCCGGCAGCGCTGTTGCGCATGCTAGTCTGCCTCTCCGGCACTAGCGCCCCGAAGCTTGGGGGAATTGCGAAGGGGGGTCACAAAGGCATCGTGAGCTGAAGGCCCCTGCATTGATCCGGGGAGTGCCCCGCCATGAGGATTGCGGTGGCGGGGGATTGCGAAGGGCAGTCAAAGAGGCCTATTCCAGGCCCGGGAGTGAGCTAGGCAGTGCCCCGGCATGTTGTGTGTTGTTGAGAGGGATTGCGAATG
>JTEE01000164.1:0-29586 GCA_002896455.3 Chlorella sp. ArM0029B
TAGCTGCCACCATTGGCGGCCCCCCACCGTATTGCATGATCAGCCCCACCATGAGAGGAGAGGCAATCAGGCAGGTGAGGTCTGCAGGGGGAGGCGGGTGGATGGGAGGAAGTCATGGGCAGGCAGGCAGGTGAGCGGCCGGGTGGGCGGGCAGGTGGAAGGGCAGGCAGGCAGGCTGCCTGACGCACACAGCCTGGCACACCTGACCTGCCTGCCAAGGTGGGCCAGCTGGCAGGAGAACAGGCACACTTGTGYGTGCGAGCGGGCAAGCAGGATGCGAGAGTGCGGTGCGGGTGGGGGCGACACGTTCTGGGCCTGTGGCTGTGCGGGAGGCGTGGAGGGACGGTGATCTGGGCCCTGTGCAGGCACGCCCACAACGCCCACAACGCCCGCCCCCACCTATGCGCTTCATYGCTGCGTTGAGCCCGGCCAGTGCCGAATTGTTGCTGCCACACAGCGCCTTTGTCCACTCCCTCTCCACTGCAGGTGCAGCGGTGCGGAGGAGAGGTATTTGGGAGGGAGGATGCCTTTTGCTTCCATGGCGCTAATGCAAACTGCAATAGTCATTATTGCTCCAAAGAGGGGCCCGCAAGCGGGCCATTGGATGTATGGGGGCGGAGTTCCCGGGAGCGGCAGGTGCACAACCGGTGTGTGGCACAGGGAGGGGAGTACAAGGCAGCAGCCACGCTGGCTTAACTTTCATGGCCACCGGAAACCTGGGGCCTGCCTGTGTGGCCGCGTGCTCAAATTCATGGCGAGCGGGTGGGTACAGTACCATTAGGGTTACGGTCGGGGCTGGGGTGAGGGCCCGCTCAACCCACCAACCCTCCATCCAACATTCTGCTCGCCCGCCTGTCCTCCCACCTACCTGACAGYGTGCTTCCGAGCGCACCCAGCGTGCTCACCGCTCCCGCTGCCATCGTCAGCGCCAGGCCGCCCCAGTACGCCGCCCCCGCACGCGCGCCGCCCCACAGCAGCCACAGCGCGGYAGCAGCACTGCCTGCCACGCAGCTGTTTTGCACCACATACATTCTGCTGGCTGCCACAAAGCGGGGGTGCGCGTCGACATAAGCACCCACAGCGGCGCCGCAAGTCACGGACAGTGCCGAGTCGAGGAGGCCCCAGAGTGCCACAAAGGCCAGAGAGGAGGGGTGGAGCTCTGGAGAGGGCAAGAGGAATGGGGACGGGGGCGGGGGGCAGCGGCAGGGTTTGAGTAGTTGAATTGCAGCAGGTGGGCGTTGTGTGGCAATAGATGCAGTCTTGGTAAGTAGGGTGGTGCAAATGGGGTGGATATAACGTTGCGTTGGTGCTAAAGCCGCAGGGTCCCACAGAGAGCAAGGCAGTGTGACGGCACATGGCGCTGCGACAGCGCTTGGGCCCCAGCTCGCACCTAGCATGATCAGGCCGATAGTAAACTCCCAGCCACGCTGGCCCCAGGTGGAGAGGAAGTGCGATGCCTGGAAAGCAGTGGGGGCCGGCCAGCAGACACAAAGCGGGCGTGCAGGCGAGGCGGGTGTGAGCGGCAGCGGCAGCATCAGCGGCAGGGCTGTCGGCAGGCGGTCGCGGCAGCGAGCTTGCCGGCTAGCAATTCTCCGCTCAAATACTCTCGCATCCAAGCAACGTGAGCATGCGCCTGAAGGCAGGCGCGCCCTTGGAGCACAGCCTGCGCTTGCCTGAAGTGCTCGACACGCCGCCGCATGGCCTGGGCCCAATACCGACCGATCAGCGTGATTTTCAACTTCGAGAGAAGCGTGCGGGCTGACAAGCAACTGGCGGGACTCCTCCTCCTGTGCGTCCGCCATCAGCCAAGGCTGCGCCAGCAGCAGCTGAGTCGCAACGATTCGTAGGCTCCAGCCGGAATTGGAGCAAACATTTGGTGCAGCATGGGGGAGTGGCACCGCTGAGCTGTCAATGGCTGGCGGGGTGGCCACCCTGTTGGAGCTTGACGCCACATGCACCGATCAACCACCAACTACCTTGACGAGTGTGAAGCTTGACGTAGCCCTGCGGATGACCTGAATACCGACCTTCATTCTTGCAATGCTCAGCGTTCTGCTGTGCAGCGAGGTCGCCATGCTCACCTGGCAGAGCAGGCTGTGCCAGGTGACCGCCCTCAGTACCGTGCCGTCGACCAACCACACGAGCAGTGCGACTGTGTTGACATCAGCCTGTCATGCATGTGACTTTACAGTCCCGTGCATCACGGTGGGGTTTGGTGGTACATGTGTCGGGTCCTTGCGCACGGGACAGAGCCAGGGGGGAAGGCAACATGATAGGGGATCATGTCGACGATGAAACGCACAGGCTGTTGAGGCTCGAATCTGACTCACAAAGATGGCAAGCTGCTTAAGCGGGAAGAGGGTGCATCCCATGGGTGCAACTGCTGCTTCTTGCTGCACGTTCGGTGGGCTAAACTGGATCAGGTCGGAGCAAATAAAGTACAAAAGGGCACACAGGCGTACGTGAGTGGGTACATAGCGTAAGGAAGGGCCGAACAAGCAGGACAAAACGAGTGGCCGGCCTGTGGGGGGCATGGCAACTTGTCTTAAAGTCAACCCAGGCGGCGTGGGAGACGGCAGTTGGGAGCTGATCAAACTGCAGTCAAACGGATGGCTGGATGGCAGCACTGGCAGGACGCTGGATGGCAGCGCTGGTAGGACGCGCATGGTGCAAGCCATGGCACTTGGTTCGGGCCCACGGCTGCCTCCCACCCGCAGGAGATGTGGCCATAGGTAGGGGACGCCAGGGGGCGGCCGGCTATAGAGCGCCGACCGACAGCTGCTCCACCCGTGAAATCCATGCAGAGGCCTCTGCCGCGCGCTCATCGGCGCCCTCACGGGGTGGCACGCTCGGCCAGGCCGCCAGCGGCAGCACATCCCCCACAGCCTCCAGCTGGCGGGGGGAGTAGGCGAATGGGAGGGGAGCAAGGTGGTCCGCGTGGGTAAAGGGGCGCGGGGGCTGAGCGGCGGCGGCGGCGGCGCTGCAGGCTGCTGCCGAGGGCTGCCACTGCGGGTGCCTGCTGGGGTGGTGAACGCCAGCGGTGGGGTGCAGCATGTGCTGCGGCCCGGCTGCCAGCTGCTGCTGCCAGTGCAGAGGGTGCGAGGGACAGCCAGTGCTGGCAACCGCCAGCGGCTGCTGCAGCAGCAGCCATGCTTGCTGCTGCTGTGCCTGCTGCCTCACCGCGTGCGGCTGCTGCTGGTGCTGGTGCTGCCATGGCTGCTGCTGCACCCCGGCCGCCTGCTGCATCTGCTGCTCGGTTAGAGCCGGCTGTCGCCAGGGCCCATGTGCCAGCGCTGGCGGCAGGGGCGGCGGGGGAGCCAGCCTTGAGCAGTTTCCGCCCGCCTGCAGGTCCAGCCCTAGCTCTCGGGAGATCACCAGCATCTCTTCAAGGGTGGGTACTGCAGAGAAGTCGTCTGGAAGCTGCAGTAGGGGGTCGGGAGGGGAGCAGGCACTGGCCCCGTCCAGTGAGGGAGCTGTGGGTGCAGGGCAGGCGAGGGACTAGGAGAGCGTGGCACAGCGTGCAGCTTGCATGCGGGGCCTCCCAGCCCTGCCGGCCATCCAGTGTTGGTGGGGCAGGCCCATTTGACCCACAGCTGCCCCGTGCAGTGCCTTCTGGCACTGCCGGGCAGGCCCTGGCACGGCACCATGCACGGTGTGCAGACCACACATGCACGCGCATGCCAGAAAAGCACAGCCCAGAAGGCCAGCCTCACCTGCCCAGCCTGCAGTACGCCCACTGCTTGGCCCACCAGCTGAGGGCGGGGTGCCTGCCCAGCTTCAGGGGGCCACAGCTGCCCTAAGCTGCCGGTTGAGGGCAGCTCTGGAGCGCTGGTTGTGTCAAGCCGCCAGATGTAGTCGGCGCTGGCCCACTCAGCGGCAGGCACCAGCTCTGGCGCCGGCTCTGGAAGCCGCAACAGCTGCACCGCTGGCACAACTGCAATCGGGCCGTGCGCTGCCTGCAGCCAGTTAGTCTGCTCTGACTGCATTGCCTCCCCCGGCCCCGACGGCTGCTGCGCCTGCGCTGCTGTGCCTACCAGTGCCTGCCGCTGCACAGGCAGTGTGCCAGACGGCAGGCCTGCCAGTAGCTCGGCTCTGCCGCACGGCTGTATGTGCATGTGAGGTGCCTGCGGCGGCAGGGCCTGCATGAGACACGTGGATGACGCGCCACAAGAGCCCTGAAGGGAGCTGGAGGAGGTGACGTTGTTGAAGCTGTGAGGTACCTGGGTGTTGCAGGGAGGCTGGGTGAGCAGGGAGGCTGGAGCAGCAGCAAAGGGGGCCTGCCGGCAGAGCTGCTTGGCTGACAGCGCCTGGCTGTCCTCCCCTGCCTGCAACTGCAAGCTCCGCTTTTGGGCGAGGTGCAGGTGAGGTGCTTGCACCGGCTGCACCGGCTGCCGCTGCTGCAACTGCGGCTGCTGCGGCGGCGGTTGAGGTGGCTGCTGCTCGTGCTGCCGCTGCGGCCCGTGCTGCTGCTGTTGCTGCTGCAGCTGCTGCTGCCGCTGCTGTGCTGGCTCCTCCAGGTGTAGCTGCAGCTTCGGCGCCTGCCGCTTTGTCGACGGCTGCCTGGACACTTGCCGGCCGGGTGATAGCTTGGGAGACTGCCTGGGCCGCTGCCTGGGCTTTCCCTGCGCCTGCTAGTTCGCCCGCACCGCCTGCGTGTGCACCTGTACCGCCTGCTTGTGCACCTGCCTGGAAGGCAGCGTCTGCTGCGCCTGCTGAGCCACGGCAGCAGGCTGCTCCTCCTCCCCTGGCACGCCGCCTGCCTCCCCGCCTGGGCGAAGCACGCCGCTCCCTTGCTGCCCTGCCTGCTGCGGCCGCTGGCTGCGCTCCGCCTGCCGCTCGCGCCGGCGCAAGCGGTGCCGCTCCAGGCTCTCCCGGCAGCTGCAGTGGGCCGAGTGGGGAGCTGGGTTTGGCTTGCTTTGAAACGGTATCACTACAGTTGAACTGAAAAGCTCCCCCCCGTCACGCAGCTGGCTCCTTGATCCCTCCGCTGGCTCCTTGATCCCTGGCTCCTTGATCCCTCCAGTTGCTGCCCTCTGCTCCAACTGCCGCTTCCTCTTCCCCTACCGCTGCAAACACACCACCCTCACCTCCTCCTTGTGCCGTCGAAAAGTGAGATGTCGTGGAAACGGCAGCACTGCAGGCGGGCGGGGGGGTGTGCAACGGTTGCGCGGCGGCCAGGAGGTGTCGGGAGGTGTCAGGAGGTGTCAGGAGGTGTCAGGGGGCAGCAGCCAGGAGGTTTCGGGACGTGTCAGGAGGTTTCTTTATATCAGGAGTCAGGAGGCAGGGCACAAGGCACACGGCGAGCCCCCGCCCGCCCTGCAGGTGCAGTGCCTGAACCAACGGTTCACAGGCACCACGCTGTGTGCGCAGGCAGGCGGCGAGGTTGCGCCCCTGCGTGGCGCACCGGCGGCGGGCGGGCACTTGCCTGCTGGCAGAACCGGCACACGGCGCCGTCCAGAGTGATTGAACACGCATATGAGCTGCGGGAGGCAGGGCAGGGCAGGACAGGGCAGGGCAGGGCAGGGGAGGAAAGGGGACTTGAAGCAGGTTCAATCTGGAAGTGATGGGATGGCAGCAGGATTTGGGCTCATGGCAGGGAGGGCAGGGCAGTACTCTGGAGAGGCTGCGGGCAGCGCGAGTGTGTCCTCCACTACGCCCGTACTGCCCCAGACGCCAGGGCAGGCCGCCGCTGCCGCTGTGGCGCCCCGCCAGCACGCCCCGCCAACTCACCAGGGGTGGCAGATGCGGTACTTGGTGCTGTAGCCGTGGGAGAGGGGGTATGTGCAGCCAGGAACGCGGCAGCCGCGTGTGGCTGCGTCGGCCACGCCGCCGCCCCCGCTGGCGTGCGAGCGGTCGCCGCTGGCGCCGCTGGCGCCGCTGACCCCGCGCACTCCGCTGGCGCTGGACATTGGGCTAGGTGTGCTCATGCAGGCGCCGGCCGCTGCACAACATGAGCAGTGGGGCTCAGCGCAAGCAAGGAAGCGCCACCAAGAACGGGCCGCCTGCAAGCGCTGTTAGAGGCCTGCCGTATGGCTGCAGCCTCCCCAGTCTGCCTCCCCCTGTGCACAGCAGCCCTCCCGCCGCACCTTCGGGAGGGCAAGTCGCAATTTTCCGGACAAAGGCCCCGCTGTCGCCGGTCCTCGCACTGTGCCGGTCGGACGAGTAAGTGCGACCCCCTCTAGGCGGGGTCGGTCTTATTTTTGTGCTGGATGCCTATGAACAGGCTTCAACGCGCGTTCTGAGCTGTTCGAGCCTGCGAGGACGCTCGCAGAGCTAGGGCGTGAACTCGTGAGGCTCCCAGCCGGATAAGCCGTTCTGAAACACGACAGTGTGCACTGTTGTGGCGAAGAAGTGACACATACAGGCGGCGAGCAAGCGTGTTCGGGTCCGGTCCTTGTGCAATCAGCGTACCCGTTTGTGACTGGACTGTACTGGCTGTGTACTGGTGCCCCTCCTTCCAGTCACACCAACTTTGCCACACCAACCTTCTGCGTAACAGTGGGGCACTCCCGGGCCCTTTCGAGAGCCAACCGCGGCACACTGCCTTGTGCTGGGCATGCTGCGGGTACAATGGCCCTTTGTCAATGCTGTGGTGTGTGCGGCAGGTCTCCCAGAATTTCAGGAGCTGCTTGAGAAAGCTTAAAGGGGCAGTTGTGTCTGTGTGACCATCGTTTGAAGAGAGTGAAACAGGGTTGTACACACTCAAAGCGACAGGTCGACGGTCCCGCTGCACCGCACGCAACTTGCTTGAAGCCTCCCTGTGAGCCTCCCCTGAACGGGGAACTCCCCCAGGCAACAATGGCGGGCCCAACCATAGTGATGCTATTTCAAACAAGTGCAACCAACAAGGCGGGCATGCAGTCGGGCAAGCGGGCATGTTAAACCTGCACCGGTGCCCGCCGGCACCGGGCACCGGTGCAGGTGGCGGCGCCTCACGCTGTAAGCTGAACGCCTGACCCCTTCCTCAATAAGCACATCGCCCGCCAGTGGATGTCACTTCCAAACCTGACCGCCCCACCGTCAAGGATCCGGGTTATCTTTGCAGCCTTCCAATCCAGCCAGCTGGCTCCCCCAGCCCGCCGGCATCGCTCCCCTCCAGTGAGGGAGGCCAAGGCGGCTGGCATTCGGTTCATGGCTGGGAACACTGTTTGAAACGCTGCCGCGCATGGCTGGCAAAGAAGTGGCTGCAGCAGTAAGGTAGGACGGTATGTGGCGCACCCGTGCCGCGGTAGGTGCGCCAGCCCGTGCCATGCCCCTCGCCAGGGAACCCAGTGCCCAGTGACCCACCCTCTCTGCCCTGCCACCGCCAGGGTAACCCAGTGCGGCCCTACGGCCCAGGTGGGTGCAGAGTGTGGGGGGCACCACAGCGTGCCCAGCGTGACGTGCATCTGGCAGCCTGGATCACGCGGTGTGCGCAAGCGTCCCCCCTTGCTCGGAAAACAACGTGTTGTCCCTGTTTTGCGAGTACCTCTGGCAAGGTGCTTCATGCGGTGCGCCACGCGTTACGCTGCCCCTGACATGCTGCGCTGCGCATGCTGCGCTGCAGGGCGGGCCAGGATACAGAGTTGATGAAGATTTTGAGAACATGTCGTAGGCAGGATGAGGCAGAGGGAGTGCAGCCGCACAGCGAGGTTAGCTGCCCGCCCTAGCGGGGCTTGCGGCTGCGGCTGGGTGGCACGCCCTGGCCAGATGCCCGTGCCAAACTCGCCGGTGTCACTTGCCGCTGCTTGCCAGGCCGGCCTCAGCGTGTTCTGTACCCCTCACTGAACCCTGTTCTGTGGGTCCCATGCCTGTGCACTCTATTACCCCCTCTGTGACGCCATCACATGAATCGCGTCGATCGATGCCCACAAGCTGTTGGTCGGCGTTTGAATGTTGCAACACAAAAGACAGAATCTAACAAGGTCACGAGGCAGTTAGGGCCCCCACTGCTCTCTAAGCCGAGCGCTGATCAACTGCACATCTTGACGCGCTGGCGCCTCCCCTGTTCTCCAAGTGCCTGAACTCAATTTCAGGTTGGCGAGGTGCCGCCCGGGTGTGTGCCTCCTGACCTTCACCAGCTCAGCGTCACCTCACGCCGGGGTGCCTCCTGCCTAGCTGACTCCTGAGCTGGCTTCGCCACCTCCTGCCGAGGGGTGCCTCCTGACCTTCACCAGCTCAGCGCCACCTCCCGGCACCCCTCCCGTGCCGACTGCTCCACAGCAAACAGCACCCGCTGAGTGAGCTCTGTGGCACGTGGCCAAAAGAGGTCGGCCTGCCCGCCTCCCTGGATGCGTCGCACAAGCCCGCAAAACGTCTCCCACATGTGGGACTCCTGCAGGGAGGGCCGGGCCAGTCCATTGGTCAATCAATCAACCATTGGTCAATTACACAAGTCCGCAAGATGCCAGCCTAGGTTCTCATGGGGACTGGTCAGGGAGATTGGTTGCATATTTCCCACCTGCGCCTGCAAAAGCCAACCTGCGCCTGTAAAAGCCAACCTACGCCTGCGCAGCCAGCCAACCCACCTGCGGCTTCTGCAGGTGCACCTCCACCTCGTCCCTCTCTGTGGCATCCCACGTCTCGTCCGCCTCCAGCCTGTGGTGGTGCGTCAGCGTGAAGGCGCAGCGCTGCTCGGCACGTGGCACCACAAAGTCGCACAGCTGCAGCGTGCCCAGCGTGCCGTGCACCGTCACCTGTTGAGTCAGCGCCGAGTCGAAGCCTGGATGGGAGGCAGGGAAGGGGTGGGAGAAGGGGTGGGGCCCGGGGAGGGGTTTGGGGGTGCGGTGAGATGGGTCGGATAGACCCAGACAAATTGCATCCCTGGTAAATAGCTGTGCATCCACAAGGCGCACCCCCAGGGTTTGGTGAGATGGGTCGGATAAACCCAGTAGAATTGCATCCCTGGTAAATAGCTGTGCATCCACAAGGCGCACCCCCAGGGTGTGGTGAGATGGGTCGGATAGACCCAGTAGAATTGCATCCCTGGTAAATAGTTGTGCATCCACAAGGCGCACCCCCAGGGTGTGGTGAGATGGGTCGGATTGACCCCGACAAATTGCATCCCTGGTAAATAGCTGTGCATTCACAAGGCGCACCCCGAGGGTGTGGTGCCTGGACAAGGCGCCACCTGGAGGCTTTCAAACGCCCCTCAGCAAGTGCCCGTACATGGCACCTATGGTGTGTACCTGCAAACAACGCCACCTCAGACGGTGCCACCTGGCGGCATGCCTCACAAAACACGCCTCCTGCCTGCCAGCCAGGCCGTACGACGTCGGCCCAGCCACCCTCCCAGCCCCTCGCCGACTCACCGCTCTCAAAGTGCCCGCGCCGGCCGCCTGGGAAGAGCAGTGTGGCCCCCATGTGCAGGGGCACACCCTCCCTGTTGTACACCGCCCCCGCATGCGCGGTCACAGACAGGGGCGGCGCCCAGTCAAAGGCCCACAGCATGGATCGCACACAGTACCACCCCACTGCATGCATGGCGTGAGGCGCGGCAGGGAGGGTGAGGCGCGTGAGGCAAGTCAGGCGGGTCGGGAGGTACTGTTGAAGAAGGCGCGCACGGTGCGGCACAGCACACGCTAACTAAAAAAAAAACGAGTTTTTTTTACAAAATGGGGTACAACGTTTTAGAAAACCAGAAAATCGGAGTCAAAGTAAAAAAAAGAAGAAAAAGACCAAAAGTAAGGCGCTAGTGTTTTAAACTTTTTTTAATTTGTAAAAGTTTGACATCGTTTAGCGCAAATGAATCGTGCTTATATACGTTATCGTTGGTGGTAATATTTTTAAAAATTTGTTTTTTTTATTACCCGGTTAAATGTTTTTGCTTTAACCGAATTGCCAAACAAAGAAATATAAATATTTTTCTTTTTTGACACCAAATGTATTTATTTTTTTTCTTTTTTTTAACCTAAGTTTCAAGTGAATTGCTTAATTATCTATCCTACTTCTATTTCCCTCCCAGCTGGCCCACGCTCAGCGGGCACCTCACACAACAGCCTGCATGCACGCCTGCACGCATGCCCTCCCACTCAGCACCGCCCGGCCATGCACGCTAGCCTTAGGTTTCCCAGGTTTTTGATTCTCAGCAGCGCTGTTGTGGGGAGAATTCCGAGCAGCACTGTTTTTCCATGCACAGTCTGCTCTTGCCCCCAATGCCAACTGCAAAAATGTCGCCCACAGAGAAGAGGGAATGCAACGCAAGCGGCGCACCGTCGCCCAGGCAGCCCTGGGGGTCCAGCGCACGCTGCACCCGCACATCACGCTGCAGAAACTCCGGCCCGGCTGCACGGCGGGAGGGTGCGAGGCGGGGCAGGTGTCAACACGTGCAAAGGTGGATGGGAGGCAGGTGCAGGCAGCTAGGTGGCGCAGATGGCTGGCCAAATGAGGCTGCGCCTCGTATCCCACACAGCACAGCACAGCACAGCACCACAGAGCACAGCATGGTGCAGCACAGCACAGCACAGCGCAGCGCAGCGCACTGACCAAAGAAGTTGAATGTGGCGGTCACATCCCTCAGTTCCCCCATGGTTTCTTTGTCATGCAGGGCCTCCGCCATGCGCTCTGCCCGCGGGTTGTGGGACCACCTGCAGCCAGTGCCCAACTGGTAGGAGCCGCGCTTGGCTTGCAGCACGAGGGAACGGGAGCTCCGGCAGGCAGGAGCAATAGGGCGGGGGTTGCAGGGGCATTCGATACAGCAGGCGGCTCACCAAATACCAGCGTTGCAGGTGCAGGTCACCATAGCAGACCACAGCAGGCAGACCACAGCAGGCAGACCACAGCAGGCAGAACACAGCAGGGCACCACGCCCCCTTACCTGACCTCCCAGCTGCGACTTGGGGCCGGCTGCACCTGCGGGCTACATTGCCTGTTTTGCGGTGCCCATCCAGAGACGGTGTCCCACTCCACGCGGTCAACCAGAGCTCCATCTTGTTCATTGATTCATGCATTCCCTCCATTGATTCATTCATTCCCTCTCTGGAATTTGAACTCCCTCTCTGGACACATCATCCGGGCCGCACCGAGAGACTGCTCCCTCCTCCAACCACGAAACGCCTGCCAACCCAAATCCCCCGCCCCTCAACTGCCCTCCGCCACTCGGCCCAGCCCCCCTCCCTTCCTACGCACATGGTGCCGTCCATGAGCTGCACGCCAGCTTCCCGGCACACCGCCAGCATGGCGTCCAGCTCATCATTGCTAATCGCCACCGGCTTCTCCAGCAAGATGTGCTTGCCTGCCGCTGCCGCAGCCCGCACCCAGGGAAGGTGCAGGGCTGAGGGGAGCGTGATGTACACTGCCTCCACCCGAGCATCTTCTAGAACGTCTTCATAAGTGCCGTAAGCAGTGGCGCTGCCAGACAGGCCCCAACGGTCGAGCAGCGCAGCCGCGCGCGCGACGTCCCGGCTGCCCACCGCCACCACTGCGCGGTGTGTTGGTGGGAAGGGGGTGGATGTGGATGGATGCGGGCTGTATAAGAGGGTGGAAAGGGAGATGAGCCTGACGTGATGGTGCGCAGGCGGGTGGCAAGTAGGGCCCTGAATGATTTAGCCAGCGGCAGCAGCGGCAGGGGTTTGGCTCATCCGCTTGAGCGGCACTCCCCGTACCAGATGTGAGGGGGGTCTGCTAGTGGCTTTCATGGGGGTGTGCAAGGATTGTGTATTGATAACGAACTCACCTTCTGCATTGTCTGTGAGGCCGATGGCCCGGATGTTTTTGTTGGCAATGTTCTGCACGGCAGCAAAAGGCGCACCGGCGGCGCGGGTGGTGAATGGCCACCCCACCCAGGTCCGGTCACCCTTGCAGCCGCACCACGTCGTGACAAACTGCTCAACTGGCGGGCCACGCTGTCTGTGCGTGCCATTCATAACGTTTGTGCGCCCGCCGACTCACCGCTGCGCCAATAATTCCAACACCCACACGTTTCGACATGCTGTGCTGCTTCACAAACTGCTGGTGGCACTGGAAGGGAAATCAAGGCGTAGCGACCGGCAACAAGCGCCGCTCCCTCTTGAACTGGCGGCGGCGCCACTTGGCTGCACCCGCCGGGTTGGCCATGACCCATGATGGCGAGCTGTGCGCATCAGGGCATGAAGCCCACACACCCTGCCTCACAGTCCCTGCCATCTCATCATGAACAGCATGCTTTAAATTTTACAAGCTGGTTCCTGCCAACAGATGGTCTGAGCCTGCAGCAGGCGGCTGCCCGACCCAGTACGCTGCCGATAGGCCAAGCAACGGTGGCGGCGGCCGCCCCGCTGGCGGGAGGGTACAGGCCCCTGGCATCAAGCCGCACACCAAGCGCCCCGCCTCGCTACTCTACTCGCTCATCTTAACCAGCATGCTGCGCAGGCTGCGTGCCTGACAGCAGCAGATGGTCCAAGCCTGCCGTTGCGTCTGCTCGCCCGCGGCCGGTGGGACATGGGCCCGCCCTGCCGTCTTGACGTGATCAGCCTCCCTAGGGCTGTCCGCTGCTCTGCAATTAGCTCAGCCTCAGGAACTCTATGGCATCAGCAATCTCCCGCTCCCGCGCCTGCTTGGCTATCCAACGCTGCTCCAGCACTCTGGCGTCTGCATGGGCACAACAGGGATGAGGGTGCATCAGCAACCGCCCGTTGCCACCGGTACCCACCTGCCTGCAGACCCAGCGCTACAAAAGGTTCTCAGCTTCTGCATGGTTAAGGGAGGTGTGTCAGCAAAGCAAACAAGGGTTTCATCAGATTCTCGTGCCAGGGGGCTCGAAGTTGAGGCCTCACTGTAGACCTGCAAAGGGAGAGGGTTGCCGGGGGCAAGTCGTGAGGGAGTGTACAGGGGACTGCGGTTACCTCCGTCCCCTGTCCCGGGCCCACTATGCGGGGTGACCGTGACACACACGCTGGTTACTGAGGCATGCGTGCTGCAGCAACAGGCACTGGCAAATGGCAGACAAAGGCGGCATCGGCATGGCAAAACTCAGTGAGCACAGGCCAGCCTCTTGATGCACAAACCCCAGTGAGGAATCAGGCGGGATCGGCATAACAGAAACTCGGTGAGCACAAACCGGCCCTACGACGCACACACCAGTGAGAAATCGGGCGTGAGAGATGGGCCGTCCGCAGCGAGCTGCGCTACTGCTTGCCGCCTCTGCTGCTGCGCCAGACGCTCCTGCTGCTGCTGCCTGCGTGGCCTGCCTCTCTGCAGTGCCGCCTGCCTCCACTCCTTCTGTGCAGCCAGGAGCCTCTGCCTGCCCGCCGCCAGCTGGCGCCGAACCGGTTTGCGGGCCCGCAGCTGCAGGGCACCCCTCCTGCCCAAAAGGCGGCCCAGCAAGGTAGCTCTCCAGGCAGCCGGTGTGGAACCAGTGGCTGCACGGCAGCTGCTCGGCAGCCATGCTGCGCGGGGTGCCGGCTGCGGCTGCCTCAGGCTGCGCAGGCGTGGCGGAAGAGGGGCGAGAGGAGGGCAAAAAAAGTGGGCAGGAGAGGGTGGACTAGGGCTGACGCAAGGACGGCCGTGGCAGGACCGCCAAGGCAGGACCGCCAAGGCAGGACCATGGGAGGACCCAGCAGGACCAAGGCATGCAGCCTTTTTTGACAACAAGCAGCAGCAGAACAAGCCCCTCCCTCCAGCCTGGCCACCTGCTTTCCTAGATACACCTTTGAGGGCAGCAGGCCAGGACACTCAATCAACCCGGGACACCTCCCCTCCCCGGATACACCTTTGAGGGTAGCAGGCCAGGACACTCAATCAACCCGGGACACCTCCCCTCCCCGGATGCACCTTTGAGGGCAGCAGGCGGCGGGCACAGAGGGGGCACCGCCCGCTCGCCAGCGGGCGCAGCGCGTCACGAAGAAAGCGCATGACGGCCAACAGGGAGGGCTTGGGCTGGAAAGTATGCAGCACCCGTTGCCGCTCCTCCTCCGCGCGCTGCAGCGCAGGTGCTGGGCACAGGTGGCGGTTGAGGGAGCAGAGGGGCTGACTTGGCACAGCAAGGCTGAAGTGGCACAACAGGCTAAGGGATGTGCAAAGCTGTAATGGCCTAGGTTAGGCAGCAGGCTGGGCCTGGCCGGGGGCGTTGAAGTGCCCACTGCTGCCCCTGCTCGGCACGCTGTGGAAACATCGGGGAGCGTGCAGGCCTGGGAGGGGTCAAGAGATGCTGGTGGGTGCCCGAGCGTTGCAGCTCTGCTCCAGCATGCTGCATCCCTGGGCGTGCATTTTGAATCCGCCGTGGGGAGCGGAGGCAGAGATGCAGGGGTATGAATGCAAGGCGCTGCGTCACAGGCCCAAGAAGCAGGCGCCAGGCGCTGACAGCACGCCCAGCACGCACCTGCTGCCGCTCCTCCGCTGCTGCCGCATGCGCCAGCTCTGCTTTCCAGCTGTGCATTGTCTGGCGAGTCGCCGCCTGCACCGCTCGGGCGCCCGGCCCAGTGCCTGCGCCCTCCCGCCCCACTGCTGCCGCCACGCCAGCTGTGGCAACCACAGGCGGTTCGGCAGCGTCCCGTGCGATGCCACAGGCCTGCAGTTTAGGGAGCGTGTTCAACGTGGTGTGAACCTGGAGGCTGAGTCAGCTTGCTCATTGGCCCTCCTCTAGCAAGACAACAGAGTGATCCGCAGGGGCCTTGCCAGGTGGATCGGCAGGGCACAGATGCCGCCACGATCTACGGGCGCCACGGTACTGCCGACACACCTGCGCCAGGAATGCAGCCGAGTGCAGCGGCGGAAGGTTGCTGCCCGCCAGCTCCAATGCCAGCGCCTGCTGAAACCGATCAGAAACAGAGATCAGAAAGAAAGGAGGGATGAGTCAGGCAGGTGCTGCGGGGACAGGAAGCCGCCTGCATACGCCAAGCCCACCAGTATGCCTCCCAGCCTGATCATGATGGTGACCACACCTGCTGCGGCTGTCCACCTGCCAGCCTGGCGGCAACCTGACAACCTGGCAACCTGGCAACCTGACAACCTGGCAACCTGACGAGCCCACCTGCTGGGGGTACCCAGGGGGCACTGTGGCAGCGACCTCCAAGTAATAAGGGCCCTCCTGCAGTCGCACAGCCACACTGCCACTGCGCTCCCGCGCGTGCACAACCTGCGAAGCGGGCGGGGGTGGCGCAGGAGGCGGCGAGCGACTCAGAGGGGATGAGGACGCACCTTCCGGCCAGCTAACCTGCCAAGCGACCTGCCAACCTGCCAACCTGCCAACCTGCCAAGCGACCTGCCAAGCGAGCAACAAGGCACTCGTTGCTCGCTTGGCACAAGGCCAACTTCCCAACTTCAGCACCTGCTGTACCGCCCGCAACAGCACCCGCAGGGGCAGCAGGTCTGCACTTTAGGGCCCGGGGGCCATCCTTGTTGCCAGGTGCGCACAGCATGCCGCCCTCTCCCTGCATCTTGCCAGCCTAGCATCCTGAAATCCTGGCCTCGCAGTGGCTGTAACTTCAATCTAAAGAACTTTTAAGCCAGGCGTAGGTAGTACAATCAACCGTTGTTACGGTTGCACACCGCCCTCATGCCACACTGACCTGGCTGGGCCCGCCCTGCAGCAGCACCCTGAGCTCTATAATGTCCCCATATGCGGCAACCAGTCGGTTGGAGGCCAACAGGTTTCGCACAAACGCCGCCACGCCTGCAACCTGCAGCACAAACCCGGTTGAAGAGACAGACCAGACGAACTAAACCACAACCAACGTTGGGGGTCACCAACTGAGCTTAGCCTGTGACAGCTGATGACGACTTGATGCCAACAGCAGCTCGCTGCCACGTCACACAGCGGTGAAACCCACTGGGCACGGAAAATGCCATCTGATTCAGTGGCACAGCTCAGGCACCGCCCCTGGGTCACCTGCGGCAGCCCTGCGGCCGGGGTTTAGGGTTTTAGGGTTTAGGGTATTTTACCCCTATCGGTTAAACCCCAAACCCAAACCCACCTGCGGCAGCCCTGCGGCAGCACATGTGCCAGCATGGCGCCCCGCCGCCGCTGCCATCTTCGCCGCCAGCTCAGGGTGCAGTAGTGCGCAGGAGGAAGGCAGCAGTTCCACCACTAGAGGATCCTGTGGGAGCCAGGCAGGAGGAGAAGGAGTGTCATGTGGCGGGTGTGCATGCGAGGGCATGGTGGGTTTCCATCTGCTCAAGAGTGACGGCTGTCGGGGCAAGGCAGGGGCAAGGCAGGGAGGGACACAGGCAAGGGTGGTGCAATGTAGCTCGAGGCTCTGGCGCTTGCCCCACTAACCCCGTCCCTCGCACCGGCCACACTGACCCGGTCCCTCACGCCAGCACCGACAGGCTTGACCTTGCTTCTGAGCAGCTACAGTAAGTACAGCTACAGCTACAGTAAGTAGCGCCCACCTGCGGATAGCCCTTCGGGAAGCGCAGCTTGCAGACCTGAGTGGTAGCGGGGCTGGTGGCAAAGCGCAGCGTCACCACGTCGGGAAGCGCTGAAACTAGTTCCGGCAACCGCGCTGCTGCCGCCAACTCTTCTACAATGGCCTTTTCACTCTCACTGCCTCTGCTGGATGCAAAACCGCCCATCTGGCGCTGCTGTGTAGGCGTGGAGGGGCCTGCCGCTGCTGCTGTCGCCGCCACCGCCTCTGCTCGGTCACGGCGACGCACCGCCTCTGCCGCCAGCTCCCGCAGCGCGGCATCCTCCTGCTGCTGCCGGTGCTGCTGCACGCGATCATGGTCCTTTTCAAGGCGCAGCTTGCGCGCAGTCGCCGCAGGCTGCGCCATGGCGCCCTCTTGCGCTGAACCCTAGGCCCGGACGTTCTTCTGTGCGACTACAGCTGCTTTACAAGCTACAGGTGTCAGTATAAGTGCGATCGAAAAGTAACGTCGCAAACTAAGCACACGTCCTCCTTATTTATTTGGCGGCGGTGACTTGTGGCCGCCCCGCTGGGGGATGCACAGGCATCAAGCCGCACACCAAGCACCCCGCCTCGCTACTCTACTCGCTCATCTTGAGCAGCATGCTGCGCAGGCTGCGTGCCTGCGAGCAGACGGTCTGAGCATGCCGCGGCGCCTGCTCGCTGCCGCCGCCGCCGCCCACCAGTGTCGGCACCGCCACCGCCGGCAGCCTGCGCCCTGCTGCCTCCACATCTTCCAGGAAAGACAGCATGTCTGCCACCAGGGCGTCCTTCAGCACCAGCATGTTCTTGGCCACCTGGTCCAGCATGGCCAGCAGGCACAGCATGGCGCCGTGCCAGCGTGGCGCGTCCAGGTGGGCGCTCAACGGCTCCAGAGACCGCATCACACGCGCGATGCCAAACTCAAAGTTGCCTGCACACCAGCAGTAAAGGCCGTGGCGCAGCTGTCAGCCTGAATACACCAGTCGTAGGTGCGGCAGCAGCAACTGCATGCAGCTGCCTGTGAGCCAACCATTCCACCCGCATCATGCAATGAGCTGAGCATTCCCCTGCACCTTGCCCTGCCGTACAACCCTACCCCAGCGCCCACCTTTGGCGCAGTACAGCGTGCCGATGGCCAGGTTGGCGAGCGACAGGTGAGAGGGCACCGGCGTCGCCTGCCCGCCCGCCGGTGGTGCCTCCCCATCTTCCTGCCCCTCTGCTGACGTGGCCGCCGCCACGTCATCCTCCAGCTTGCGCAGCAGCTCCTCCGCCACCTCATTCAGGCTGCCCACCACGTGGCACACGCACAGGTTGGCCAGAGCAGAGGGCGGCACGTCCAGCAGGCTGCCGCCCCCGCCCCCGCCCGCCCCGCCAGCAAAGGGCCGCGCAAAGTGCTGCACCAGCGACTCGTACAGCTCGGCCGCCTGGCTCAGCCCGCTGCCCTCCTGGGCCACCAGGGTGTGGGCCAGGTTGAGGCGCCACACTGGGTGGTCGCTGCAGAACTCTGCCGACTGCTGCAGCACCTCCTGGGCACGCACAAAAGCGCCCGCCTCCCAGTGCAGGTGCGCCAGGCTCATCAGCACTGCAGCGGGCACAGCGTGCACAGCAGGCAAGGCGTGAGTGTGGGGGACGACGGTTGGCGTGGCTGACAGGGACGCTGTGAGGAAGCAGTGTTGAGAGAACTGGGTGTGAAAATAAGCACGCTGCCACTGTCCTGACGCGGAGGCGGACAGGGAGGCGGACAGGCACTCGGCCATGCACCCGACTCGCCACCACCATGCCGCTGCCCACACGCTCACTTCTGCTCAAAGCATACAGTACCCTCAGCCATCCAAAATCTCCTCACGCTGACACCAACGCTCCTCCGCTGCCCAAACCCGCCCACCCATCCACCCCTGCGCTACCCACACCCAACCACCCACCCCTCAACCACTTACCCCGGTTGCCACCCACCCAGCCCGCTGCACACTCCACACCCACCCCCACCTGGGATGTAGTCCTCCAGGGCTGCCTCGTACGCCTCCAGCCCTGCCGCCGCTGCCGCATGGTCGCCCGCCCAGCGTGCATCCTGCACCCCCTTCACCCGCTTGCGCAGCCCCTCAATGTGGGTGCCCGCCAGCGCATCCAGCTTGGCAGCCGCTACAGCCGGGCCATCCCGCGTGCCAGCCAGGCAGGCCTCGTAGAGTGGCAGAAGCCCAGGGGGCACGCTGGCCGCAACCAGGGCTGAGCAGCTGCCCAGCAGCTGCTCCGCGACTGCTGCACGCTCCTCGTCGCTGCCCAGGTTGCCTGCGCAGGTCAGGCTGCCCACGGCGCCGCTGGCACCGCTGCCGCTGCTGGTGCCCCCCTGCGGCCGGCAGCACAGCGACAGCAGGTTGCCAGCCAGTTCAGGTGGGAAGGGAGGGTGCGCCAGCAGGTGAAGCAGCTTGGCCAGCGCTGCCTGCTGCCCACGAGCCGCGTGGACGCCTGCTGAAGCAGAGGCCAGCGCCACCAGTGCCTGGTTGTGCAGGGTCACAGGGTCCAGCTCGTGTTCCTGCCGGGGCGGCATGTCGCTCAGCGCGGCAGCTGCGCCTGCACATTCAACAAGGTCGGGTCGGAGGCGGGCACAGGACGGTGTGAGCGGGGTATTGCAGCAAGTGGGTGCGGGGCCGAGGTGCCCAGACGGGACATCCCAAACTGGGCGAGGCGGTGACAAGCACCCAGCTGGTCGAAGGGAGAAATATGCAGGGCAGGCGGTAATCTCAGGCATGTCTGCGCTGCACCCATGTGGTGACACCTTAAAGCCCCCCCGGCCCTCTGCGCCCCGTCGCACCCGGCACGTTGCCCAGGCGCAGCTCAACCGCTGCCCGCAGGTTGAATGCCTCCACCAGCGCAGTCTGCTTCAGCTTGGCGCTGTTGCCCACGCTGCGGGCCTGCACGCACTGTGGGCGCACGCAAAGCAGCAGAGTAAACGGCACGCGCTCAGGGCCCAGGCGCAGGCTATTGGTACCATAGCAGGAGGTGCAGGCGGGCAAGGTACAGCTGGCGACAGGCACGCCCAGGTGGCAGCAGCCGAGAGGCAGACAGAGCCAATGCAGCTGCGCCCCACAGGCCCTGCATCCGGCTTGCTGTTTGCGATGCGCAAGCCTACTGCTTCCGTCACGCCACACTCAAGCTCCCTGGCACAGGAGACAGCATGACCCCACCTGAAGCCCCACTTCCTGCCCCGCGCTGCCGCCCTCGCCTGGCACTCGGGTCAACTGACTTCACCCTTACCCCACCGGTACGCTCACCCCACCAAACCCACCTCCATGCCCTGTGTCTGCGTGCCAATGCCCAGCTCTGGGTGGCGCTGCACCCCCGCCTCCACAATGTCTGCCAGGCTGGCCATTGCCCCCGCATAGTCGCGCTGCTGGTACTGGCAGGCGGCCACAGAGTAGGCCAGCTCCGGAGAGTATCCCACCATCTGCCCCGCCTCTGCAAACTGCGCCTGCGCAGCCGCAAACTGCCCCTCCTTGTACAGCAGGCACCCCGCGGCGGCGTTGGCGGCGGCGCTGCCGGGGGGCAGCGCCTCCAGGGCCACGCGGCACCCGCGCAGGTCGCCCGCCTCAAACTTGATGGCGGCCTGCAGCTGCCGCACCGCCTGCAGGGGAGGGGGCGGAAGGCAGCGGGGCAGGTCAAAGGGGCCTGGTTCAGGGAGTGGGTTGTCAGGGAGTGGTTTTGTGAGGTTTTCAATCCGTTGCATTCAGCAAGCGATACCGTGCCAAGCAGCTGTGCAATGCTGCCCCACGGCAGGCGGAGCGGGCCCTTGCCTGCGGGAAACCGTCGATGCTGGCGGCGGCACGGGCGGCCTCGGCAAACCGTCCCGCCTTGCACAGGCTTTGCGCGCGGTACAGCAGGTATTCTGGAACGTCGGGGTTGTGCTTCACGAGCACGCCATATCTGTGGGCGGTCAGGGCAAGCATTCCGCGGGTCAGCGGGGTGGGTGGGAGAGCGCCGGCAGCGGCGGCACAGGAGGCTGGCTTGCAGGAACCCTCGCTCCCACCGACAGGCACTCACGTCTGCGCTGCAGACTCGTACTCTTCTTGCTGGTAGTAGCAGTAGGCCAGCAGGGAGAGGGCTGCCCGGCTGTCGGGTGCCGCCTGCATGGGGCAAACAGGGTGCTAGAGCACGCTCAGTGCCGGCCAGGCGGTGGGCGGGAGCGCTGGCGGCAACTGCAGCAGGTGCAGCCGGCTCACCTGCAGCACCCCCTGCAGCTTGGACACGGCTTCTCCAAGCCTGCCGTCACGGATTGCGCCGTAAATGAGGCGCGTGTGGGTGCTCATCTCGGTGCCCAGCTGCCACTGGCGTTGACCGCTTTACTCCGCTCTTGAGTGGCCTGCGGGAATTACTTGAATACGGAATCGAGAACCTGCGAATTGATGCGTGCCATTTGGCGGAGGAATTCCGGTCCAGACACCCGCTGCTGGGCGTGCTGCCACCTTTTGCAGCTTACGCCGATTGTCGCATACGGAGCCTTCCGTCACACTGCTTGCTGCACAAAACTCTGCTTGGCTGGCCATCCGGGCTCGCGCAGGCCGATTCCCCACCTCCGTTGTCCTTCACCACTAGTGGCTGCCAGCAGCCCCTTCAAGCTGCAATCATGCATATGCGGTGCTACCACTGCACTTGCAAGGCGCCTGCCAGCACGCTTGCAGCGCCCGCATGTCGCGCCAGCAGCAGGCTGCCCTTCGACCCGCTGCAGCGCAGCAGGCGGCGCTTTGTAGCCCGGGCCGCGGCTGAGAGCAGCATCCCTGAGCCCCAGCAGCCGGAACAGCCGGAGCAGCCGGAGCCCAGGTGAGAGGCCAAGCGGGGAGCGCCCGCCGCCACTGGCTGCCGCCGCCGCCGCTGCGGGGTGCCAGTCGGCCAGCCGGACACGTCCCCAGCCATCAATGCGCTTGCACGTTGCGTCGTCGGCTGACAAAATTGGCCAGGATGCGCCTCTCTTCCCCCACCAGTCTTGCCGTCGTAGTGCCTCCCTGCCCAGTGCCCGCCTGCCCACCGCTGCCCACCCCGCCCCTCTGCCGCGCCACCTGCCTGCCGCAGCCCTCAAGCCGCCCTTGCTGCGCTGAAGAACTATGACAGCGTTGCGCTGCCCGAAAACTTCTGCATCATCGAGAGCCCGGAGTCGGTCAAGGATTTTGCGACGCTGCAGGTGTGTGCGGCGTGGCGCCACATCTGTCCTGCCGGCCTCGCTCTGCCGCACGGCGTGTTTTTTCGCACATCACTAAATTGCGGAGTGGCTGCTGTGTGCAGTGTTGCAAGCTGTGCCATGTGCGGAGTGCCTGTGGTGCATTGTGTGTGCTGCTGCCGCTGCTTCCGAGGCACTGCTGTTAACGATGGCTGGGTGCTGACCGCATGATCGAAGTCAACAAGACGGACCCGGTGTGCAGGTCGGGTGATGCGTGGGCAGCAGGTTTGCTGACATCATTCATTGCAGGTGCTGGTGTCTCTCACTGCAGGTCACACCCACTGGCTGGCCAATGAACAGTCATGACGTTTACAATTTATGGCTGGCCAATGAACAGTGATGAGTTTACAATTTACAGAAGCTGTAAACAACCTTCTGTCATTTGCAGGTGGACGAGATAGAGAAGAACATTGCAAGCAGGCGCAACCGCATCTTCCTGCTCATGGAGGAGGTGAGGCTGAGCTGGCGGGCAGGTGCTGAGCTGGCAGGCGGGGCGGGTGCTGACCTGGCAGCAGGGTCGGGTGCTGATTGTGAACCGTGCAGCCAGTGCCCGCTGCCTGTACGGTTCCTCACTGTGATGGGTGATTGGCGCAGGCAGCAGGTGTTTGTGCAAGTAAAGGCGCGATGCACGGGAAGAAGAAGCGTGCCATGCCTGCCGTGCCCGCTGACCTGCATGCTGCGTTGCTTCATGTGCCTCCCCCTGCCTGTCTTGCTGCCCCCTGCCCTCCTCCTGGCAGGTGCGGCGGCTGCGCATCCAGCAGCGGCTAAAGGGGGTGGGCGAGTTGAAGGAAGACATTCTGGAAAAGGTGGGCCTGGGGGGTGGGGCGGGCTGTGAAACGCAGAGGCACACACATGCACTACAAACACCACACATGCACCACAAACACATGCGGTTGAAGGGGTGGGGCGGGCTGTGAAGCAGAGGTGCACGGCACAAGCGCGGAATGGGGTGTGGCGGGCTGTGAAACAGAGGGGCACAAACACATACTCTTGAAGGGATGTGGCGGGCGGGTTGGTGGGCAATCAGGTTGTCAACACCAGCGGGGCTTGGGAGGCATCCGGCTGCCGAATCGCGTGCCGCCGTGTTTGCTTTCAACGGCGTTTGGCTTGAAGGCACGCCGGGGTTGCAGCAGGTGGTGCAGAGGGCGGCTGGTGCACTGCTGGGTGCGCACCCGCCCTTGGCTTCGCCCCGCTTCCAGCCCACTTGCTCCACTCCGCTTGTCCTCCGCACCAGCCCAAAACTGCCTTCCCCCTCCCCCTTTTTCCATCTTCGCTGTTGTGCCTCCTCGCCGCCTCCCCTTTGTTGTTGCCACTGTGCCTCCATATCTCCCATGGTTGCTGTGCCTCCCTCCCTCCTTCTCTTAACGCTACTGTGTGCTGTGCAGGAAGAGTTCCCCTCCTCCCTTCACACACCCCTGTGCCTCCCATCCTCGTCGCCCTCCCCTTTCCCTTCCCGCCACTGTGCGGCTGTGCAGGAGGAACTCCCCTCCTCCCTCCCCACACCCCTGTACCTCCCATACTGATCACCTCTCCCCTCCTCTTACCGACATTATTGCAGGAGGAGTTCCCCTCCTCCCTCCCCTTCTTCCCTCCCATCACGGAGAAGACGATCAAGCTGTACACCCGTCTGTACCAAATCACGGTGGCCGTCATCATCGCCTTTGGAGGCCTGGTGGCGCCCGTGCTGGAGGTCCGCCTGGGCGTGGGAGGTGAGCGCGGGCTGCACCACAGGGTGCGGGTGGTGGGACTGCTGCAAAACAAAGGTCTGCCTGGGCGTGGGAGATGAGCGCAGGCTGCACCACAGGCCACTTGATGCGGGCGGGTGGCTGTGCTGCAGCAAAAGCGTGGTGCGATTGCTGTGCGGCAAGGTGCAGAGGCCAGCGAGCTCAGGGGGTGTCCCTCCTTCCTGTTTGCTCACCTACTGGAACACTTTGCCGTGCCCCACCGCCCGCCCGCCTCCCTTCCACAGTTACCTCCTACATGCTTGTCATCCTGCCCGCCTGCTTACCAAACACTGTGCCGTGCCCGCCCGCCTCCCCCTCCCACAGGCACCTCTTACATGGACGTCATCCGGGCTCACAAAACCTCGCCTCCCCCTGGCAGGCGCCTCTGTTTCCCCATCCTTTCCTTTTTGTCTCTCAATAAACAACCACTTCGCCGTGCCCGTCCGCCTCCGCTCCCACAGGCACCTCCTACATGGACGTCATCCGGGCGGTGCACCTGCCCACCCAGCTGGCGGAGGTGGACCCCATTGTGGCCTCCTTCTGCGGGGGCAGCGTGGGCGTGCTGACCGCGCTGCTCATTGTGGAGGCAAACAACGCAAAGATGCAGGTTAGTGGTGGGGGCTGGTGGGGTCGGCGGTTGCCTCCCACAGTGTTTGGGGGGGTAGGGTAGGGTTGTGGGGCAGGGTTGCCTCCCACAGTGCTTGCCTCGTCCTGAGTGTGCGCTGTGTGTGTGCTCTGCGCTTTGTGGCGCCTTGCAGGCAAAGCGGCGCTGCACTCGTTGCTTTGCCGGCGCAGCCTGCCGGGCCCCTTTAACTGACCCGTGTCTTGCTTCGTGCCCCCCTCGGTTTGCAGGCCAAGCGGCGCTGCACTAACTGCGACAGGTCAACCCGCCTGGCCCCTCCATCTGACCATTATTATGCTTCGTGCCCCCCCCGGTGTGCAGGCCAAGCGGCGCTGCATCTACTGCGAGGGGACCGGGTACCTGACCTGCGGCACATGCGTGGGCACGGGTGTGACCGAGGGCGGCCTCTGCGCCAACTGCGCCGGCACCGGCAAGGTCATGTGCACCTCCTGCCTCTGCACCGGCAAGAAGCTGGCCACGGAGCACGACCCGCGGGTGGACCCCTTTACACTGGTGAGGCACAGCCTGTGTGGTGCAAACACTTTGGGTACAGGGGTGAGGAGTGCAGCGACGTTTCCTGATGGCTTCCTCACCTCCACTTCTTTGGGGTGTGATCTCTTGTTTTGGTTTTGTGGCCAGGGGAGGGGTAAGGGTGGGGTGGACATGTGTGGAGTCTCTGCACGTTCAAGAATCTGGCCACGGAGCACGGGCAAGAATCTGTTGGTGGACCCCTTCAGCCTGTGTGGTGCAGTCATTCATCCATTCACAGCGCCGCAGCAACACAAAAGTGTGCCGCAGGGAATGGGGGGGGCGTAGGTGTGTGTGTTGCAGTCACCCCGCATAGAAGAGTTCCGCTTCTGTTTCAAGGGAATCGACTGTGTCGGGCCCCCAGCTCTGGGTGGTGGGTGGCGGGGTTCTCTGCTGCTGCTACCGTGGCTAGGGGGCGGCGGTCTGGAAAACAGAGTGTGCAGCCTGCAATCTGTTGAATGCATGGCGTTTACAATTGTGGAGGGTGGCAGGGCGGGCGCGTGCTCTCTGCGGGTGCCAGCAGGGCGGGGGCCTTTGCCAGCTCGTCGCCACCTCAGTGCCTTCTTTCTCCACGTGTCCCATGCTTGCAGGGCATGGACTGAGCTTCCCGCTGATGCGCTGTGCTGAGCTGGCAGCCGGGACAGCAAGCCGCGTCTGTAGGCATGCATGCCAGCCCGACATTGCTGCTCGTGGCACCTGGCATCCTGATGCCCTTGCCAGCACGCCAGCCCCCGTGGCGGTGGTTATGCGTGTGTTTCAACACCACCTGCCTCTGGGCATTGCTCCATTGCTGGTACTGGGCAGCACGCCTGCACATGCCATGCCATCCCCTGGGCGTGCCTGCTTCCCTCCCCCACGCCCCTGCCACCCTCACCTATTTACCCCTGCTAAACAAGAACGAGAGTTTGGAGCCGACTGCCAACGTGGCACTTCTGTGTCTGCCTCACACTCTTCTCCCATCTTCTGCACTGATCATTTTCCCTCACAGGTCAGGCCCTGGCGTGCTGCCGTTTTTTTCGTGCCGTAACCGCCGTTTTTCATGCCAAAACACGGCTCACCCTCGCACCCTTCCATGTCCCCACTCTTGCCGCTCTTGTTTGATCGACGGTCGTGTGCTGCGACTCTTGCCGCTCTTGCTTGATCGACGGTCGTGTGCTGCAGCTAGTACTGCCTGACTAGCTGGGCCCTCCCCCTGGGTTCTCATATGCCCTCCCCCTGGGTTCTCATATGCCAAGAGTGATTGGCTTGCCAGACTGTGACACAAAGAACATTACTCAAAAGCAAGGGGATTACACGATTCAAGTCGAGGGCAATACGTAGCAGAGGGCAGGCAACGGGGCCGTAAGACGAGGAGCCCGCCTTGGCTCAAAACAGTACAGCCGGCTTGCTGTGGGATAGGTCTAGTCAATCAAAAGGGGTGCGCTAAGGAGGGGTTGTTGGGTGTAAGGGTTTTTTGAGAGGGTCACAGCCTTGTGCACGGGCCGGCCTGCGGCTGCGTAAGCTTGATACTCCCAACACAAGTTGTCATACACTGCCGCTGTTTGAAAGGTGTGCTGCTCTGCCGGCCAGGCAACCCGCTCATCAGGCAGAGTTCCAAGCGCCAGCAGGAGGTCCGTGCCGTGCCCGACCGCTGTGCCCTGGCTAAGCTTTACAATGCCGTGGCCGTGGCTGGGACCTGGGCGGTGCCAACAACCAATGCTGTGGCCGGGCCCTTGTGATGGCGCCGGCCAGTGCGATGGCTGCGGAGGTTCAGCGCTTCATGGTCTGTTGGGTGGGGTCTCCTGCCATGGCCTGCGCACCGGGTGGCGGGGGGGTCACCCTGCAGCAAGCTCAGCTTGTTGCATGGCAGGGATGGGTGCAGGCCCAGAGGAAAGCCGGGAGCAGGGCAGGCAGGGCAGCTGGGGCAGCTGGGGCGGCAGGCTTGGTGGACTGCTGGGCAGTAGCGGCAGGATAGCACGGCGCACTCCACTCTTCCCACTGCCTCAGAGCAGCACCACACACAACACAGCATTGAGCAGCATCGGCGGCGGCATGCGGCAGTGGTGGCCTCGTTGCTGTGCGCCATCGCTTTCAAACCAACGAAGGCAGCCAAGCTGTGGCCACTGGCCGGCAGCAAGCTATGCACGTGCAACACCATGCACGTCATGCAGAGCAGGCCAGTGTCGGCGACAGACGGGTGGAGTGGCCGGAACATGTACAGTCAACAGGACGCAGAGCAGAGGCCCCAGTGCAGAGCGGGCGTGTGTCGCGGCAGGTGCAGAGGCAAGAACATGTCATGTCAACGGGAAGGCAGAGCAAAGCCCCCACTTGCCTGCATGAAGCCCGAGCGGATCTGGGAGGAGACGTCGGCCAGGGTGCCGGGGGAGTGGTTCATGAAGACGGTGGAAGACTTGCCGCCCGTGCCAATGTCCTTCAGGGTGTCGAAGTATTGGGTGATGAGCTGCGCGGGTGGAGAAGGGTGGCAGGTTAGCAGTTGCGAAGACCGGGCGAGTGGTGTGTGAGGACGACTTGCACAATTTGGTCCTTGTCCGTCGGAAACAGGGTTCGCCGCACGCCCTGCACTGCCCCCCACAGCCCCCTCCGCAACATCAGCACCAGAGGCAACACACAGGGAGACGCCTCATCAGCAGATCCCCCTCACAACGCACACACACACACAAGAGACAAAACCAGGCAACGCCTCACCAGCAGCTCCATGACGTCGCGGCTGTTCACATCCGTCACCTCGTTCTGGAAGGTTTGGACGCTCTCACGCAGGCCCGAAATGATGGCCTGCGCCAGGTGGGGCGTGGGGGGTGTGGGGGAGCGGGGTGCTGGTGGGCGGACAATGGAAGGCGGGTGAACGGCAAATTGCACCCGCTTGAAGCGCAGGACAGGCCTCAAGCGCAGGCGGGGCTGAAGGGTGCACAGCAAGGCAGGATGCCCTGCAGCACCCCGGACCCTGCGCATGCCAGCTGCCGGGCGCCGCTTGCTGCTCCCGCATACACACACGCACACGCACACACACACATGGCACTGGCACTGCAATGTCGAGGCCCGTCTGAAGCTTCCCTGGCCCTGCCCACCTGCTTCCTCCCCTCGGTGCGTACACTACCCTGTCCTTCCCGCCCCCCAGAACGACTTGCCCTGCCTTGCCTTGCCCACTCCAACCTCTCACACTCCAAGCAGCCCAACACACCTGGCGCTGGCGGGCGATTCCCTGCCCGGCCAGGAACTTGGCCTCAGCATCCGCCTCTGCCGCCTTGACGATGCGCACCTGCGGGGGGTGGGGCGCAGCAGGCACAGCATGGCAGGGCACGAGGGGCAGCGTGAGAGGGGAGGGGGGCGGGGAGGGGGGGGCAGCGATGGTGGGCACAGCAGGCACAGCACGGCACGGTGTGAGGGACAGCGAGAGAGAGCAGAGGACGAGAATATTAGGGAGCCTGGACGTGATGGGGTGCAGCAGGCAGGGCAGGGGCAAGGGAGGCCAGGCAGCTGAGCAGAGCGGGGTTTCAGAGGAACAGGGAGGCAGGGTGGCGCGGCGGGGAGGCATGTGCAGGGGCCCGCGCCCCGTCAGCTTCAAGCACCTCGCCTGCCTTGCCTCCTCTCCAGCTTCAGCCAGGCTCCGCGCCCTTCCTCCCCACAGCATCTCTCTGGCACTCTCTGGTGCAAGTGCATCTGATTCACCAGATCATTAATCCGATCATTCACCAGATGCGTGACTCACCTTTGTCCCTGTGCACGTGCCAACCACACCTGTGTCCCGCTCCCTCCCCCTCCCCACCAACCTCCCATTCACATAGGTCCCATATTGTCTGCCGTCCTCTGCCTCTCTTTCACGCGGTGCAAACTGTCCCTCTGGCCTGGCCCGTCTCCAATCTGACCACACCATTCTAACACCTTTCTAACACTCAAATACCACCCACACTACTCTATCCCTCCCTCCCCACACCTCTCTCTCTCTGCTGTCTGTGTTTCTTTCGAATGGTCAGAGCATTCTCATTCCCTTGCCTGCAACCCACCCACCTTGTCTGCCTCGCTCTGCTCGTAGGCGGCCACCCGCAGGCGCTGCGCCGCGTTGATTTGGTTCATGGCATCCTTCACCTTGGCCGCCGGCTCAATGTCGGTCACAAGCACGTTCAGCACCTGAAACACATGAGGAGCAAGACGGGAACTGCCCATCGTCGGTGAGCAGGCCCGTAAGGACCCGGTGCACCCGTGGGCACCCCTGAGGAGACGAAGAGGCACCCGCGAGGACACGAAGAGGCACCCATGAGGAGACGAAGAGGCACCCGTGAGGACCTGCTGGCTTGGTGCCGCTCGTCAGCACGGGTGGGCACCACAGATTCTACACCTTATTTGCAAACTTGCTCAAGCTTGGGGTGAGCACGTGGTTGAGCGCGTGCTGCTGATATTGCTGTTTGTGGGATCATCCTCGGGCAACTGAAACACGGGCAGGTACGTCGAGGCCGCCCCGGCAGGCTCACAATGTGTGTGGGAGCCCACTGTGCAGGCGGTCACCCTTGCGGTGCGGCGGTGCGGTTTGGCTCTGCGCCCCACCTGGAATCCAAAGGCGGACATCGACTTCTGAAGCTCCACCTTCACATTCTTGGCAATGTCCTCCTTGGCTGCAGAAGCAACAGGAAGGTGGAGGGTCGAAAGGAGACCGGAGGAATGAAAGGAGGACGCATGGTGCCTGGGATGCTTTGCCAGCAGTGTGCTCCTTGACTGCAGAGGAACGCGCGTGGGCGGGGTGGGCGAGTGGGCATGGACGGCGGGGCGGGTGAGGAAACGGGGAGATTGGGTGGCAGAAAGTGAGCTTGCCCGCTGCCCGCACCAAAGAACACACTATCCCTCGCGCCCCCTTTGCCGACTGCTGCTTTAACTTGTCCCCACTCGTGATCTGTGCTTTCGAGGGGCTGGGCGACTCACAGGTGGAGACGTCGTCCAGCGGCATGCGCGGCACCGTGGCCCGCACCTCGTCAAACACCTGGGGCAGGCACACACACGGGGGGCAGGGAGGGCAGGTGAGCAGAGGTGGGCAGGGGAGCAGCACCAACAGGCAGGGAGGGCAAGAGACAGAGGGGGGCAGGCGGGTAGCAGGGGACAGGTCAGCAGAGGGGGGCAGGGAAGCAACACGGGACAGGTGAGCAGTGCCAACAAGGTAGGGAGGGCGGGGGGCAGGTGAGCAGAGGGGACCAGGGGAGCAGCACGGGACAGGTGAGGAGCGCCAACAAGGTAGAG
>JTEE01000164.1:29601-48471 GCA_002896455.3 Chlorella sp. ArM0029B
GCAGAGGGGGGCAGGGGAGCAGCACGGAACAGGTAAGCGGGCAGCAGGGAGGGCAGAGAGGGCAGGGGACAGGTGGGCAGCAGGTCACATCACGAACGAGAGGGGAGCCCCCGGCAGCGATGGCGGCAGCGGGTGCCCTGCTTCATAAGTCCCAATCCCAGGCGTCGCCAGACCACATCACAGTGAGCAGATGCGGCGTGGGTTTGGGATGGCGACAGGCAGGGCTGGCAGCTAGCGTGAAGGGGGGCACTCACATAAGATTTGATCTGGCTACTCGTGTTCTGCAAGCGTGGGGAGCATTAGGGTGAGGCAGGGCACGGGGGTAAAGACCCTAAGGTGTAAGGTGGGCAGGCAGGTGAGCGGGCGGGCAGGGGGGCCTCAATGCAGGGCTGCAACACATTGTGTGCGTTGCATGCCCGCAGAGGGCGCTCCGGCACAGGCAGCCAAGCCAGCAGGGCAGCGGCAGGGCCAGGCGCAGGGCGGGAGAGCAGCAGTCTCCTGACAGCACGCACATGCACCCAGAACATGTGGGCACATGAAGCCGAGCGGGCACTTACCGTGAGCCTGTAGAAGGCGTGTGCAGAGCGGTGGCGGGGGGGGATGGAGCACGGGGGCACAAACAGAAATCTGTCAGTGCCAAGGCAGCAGTGACTGTCACGGGCAGCGGCACACGCGGGCCCAGGCAGCCTTGGGCAAGGACGCTTGTTTGCTAGGAAGTCGAGCGGGCAATGCAGAGTCAAAGCCGGCCAGCCAGCCAGCCAGCCAGCACAGCTGTCACGCTGAGCTGCCGTGGGACACACTGGCGGGCAGACGGGCAAGTGAGCATCACAGGTGGCAGTCGTCAGCTTCCTGTAAAGCTGCCAGGTCATCAGCACTTATCATAAATCGACTCGCGGACGACTTGGTATTGGACTGAGACCACCACGTTTACAAACACGTTGTCCTTGGTCTTGGTCTCACACCTGGCAGCAGCCACAGGGGCACCAAAAGCCGAAGAACAGTTATTGGCACCGGTTTTGTTGTCTAATGTAGCAGGCTGCCTCCCAGCCAACAACAACGGGTGGTTCTGAAGCGCTCTTTCTTTAGTAGCGCTGCAGCAGGCAGCGGTACAGTGGTAGCCTCACACCCGTTGCTCCTGCGTAGCACCCACTGCTCATGTGCAGCACCCACATCAACCCACAGCCCCCGGCAAGCTCTCAACTGGCGCCCAGATGCTCCATCTGCACGGCCTGCCTCACACTCCTCGTGTGTGCGTGTGTGTGTGTGTGTGTAGACAAATGTGCCCCCCACGGCACCCGTCTGATGCCCAGATGCTGGATGCACGGCCTGCGTCACACACCCTGTTTGTCTGCTTGCCTCGTGGGGCGCGCTTTCCTTGTTTTGCCTTGTGCACCCAGCACCCACCCACCTGACGTCGAGCTGCTGGATGCGCAGGGACAGCCTGCCGGCCACCCACTCGCCTTTCCAGCACCTCAAACAGTTGAAGCCGGGGTACGCAATGCGACTGAACTTGCCGAAAGTTTCAATCACCTGCAGCAGCGCGATGGTGGAGCGGGCAGGCAGGGGAGCAGGAGGTCATGTGGGCATAGAGAGGGGCGACACGGTGGAATGGGCACAGCTTCATGCAGGGGGGAGGCCTGGCTGAAGCTGGGGGGGACCGCGGTGCAGCGCAGGAGCCATGCGTCGTGGCGGGTGGCAAGGAATGGCGCGCAAGCGCAGGGGTGCAGTTACAGACCTCCACAGAGGATTGGTCTGCAACACAGGCGGGCAGAACGGCAGAGGAAGGTGGTCGGTGCCATATGCATGCGCCGGAGTCCCCGGCGCCGGCGGGGGGTCGGGGTAGGGTGGGGTGGGAGGCGAGGTGTACAGCTGCGTACCCCGCATTATCCCCTTCTCCAAGCCACACCAACCATTCCCGGGGTTTACGCTGTGGAATCCCGCGCCAGTCTCGGAACTACGCGTAGCCCAGCACGCAGGCATACCAGGGCTCCTTCCAAGCAGTCGCCTTCAAGCAGCGCGTTGCACCGGCAGCTGCCCCCTCGCTTGGAACCCACGGCTTACCCACACAGGCGCAGCAGCAGCAATTGCCCATTGTGCTCGGCACTTCCGGGTTTTGCGACGACGCGGTTAAAACGGCCTTAAAAGTGCCGCAGGGATGCGCACGGCCAGCAAAGTGCCACACAAATGCTCCAAGCTCTCTGCCACCGCGATTGGCTTCATCCTCGTGGAGAAACTTTGCTGGCACTGCTGAGCTGGCACTGGCATCCCTGGCGTGGGATCCCAGGGATATTCTATTTGGCCGCATGCCCATCTTCCTATCCTTCATGATGCTTGTTAAATCACGGCATCCCTCACCCAGGTGCTCCGCCACGGTGCCCTCCTCCCTACCCATGTCATGAGCAGAACCGCGCGCCTGGCGTTGGCGCAGTCAATGCCAAGGTGCTAGTTGCCCGACCACACCTGCCAGCAGTGCTTGCTTCAATCACCCCAACAAATATTCTGTCTCGTGAGACCGCTCCTGGCTCCATATGGACGTTGAATGTAACCAACCAACTAACTAACTAACCAGCTACCTAGTGACCACCGCCACAGACGACACGTATACGTTTGCAGGCATTGCCGAGTGCCAGTGCTTGGTGATCCCAGGCACCGTGATGGGGCAGGAGGTGGAGCACCATGGTGCATGCACTGCTGCGCATGCCGGCTCTACCAGCCCTCAACTCTGTGGTAGACAGCTGCTCGCGCTCGGGGAGGACGCCGCAAAGATGCACCCGCAGCCAAGACGTGAACCGCTGTGCATCGTTGCAACGACCGCATGCTGCTGCGGCACTTTATGGGCACCCAGCCGCTCGTGTGCATTGATTGCTGCACGCCTGTGACTCTTGCTGCCATACCCCGTAGCTGCCGGTTTCAAGTCAACCCGCGGTCCCCGTGCCACCCCTTGAGGGTGTAAGCTTTCTGCTGCCTTGCCGTACTGCCTGGCGAGTGGAGCCCTCCCCCTGGGCTCTCATATGCCAAGCATGCTTGGCTTGCCAGGCTGTGACACAAAGCACGTTACACAAAAGCAAGGGGATCATACGCTTCAAGTCAAGAGGGCGGTGCACTGCAGCGGGCAGGCAAGGGGTGCAACACGTGATGCGCCCACGTTGGCTGCTACAATACACGGGCTGCTGTGGGATAGGTCTCGTGGGTCAACGGGGGGGTGGGTACGCTAGGGGAGGGAGGTGTGAGGGAGATTCGAGGGGGTGTTGGGTTTGAGGGTTGTTTTTTGGGAGGGGTGGAGCCGTGTGCACGGACCTGTTCCAGGGCCGGACTGCGGCTGCTGAAGCTTGGAACGCCTCAATACAAGTCATACACTGCCGCTGTTTGAAAGGTGCACTCCTCTGTCGGTCAAGCAGCTTGCTCATTCGGCGAAGTGCTGAGGCGCAGCGGAAGGACCGTGCGGTGCCTGGCCGCCGGGCTGAATGCCGTGGCTGGTAGTGGCCCTTCCATGGCTGCGTTACGATGCCGTGGCGTGGCTATCATCTGGGCGGCGCCGCCCCCTGCTGTGGCTGGCTGGTTTCTTCTTTTGATGGCTCCGGCCAGGACAGTGGCTGAGGAGGCTCAGCGCCTCATGGTTTGGCTGGTGGGGTCTCCAGCCATGGCCTGCGCACCGGGTGGCGAGGGGTCACCCTGCAGTGAGCTCAGTGTGTTGCATGGCAGGGATGGGTGCAGGCCCAGAGGGCGGCAGGCAGCGGGGCAGGCAGGGCAGCCAGGCAGCTGGGGCGGCAGGCAGGGGGACGCCTGGGGTGCAGCTGCAGGGCAGCAAGGCACACTCCACCCTTCCCACTGCCCCAGGGCAGCATCACACACACACCCCAGGGCAGCAATCACACACACACAACACGGCATTGGGCAGCACCGGCGGCGGCACACAGCAGTGGTGGTCCCGTTGCTGTGCGCCACCGGTTCAACCAACAAAGGCAGCCAAGCTGTGGGGCGCTGGGCGGCAGCAAACCATGCACACCATGCACGCCATGCAGAGCAGGCCCGTGCCGTGGCAGACGGGTGCAGAGGCAGGAACACGTGCTGTCATCAGGATGCACAGCGGGGAGCCCCACTCAGCGTCGCAGCAGGTGGAGAGCAGGAGCAGAGGATGTCAGCAGGAGGCAGAGCGGGAGCCCACTCGCCTGCATGAAGGGGACCTGATTTTCACCTTCCCACCTTCGAAACAAGAAGAATGAAAAACTTAAAACAACTCGCCTGCATGAAGCCCGAGCGGATCTGGGAGGAGACGTCGGCCAGGGTGCCGGGGGAGTGGTTCATGAAGACGGTGGAAGACTTGCCGCTGAGGCCAATGTCCTTCAGGGTGTCGAAGTATTGGGTGATGAGCTGCAGCGTGTGGAAACAGTAGAGGGGAGGCAAGTTGGGGAGGCAAGCTGGGGAGGCAGGTTGACAAACGGCGAGGTCTGGGCCAGGGGTTGAAACACACAGGGGGCAACATATGCCGCTGAGGCACGTGTTCAAACCGTGAAGCGCAAGATTGTTGTTGACAACACCTCGACTGCAAGCTCCATCAAGACCCACCTGTCCACGTTCTGCATTACAAAGGGACTCGCCCTTCGTGCAGTCCCCCCACCAAACAGACACTCACGAGCCCCAGCATCCTCTCCAAACAGCCCTCCCCAAAGAAGGGACAACAGAAGAAGGAACCCAGCAGCTTCTTCACACCACCCTCCCCAAAGAAGGAACAATAGACACAGGAACTCACCAGCAGCTCCATCACGTCGCGTCCGTTCACATTTGACCCGAGAACAGTCCCTCACCCTTCAGAAAGTCCCGCACAAGCCCAAACACCTTCCCACCAAACAGCTCAGCCCCCTCACGCCATCCCCGAAAGAAAGAGGGAAAGGAGGACTCACCAGCAGCTCCATGACGTCGCGGCTGTTCACATCCGTCACCTCGTTCTGGAAGGTCTGCACGCTCTCACGCAGGCCCGAAATGATGGCCTGCACCAGGTGGGGCGTGGGGGGTGCGGGGGAGGATGAGGGGCAGAGCGGGGTGCCGGTGAGCGGACAAGAGAGGGACGGGGAGAACGGGTAGCGGAGCGGCGGAGCAGGCTTTGAGTGCAGGGTTGAAGGGTGGGCAGGAAAGGCGGAATGCTAGCAGCTCTGAGTCAGGTTCATGCCAGCTGGCGGGGCTGCCAGCTGGCGGTCGCCACCAGTTGCTTCCACAGCCCAATGCCCCCCTGCAGGCCTGAGGCCCCTTGCCGATTTGATGTCCTCCATGTCCTCCATTCAACTGGCAGTGGGACGTAATGCCCTGGCCCCCACTCCCACCTCCACACCATCGGCAAGTCCCTGGCCCAATACACACACGCACATGGTACTGGCACGCCCCTTTTGAGCCCCGCCTGCCTGACCCTGCCATCTTGCCGAGGGTACATGCAGTACCCTGGCCGCTCGTCCCTGCCTCCCAGAACGACCTGCCCTACATTGCTGTGGCCCCCCAATCTCCCAAAGCAAACACTCCACACGCCTGACGCTGGCGGGCAATGCACCAATTCCCTGCCCAGACTTCTGCCACCCCAACCCCGCACACCCTGGCATGGACCACTCCCTGCCCAGATTTCTGCCCCACATCCCCCTACAACCCAACACACCTGACAGTGGTGGGCAACCAACTGCCCGACTGGTGCTGCCATGCTGTGCCCTGCCCTGCCTTGCCTTGCCCACTCCAACCTCTCACCACTCCAAGCAGCCCAACACACCTGGCGCTGGCGGGCGATTCCCTGCCCGGCCAGGAACTTGGCCTCGGCATCCGCCTCTGCCGCCTTGACGATGCGCACCTGTGGGTGGGGCGCAGCAGGCACAGCACAGCGTGAGGGACAGCGTGAGGGGGGCGGGGAGTGGGGGGAAGCGATGGTGGGCACAGCAGGCAGAGCAAGGCACGGAGCGCGGGACAGCGTGAGGGGATAGTGAATGGGGGGTAGTGATGGGGCGCAGCAGGCATGGCATGGCAGGGCAGGAGGGGCAGCGTGAGAAGGGGAGATGGGGGGTAGTGATGGAACACAGCGGGCACAGCATGACACGGCAGGGGCAGCGTGAGAGGGGCGGGGATGGGGGGTAGTGATGGGGCATGGCAGGCACAGCATGGCATGGGGGGCAGCGTGAGAGCAGAGGAGGGTAATAGGGAGCCTGGCCTTGGTGGGGCACAGCAGGGCACAGCATGGCACGTGGGGCAGGATGAGAGGGGCAGAGAAAGGGGGTGGGGAGCCGATGCCTGGTGGGGTGTACAGGCACGGGCAGGGGCAAGGGGAGGCGGGCAGCTGGGCAGAGCCAGGCTTCCGGGGGGAAATTGCCCCCGGGAAACAGGGAAGCAGGGCGGTGAAACGCCCCACCAGCCTCCCCAGTACACACGACCCACCTTGTCTGCCTCGCTCTGCCCGCACGCAATCCCGCGCAAGTGCCGTGTCCCGCCCCCTTCCCCTTCCCACCAATCCACCGCTCTTCCAAGCCCCCCTCTCTCTCTCCCGCTCTCGTTGGAGGGTTGCACAATCTGCATTCTCTGTTGAAGTTTCTGGGGCCCACCTTGTCTGCCTCGCTCTGCTCGTAGGCGGCCAGGCGCAGGCGCTGCGCCGCGTTGATCTCGTTCATGGCGGCCTTGACCTTGGCCGCCGGCTCGATGTCGGTCACAAGCACGTTCATCACCTGAAACACAGGAGGAGAGAAAAGGGCTTGTCGTGTGGGTATCTGTCCTTCAACCATGAGCAAGTTCAACAACTGAGCTTGAGCATACCGGTAAGGTCATCAATCACAGACGGGAGAAGCAAAACGTGTATTATCACATTTACTCTTTCAGCACGAGCAAGTTTAGCCAATAAAACTTGATTGAGCATGCCGGTGAGGACCTGCTGGCTCGATGCTACTTTTATTTTTATTGTGATTCCCCCCCCCACCACTGGTGCTTCCATGTTTTCAAAACTGTGCCCCATCCCCACCTGAAAGCCGAAAGAAGACATCGACTTCTGCAGCTCCTCCTTCACGGCCTTGGCAATGTCCTCCTTGGCTGCAGGAGAAAACAAAAGCAAGCACTTGAGGGTCTGCAGGGGGCACAAGGTGGCGCCTGATTGCGGGCAAAGTGTCCTCCTTGGCTGCAGGCACAAACAAAGCAAGCACTGGAGGGTCAGCAGGGGGGCATAGTGTGGCGCCTGGTTGCGGGCAAAGTGTCCTCCTTGGCTGCAGGACGGGAAGCGTGTGCGCTGGGCGGCTGCGTGGCAAGGGGGGCACGGTGGGGCGCCCGAAGAGCGGGCCAAGTCCTCCTCCTTGCCTGCAGGGAGGGAAGCGTGTGCACTGGGTGGGGAGGCATAGTGTAGTCCCTGCTGAACGGGCAATGGCCTCCTTGGCTGCACAACGACCTGGGTGGGTGGGTTGGGTGAGCGGGCGTGGACGGCCAGGGATGAGGAAAGGAGGAGAGGGGGACGGAGGTAAGGCGTGCCCGCTGCCCGCGCAGACTCTCCCCCAAGCGTCCCCTGTACCCACCGCTGCCCCCAGCTGTGACACGTCACAGGTGAGGGGAAGGGCTGCCCCGAAAAGGAAGAGGGGCAGGCTTGCCCCCACCGGCGCTTTCCCAGCGTGCCATGTGCCCCCCGCCACCCCCACCTGTCCCCACACACGATCGAGTGATTCTGAGGCGAGGCCCCCCACTTTTGTGATCTACCAATTCTGGGGGAGAGCGCCCCCGCTTTCAATGTAATCACAAGGGGGAAGGATGACTCACAGGTGAAGACGTCGTCCAGCGGCATGCGGGGCACCGTGGCCCGCACCTCGTCAAACACCTGGGGCAGGCACACACAGGGGGGCGGGGAGGGCAGGGGGCAGGTGAGAAGCGGGGGGCAGGTGAGAAGCACCAACAGGCAGGGAGGGCAGGGGGCAGGTGAGCAGCAGCTCTTCCGATATTGAGAAGAGAGCACCACAGGCAGCGGGGGGGGGCAGTTGAATGGTGCCGCAGGTGCCCTTGCTCTCTCTGTGTTTCGCCACTCCAGGCGGGGTGTGAAGGCATCAGCAGAGCAGCTGCAGCGCGCCTTTGGGCTGGCGGCAGGCAGGGCTGGCAGAATGCGTGGCATGACCACTCACATAGGCGGTGATCTGGCTGCGCGAGTCCTGCAGGGGGCCAGGTGGAGAGGAACGGGATGAGGCGGGGCTATCTAATCCCCCGCTATCTAATCCCCCAAAACACATGCCACAAGTTTGTTTTTGTCTGTTTTTTTTGCAGGGTTTTGAGAAGCCCCCGGAAGGCAAGGCTCATGATGTGAGGGCGGGCAGGCAGGCAGGCAGGCAGGCGGGCAGGCAGGGTGCTGCTTCTCCTCAATGCAGGGCTGCAGGAGTCATGTGCAGCGCATGCCAGCACAAGGGGCTCCGACACAGGCAGGCAGCGGGGCAGCGGCAGGGCCCGGCGCAGGGCAGGCGAGCAGCGGTCTTGTTGCAGCACGCGCATCCACCCACGACATGCAAGCTGAAGCACATGCAGCCAGGCAGGCACTTGCCGTCAGCCTGTAGAAGGCATGTGCAGAGCGGTGGCCGGGGGAGATGGCCACGATGGGGGGAGGGGGCAGAGAGCAGTACTGTCAGTGCCAATGCAACGGTGACACTGCTTTGTTATGAGAAGTTCAAGGGATAACACAATGCAGCCTGTAAGCTTTAGCCAGCTGGTACAGGCGGGCCTAAAGCAGGGACACACACTTGCCAGGATGTCGAACGGGCAGTGCAGAGTTGAGCCGGTCAGCCAGGCAGCTGTCACTGTCGCAGCAGTCACGCTGAGCTGCCGCGGCGCAGGGGGGCGGCCAGGTGGGCAAGCAAGCGGAGCACAGATCGCAGTCGGCGCTGCCATGAACCTGCCAGGCAAGCAAGCGGAGCACAGGCTGCGGTCGACAGCTGCCGGTGAAGCTGCCGCATCGGCAGCACTTATCATAGAGCGACTCGCGGACGACTTGGTATTGGACTGAGACCACCACGTCCACAAACACGTTGTCCTTGGTCTTGGTCTCACACCTGGCAGCAGCAGCCAGAAGGAGGGCAGGAGGCACAGGGCAGGGCAGTCACGCTTGAAACACACAGGGTGAATTGGACACACCCGGGTTGATGCTGTTGCAGGGCAGGAGGCACAGGGCAGTTTGACTTGGAAACACAAAACATGAGTTGGACGCAGGGTGGTGATCCTGTCGCACAGGGCAGGAGACACCGTGCACTTGAGCGCAGGGGGATACGCATGCTGCTGGCGCTACGTCTGTCGGAGGTATTCAAATTGCGTCTGCATGCAGCTGTCCCCTGCTGCCACTGGGACATGCACCCACACCGCCTGCAGGCTTGCGCTGCCTTTGGCACCCCATACCCTGCTCCCCATGCAGCACCCAACACGGGCATGCAACGCCCACTGCTCACACAGCAGCCAACGTTACAGTGGCAGCAATGCACCCACACCTCAGGCCAACACCCACTGCCCAATCGTAGCACACATCTCCACCCCACAGCCGGTGCATGCTCTCACCTCATGCACAGCGGCCACAGACGCGCCCTGCCTCACACTCCCTGTTGATCTGTATGCCCCCCAGAATCCACATGATGCCCAGCTGCCAGCGTGCACGGCCCTGCCTCGCGCTGGTTGCCTTCAAGCCTCGCGCTGGTTGCCTTCCGGCACCCAGCTGCTAGCGGGCAACACACCCTGCACTCCCTGTTTGTCCCTGTTTGCCTGTGTCCCCTGAAAGGTGCGTTCTCCCTGTTTGCCTGTATGCCCCCCAGCACCCACCTGACGTGCAGCTTCTAGCAGCGCAACACGCCCCACACTCCCTGCTTTCAAATATGCCTCCCAGCACCCACCTGACGTCGAGCTGCTGGATGCGCAGGGACAGGCCGCCGGCCGACTTCTCTCCGATGCAGCACCACACACAGTTGAAGCCGGGGTACGCGATGCGGCTGAACTTGCCAAAGGTTTCAATCACCTGCAGTGGCGCAGTGAATCAGCAGGCAGGCAGGAACACAGGGGGTCACGTGGGCTTGCAGAAGGGCGGCACAGTGGGCTGGGCATGGCATCCAGCAGGGCATAACAGTTGGAAGTACCGCAAGGCAGCACCATGCCAGGTGGCAGACGGGAATGGCGCGACCAATACGCTGGCATGGCGAGACAGCGCAGTGTGCAGGTAGCCTCAGCAAACAGACCTCCACAGAGGATTGATCTGCAGGACAGGCGGCAGGAAGGCAGCAGGAGGTGGTGGATGCTTCCGCAGGCGGTGTGGCGTGCGGCACCGCCAGTGGTTCCCTATGATTAGCGGCGCTGCCCGCCTCACCCCCTTTCCTCAAGCCACACCCGAACCATCCTCGGGTTAAAAGCCGTAAAGTCCCGAGCTACCCGGAGCTGCGCGTAGCCTTGGAGCTGGCTTCAAATCAGCGTTGCACCGGCAGCTGCGTTGCACCGGCGCCCCAAAACCACGACTTACCCACACAGGCGCAGCACATGTTGCCCATTGTGGTGTGCCGTCGGGGTTTGCTGACGACGCGGTTGGACGGCCTCAGAAGTGCCGGGGGTGGTGGTGAAGGGCCAGGAACGTGATCGCACAAATATCAGAAGCACTGCACAGGTTTCTATCGAGCAGAATACGAAATCGGCAGGTTTCTTTTCTTTTTCGCGCGCGCTGAGCTGGCTGCGCGCGAGGCTCTTTTTGCCACTTGTCTAATGCTAAACGGCAGATTATAGAGACCATTGGGCCTCTATAATCACCAGAATTACCCTCCATGCAATCCCTGCGAGCGGCAATTTTAAGCGGCTCGCTCACAAGACCCGCCTGGGCCCCAGTGGCGGGCTGTTCAGCATCCCGAAGACACTTGAACAGCAGGCGGCGAGCGGCGAGGAAGGCGGGCGAGCAACAGGTGGAGGGGGCAGCAGAGCCGCTGCCGCCGCCGCTGCCGCCGCCGCTCAGTCCTTACGAGGTCATGCTGAGGGCAGCAGAGCCGCCGCCGCCTCCGCCTCCGCTCAGTCCCTACGAGTTCATGCTCGCCGGAAAGCGCTTTACATGCACTAGCTGCGGTAAATGCTGTCAGGGATCAGGTGTGTGCACCCTGCGCTAGGGTTGCTGGTAACCCTCAATTTCTTTTTGAGTAACTGGTTATACACAGTTAGTAACTCAACCATTAGTTATTTAGAGGGTAACGTGTACAAAAATAGTAACTCAGATCAAAGATAAAGTGCCGTTACTAACTGTGTACCTTAACCGTTATTAACTGCCTTAGGAACTGCCGCCGCCGCCTGGCCGCCCAGCCGCCGCCGCCTCCGGCTGGATTTGGGTCTCTGTTGCCATTGCGAGGCAGCAATTCTCATTTATATCGACAGCAAGCCGGTTTTCTACTCTCAGCGGTCCCTTCGGGCCCGAATATTGCGCTTTCGGCCGGTGCCAGGTTGCGTTACTAACGCTTCCGGCAAGCGTGTAGCAACTTTTGAGTTTGGACCCGTTAGTTAGTTACTAACCGTTAGTACGCGCGTTAGTAACGGGTAACCGTGCCAGCAACCCTACCCTGCGCGGTTCAAAGGAGCCATATGGGGCATATGGGTGCCGAGGGCATAGGGGGCATATGGGTGCCGAGGGCAGGCCACAGAGGGCAGGCGCTGCCTAGGAGGTTGTGCCGTTTGCATGCCAGGTCCCGCATCTTTAAGAGCTGCTGCTGGCTGTAAATCCCCCTATCCTGCTGCCCTCCTGCCTCCTCCACAGGGGAAGTGTGGGCCAATGACGCGGAGCTCGCTGCTCTGGCCCGCTCCCAAGATCTGCCGCTGCAACACTTCCTCACTCGGTGCGTGTGTGTGTGGCGGATCTGCCGCTGCAGTACTTCCTCACTCGGTGCGTGTGTGTGTGGCGGAGTAGGAGGTGGGCCAAGCGCACAGGGCTAAGCTCACTGGCAAGTGGCTTGAGCAGGGTGGGGCTCGGGGGGGAGGTGAATGGTGAGCCATGGCGCGCCCACCCCTGACCGCGGTCTTCACGTCTTCATAAACATGCAGGTTCACAAAAAGCTACTCCAAAAAGCCAGGCTGGCGCATGCTGAAGGTGGGCGCAGGTCCCCTTCCAACAGCTGCTGCTCACATTGGGCCCAGCGTGCACAGCGCACGCGCAGCTGCTGGGGGCCAGGAAAGAGGGCACTTTCAGGCGGGCGGTGGGGCACTCATGCCGCAGCTTGTCTTGACACATGCAGCTGCCTTGTAACCACACACACAAAACAACGCAGCTGCCTTATGACCACACAAAAAATGCAGCTGCTCTTTAACCACAGAACAAAACACTTGCAGCTGCATGCCGACCCCCACCTCCCCGCCTCCCCTCCTCCCCCCCCTACATCCCTGCCACTGGGGCAGGTGCAACCCAACGGCGACTGCATCTTCCTGAAGGACGGCACGCAGTGCAGCGTGTATGGCGTGCGCCCCATGCAGTGCAGCACCTACCCCTGGTGGCCCGAGCTGATGGATGATGGTGAGGAAACACGGATTTGGGGTGTAGGGTTTCGGGGTTTTGGGGTCCTGGTTTCATATGTTTTGGGCTGCACAACGTGCCCACAGCAGCTTGCATTCTACCTATTTTATTTTCAACAAAAAAAGGCAGCTGACGGCGGCGGGCCAGGGGTGCAAACGGTGGGACAAGGGTGGCAGTGCACACATGATACAGCCGGCTAACGAACAGGGTAGGCATCCCCGCAGCGCCGGCCCCTGGGCAAGCTCTTCCTGCCCTGCCCTCCTCTCACCCCGCATTCCTCTTGCCCCTGCCTCCACGCCCGCCTGTGCAGTGGCCTGGATTGAGGAGGGCAAGGCTGTGTGCGAGGGCATTGAGCACGAGACAGCGCTGCCCGTGGATGCGCAAGAGAAGGCGGCAGTGCTGCGGGCGGCCACCGACTACTTTACAGAACAAGCGGTAGCGGCAGAGGCGGGGCGGCGAGAGGGCGGCAAGCGGCAGGCTTGAGAGCCCTGCTGGCGTGGCGGCTTGCTGGCCAATGTCGGCGATGAGCGCCAAGCGGGGACGGATGCAAACGTATGTAGTGAGCGCGGTTGGCCTACTTGTTGCCTTTCAAGGAGCCGGCTCATACCTCTGGCCGCAGCTGCTACACATTGTAAAACAGATTCAGTACCCGCTCCACCCACTGCCGGCAGAATGGGCATCGGCGGTCTTCTGTCCTCTCGAAGCACACGCGGCAGCAGCAGTGCACACTGCGAGGGGACACACGGAACAAAGCGGTAGCAGCGGTTATGAGCACTCACATGATCCCATGTGCGCACGTGCGGTCACAACACCTGCAGGTTGATGATTCTCTTAGGGTTGTCACACAACTATAGTTGCAAGTGGCCCTGGCCCTGGTCATGGCCACCAGCTGGCCCTGGCCACCAGCTGGCAGCCAGACATGCAGCCACGAAATGCAGCCGGCAATGCTGCTGGCACACCTCACCTGGTGCCGTGGACAAGGGCGACGTTTTTGGGATTGTCGTAGCACAACGTGCAGAGCTCACTGCCACCGTCCGGCTCCTCTTCAGCAGGCGCAGCAGCAGGCGCAGCAGGCTGCGACTCAGGTTCGGGCGGCTGCCCAGCAGCTGGCTGCTCAGCCTCAGGCGGCTGCTCTGGCACAGCAGATGGAGCTGAGCTGGCAAAGGCTCCCGTGCCAGCGGGCCTGCAAAGAAGCGGCGAGAGGGCAAGAAGCAGAACATTTGACGGCATGCTCACGAACCTGGCTGTTCTCCTGGAGGCTTTAGGCAAAAAAACATCTTGTGCACCGCACCACATTGTTCATGTGGCATGCTTACAGTGGGCAGGCCACCATCACACCTGGAGTTGTAGAAAGCTTGCATGCCATCCATAAAGGCAAGCGTCACGTCCTCCTCTCCACTTGTTTCACAGATCTCGAGCAGAGTGCAAAGACCGCGCTGCATGCCACATCAGGCATGCACGGTCAGCACAAGACATTACATATGTCCACAGAGCATGCGCACCTTGCCAACAAGGTACCCTGCATGCACTGCATGGCATGGCATACGCACACTACTGGCAGTTTAAAAGACTAGGCAGCAGGCACACAGAGTGAAGTCTGCTACACTAACCTTGGACCAGGGAAGGACTTCGGATATGTGCCCGGGCGTCTCAAAGGCAGCCTGCGCAGCAGATGCAACAATAGCACTGCCCACACCGCTCTGCGGAAGGTCCAAGCCCAGGCCCAGCAGGTCACCCACAGCGCGCTCCCAAATTGGCAGTGGGCCCATCCGCAAGTGCTCAGCGCATTGGGTCCAAAACTCCCGCTGCAGCTGCCCCTCCTCCTGCCATGTCAGCGGTGATGCGCGCCGCCCAAATGAGAAGCGAAGGCGATCCGCATCGCTGGTCCTGTCCTCATCTGACGAGTCATCTGCTTGCAGCAAACAGCATTACAGTTTGAGAATTCAGCCAGCTTCACATATAGCATGCATGGGTCTGCGGCCTGGGCCTGGTACACCCTCACCCACACCAGCCTTGAGCAGGCTCTGCACGGCTGCTGCCAGACAAAAGCTGCGTTCACTACTGCTACATGCACGGCTCCGCTCACCTTGGAACACAAAGCGGCCACCGGGACGCCTGTTCATGCTCACGTCTGCAGCATTGGCAGAACACACACGCAAAAGGGTGTGGTGCAAGATGGGCGGGCAGAGCACATGAGACCAGTGGCATAAGATCACGCAAGCACGGCACGCCAAGACAGACATAGCGGTACACAGCAGTGCACGGGCGGCTCACAGCAGTGTAGCATTTGGTGTGTGTTACAGTCACTTGCACCTGCAACTATCCGCCAGCAGCTGGCCATGAGCTCAAGCACACACCTGGAAGCCTGCCAGCCCCGCCTGCCCCGCCACCTGCAGCTGCAGGCTCGGCACTGAAAACAAAGAGTGGGGCTTCTGTGCCGCGGCCCTGGTTGCTCACTCCTGCAGCATGTGGATGTGCGGAGCGAGGGCACGGGCCGCTGACCTGGGCAGATGGCATACGCGTGTACCTGCCTGAATGGCCTCCCAACAGGCAACAACATGCGCGATCAAGGTTGCATTGTCTGCTGGTCGGCGCGTGCACCCACCTGCTTGCTCCCCAGCTCCGTCAGTGCCTCCGGCAGCGGCAGCAGTGGCTGCACCGCCCCCGCCAATCGCTGCGGGTGAGGGCTCCGGCACAGCGCGCGGCCGCGCCGGCCTGCGCACTCTAACGGGGCGCCTCCCGGCGTAGTCTTCTGCTTGCGGCAAACAGAACAACGAGCTTGAGAGCTCAGCCAGCTTCACAGATGGCATGCATGGGTCTGCGGCCAGAGCCAATCAACACCACCCACGTCTTTAAGACCAGCTTGAAAATGAGCAAGGCTTTCCACGGCTGCTGCCAGGCAACAGCGGCGTTCACCACTGCTACGGCTACCATATGCATCATGCACAGCGCCGGATGAACACCCAATTTGAAAGTGCCCGCCCATGCTCTCGTTTGCAGCATAGGCGGAACAAACACGCAAAAGGGTGTGGTGCACGTTGAGCGTGCCGAGCTCAGAAGACCAGCAGCATGCTTCCTGCACACAAGCACCTACACATGGGATCCCGCTTACCACGAGACCGGACGCCGCTAGCAGCTCCTGCCGCCGCTGCAGCCTCGGTGTCATCCTCAGAGCGCAGGACCTCTGGGTCACGGATGCCGCGGCCCCATCCTGCACATGTTCAAGCGATGCTCATGGCTGTGAGCGGAGCTTGCAGGTGGCTCAGGCAACAGGGATATTCAAGGCGCCTGCGCCGACACGCCATGCCAGGCACAGCGGTACACAGCGATATACAGCGGTTCATAGCAGCGCAGCAGCTGCAACTATCCGCCTGCAGCCGGCAATGAGCGCATGCACACACCTGCACGAATGCCAGTCCTGCCAGCCCCGCCATCTGCAGCTGCAGGCTCAGCACCGAAACCAAAGCCTGGGGCTTCGGTGCCGCGCTCCTGGTTGCTCACTCCTGCATCATGTGCATGTGCGGGGCGAGGGCACGGCCCGCTGACTATGCAGATACTCAATCAGTCAATCAATCATTCAAGTCATTCAATTGCATGTTAGGTCCAGAAGGGAGCCAGCAAAAGTGCTGGCTGCAGAGGCAAGCTGATTAAGCAGGCAGAGGTAAGCTGATACATGTACAGCTGTACAGTTGCCTGCTCCTATCACCTGCGGACTGCAGTACCAGGGACTGAGCAGCTGCGTGGACAGCTTCCAGGGCAAGAGTCCGGGCCCAGGGCAGCGACGTCGGGTTGACCTTCACCAGCCAGCACATTGCCTGGAGCTGCAGCAAGGCATGGATGTGATGTCATGAGCAAAATGGGGGGATCCCGCATCGAGTACAGGTTCCAGCCTGACTCAGTTGCTGTGGCTGCTGCCGCACAATGTGGGACCGTTTTATGGTAATGTGCCGCGTTGCGCACCCCAGGCCTGTGCAGTGGCCTGTGCACTGGCACACCCCGTGCGGTCGTTTCACCTGGGCGTTTGTGATGCTCGCTGGCTCAGTCCTGCTGACAGAGAGCAGATCATACGCAATGTCTGCAACTGCGCTGGCAATGCCATCCCGGGTGGCAGCAGCATCGCTCCCTAACACGCCGGCTCCAAAGCCTAGCAAGGCAAGCCGCGCATCGTGCCACTGATACTGGCTGTCGAAATCTGTGCCCTCCTGCAGCTGCTTGACGCGGGCCGCCAACGCCTGTCGGCACGCGTTGATGCCGCCACCGCTGCCGCTGCCGCCACTGCCGGGTGCTGCATCGCTGCCCCCGTCGCTGCTGCCGCTGGCGTCGGCACTGCCCCTGACGCCATTGCTGCTGGCATCAAGGCTCCTGCTGCTGCCGCTACCGCTGGCGCCGGCGCTCCACTCGCTGCTGGCACCACCGGTGGCGCTCATGCTGCCAGGTCTGGCAGCAGCATCCATGCCTGCCGCGACAGCAGCTGGGGTGGGTGCCGCGGCACCTGCAGGTGCCGCTGCTGCTTCGCTTGGCATAGCTGGCACGCTGCCGAGGCGCAGCCGCCGCACAGCTTCTGCCAGGTCAGCAACCGCCGGCTGAGCTGGCAGTGCCCGTGGCACAGGCTGCCCCTCGCCACCCACCTGCCCCTCCTGCCCCTCGATTGGCTGCGCCTGCTGCACCTCATCTTCCTCCTCAGGATCTGCTGCTTGTGCCAGCGATGTAGAGGGAGTATGCTGTGGGCTGCTGCTTCTGACGGGGCTGCTGGGACAGCTGAACCAGTCTGTGGCGCTGCTCACCCCGGGTGTCATGTCAGAGTCCCAGCTGCCTTGCTCTTGTTGCAACACTTGCGGCGCACTTTTTGGAGGGCTGATGAGCTCCAGTCCATTTGCCATTTCAGGGGAGAGCTCCACCCTGCCCATCCAGGCAATAGCAGGCGGGCGGCGCCGTCAGGGTTGATGTGGCTGCCACCGGCCGAGCCCCTGTAGCGCGCAGCCTCAGAGCATCCGCATGGCATGCCCCACATGGCGCTTTCCGACATCGAAATGCAGAACTGCAGCGCCCACGGGTGACACGGTGATACGATAGCGGCAGTATGCGCCCCGACGCTCTCTGCGACGTAGTTACCTGAATGGGTCCTCCACCTCGCTGTTGTGGCGCTGAGAGTGAGCACGCTTGCGGAGGCAACTGGGTCGGGCTGCTTGAAGCATGGTACGAGAGACTAAATGCGTGATGACGTGCGCTGGAGGTAATAAGCACTCGAGGAGAGCAGAGGGGCCCCAGGTGCTCATCGCGCAGCGGCGGTGCCACCTCCCTGCCGCCCTTCACACCCTGGCTGCATCCCCGCCCGCCAGCCCCTCCCTGCCGCCCACATGCCCTGGCTGCATTTTCGCCCGCCACCCCCTGCCACCGCAGTGCCATGACCACTGCCACCGCCGGCCAGCCACGATTGGCAGCAGGGCCAAGGCGGCCGCACATGTCGACTGGCAGCTGACTCAGCACCACACTACTTCTCTGGCGCTGGCATGCGCCTCTGGCCCTCCCTGCCTGCTGCTTCTCCTGCGCACATCGTGCGTCTCGCCCTGCTCTCTTGACTGGTTGCTTTGAACCTGATTGCAGAGTGATTCCTTGTGTGAAACCGCGGGCATAACAGCGTGGGCAGGCGCGTCATGTGCAGTTGCAGTAGTAAGGGGCACGGGATGGGGGAGAGGGCGAGCGGGGCGTGCACAGCAGGCATGATACTCCCGCCGCAAGGGGATGGGAAAGGGCATGAGAGTAGTGCTGGCAGGGGAGGGGACATGCACGACACGACGCCCACAATGCTATATCGTGGGGGTGGTGCATAAGAGGTGCAGCTGGTGGTGCGTAAGACAATAGATAGGAAGATGGTGCGTCACAGGACGGGATAGAGGGGACAGGCCACAAAGAGAGAGAGGTAGAATGCCGCTTGGAGCGGGGTGTGACGAAAGAGAGAGGGCAGAGGAGGCCCGGAAGGGAGCAACAAAACACGGCAGAGGGGCAGCAGCAGGGAGCTTGAAGGACTGGCTCCGGAGCAGCAGGCAAAGCAGGAACAGTGCTAACGTCAGGGCTGGAATAGCGAGCAGCAGCTGGCAGAGCATAAGTGCGTAAAACATTGTTGGTGGTACGTTGTTAGGTGCGACGCTGGGGCCCCGCCTCAGCGTGTGTAAGTAGGTGAGGTGGGGTGCTGGAATGCAGGCAGGTTGCCTGCTGCCTAGGGCCCAGCTAATGTTCGTGACCAGGGGGCGGGCTGAGTTCTTTGATCATTTTGCGGAGGCGCGGGATGATGTCGCTGCAGGAGGGACAGAGGGCAGCGGCAAGCCAACACTGTGTGTGTGTGTGTGTGTGTGTGTGGTGGTGGTGGTGGTGGTGGTGGTGAG
>JTEE01000164.1:48491-64709 GCA_002896455.3 Chlorella sp. ArM0029B
GGGGGGGGTAATATAAAGGCAGCATGCAGGAGTGCAACAACGTGCGAGCCTGCCCATTCCCATTCCCCATCCCCCAAGAGCGCTGCGCTGTGCTGTGATGCCACCCCCAGCCATACCATCCCTCCTGCGCTGCCCCAGCTTGCTCGACCAACGCCCTGCCCCACGCCCTGCCCCACGCCCTGTTTCTACGCTTCCAACACTCACCTGAAGAGGGGGCGGTCCTGGGGCTCTCCAAAGCACTCGGTTATCAGCTGGTGCATGCCGGGATGCGTGTTGTCGGGGATGGGCAGCCGCAGGTTGCTCCACCCCACGGCGCCCACCACCTGAGGAAGTGCAGGAGGCACAGCGTGTTGAGAGGGCGGGTCAGAGAGGGGCAGAGCGCGGCAGAGCGGGCCAGGAACAGAGCTGTGTGTGCCAAGCAGGGGCAGAAGGAGCAGGGTGAGGTGGGCGCCGAAGTGAGAAGCATCGGTGCACCCAATGACTGCTTAACCATCAAGCTGCCTGCATGGCAGACTGCTTGCCGTGCCCACATTCCCACCCACTCTAGCACAAGAGCCCCACAACGCCCTGTGCGTCCCGGAGTGCCCGCCCGTCTCCCGGTCCCACCTGCATGGCCGATTTGTCATGCCAGGGCTCCTCATTCGTCATCAGCTCCCACAGAATGACACCGTAGCTGCGCACCAGGGGAGGAGGGGATGAATGATGGGAGGCGGGATTCATGGGAGTCAGTGTGAAGCTGTGCACATGGGGGGGCAGGAATGGTGGGTGTGGGGAGTAAATTCAGCGTCCTTAGCTTCCCCCACAGCTGTGCACTGGGGAACACAATAGATATGTAACGTAAGTGGTCATTAGCAAAGGACAGGCAGGCTGCAGCCGGGGCAGACAGTCGGGCGTTTGGGCTAGCCCCCAGCAGCACCGGGCGCCAGCTCAGCCCATTTGATGGTGTGGGAGACACAACCTAACTCAGTCTAGTCTGTGCAGCTACTCGCGTCCATTAAAGGAGGGCATCAACTCCAGTACTGAACCAGGGCCTGAGAGGCTGGTGTGAGGCAGGGGACTGGCCTGCAGCCAGGGCTGCACCCCCGCCAGGACTCCCCCTCCTACACTAGACCACCCCGCTGGCGCTCCAAACTCCACCTGTACCACAGTACTGGACCACCCCACTGTGGCTGTTCCAAGACACTGGGATGGCACATCAGATTCCGCGCCACACTGTTGTGTTGCTGCGGCGCTGTAACCCTGCCCCATGAGCACTTTGCTGGCTCCCCCCTGGACTTGAAATGTATTTGAATGATGAATTGTAAATGAATGATTACACGTACCCCCACTGTGGGGTCCAAACCTCACCTGTAGATGTCGCACTTCTCGTTGTAGGGCTGGGAGCGAAGCACCTCTGCATAGTGCGGGGCAGCAGGGGAGGCGAGCCACTTCGGAAGAGGCCAGGTGGGAAGAAGGCCAGTGTGCGGTGAAGCAAGCAAGGTGAGCGGTGAGCAGGGGAGCATTGACCCGCGCTTGACATGCGACATAGCCAAACAGTCGCAGCAGGCAGCCGCCAGCAGTGGTGCGCGGCCAGAACAGTGGAAGCTGGGCGGGCACCCGCCCCGCCCTGCTGGCTGCTGACCTGGCGCTGTCCACTCGGGCGTGCCAGCCTGGCTCTTCGTGCTCAGCATGGTGGAGCGCCGTGCGCGGGACAGCCCAAAGTCGCACACCTGCGCCCAGCAGAGAACAGAAGAAGAGGTGAGCAGATCATGATGGCGCAGGAGCAGGCTGGGGGCTGACTCCAGCAGGAACCCTCGAACCCCATCGTTCACCCCCGCCCATGCTGTGCACGCTTTGCTGCCCCTGCAGGCGCCAGCCCCTGCCCACCAACACGTCCAAGCTCGCAAAGTCCCATGAAGCCATGGCACACCCAGCTGGGTTGGGATCCTGCTACCTGCCCAGGGCAGCGCTGTTAAGCAGCCCCACCTTGCCAGGCAAATCGTGTTCAAACCTCTGGAAACTTGATTCCCTCTCCAGCCCACCCCACACAACTCCCGCCCCACCTTGACAGTCAAATCCTTGTCCACCAACAGATTGGGGCTCTTCAAATCTCGGTGGATGATGGGCGGCTTGCAGGTGTGCAGGAAGTTCTGCACAAGGAGACCACCACAGTGACAGGGGACAGCCGAGGGTGTGCATCGGGGCCGAATGGACAGTGGACGGGCAGGAAGGTGGCTGACAGCCGGTGGAGGGAATGTCCCCCCAACGCGGAGGGTGTGCATCAGGGGCGAGTGGACAGTGGAGGGGCAGGAGGGAGTTGCCGACGGCGGTCGAGAGGGCTGTCCCCTCTCGTGTGCGCCGCCCACAGTGCAACACTCCTGTGCCATCCCACCCCAATTTACTCCACCCAACACCATACCCCGCACACTGCCAACCACAACTTGCAACCTCCCTGGCCTGTTTTTCTGTGCTGTGGCCAGGGGGGCACCAGCCAGGCAAACCATGGCCCTTTGTTTACATCCAATTCGCCTGCAGGGCCCCTGCCTCGCAAGGGCTGTTCTTGTGGCTCATGCGTGCTTGCGCTGGCTGGCTGAACAGGAAGCGCCCCTTCTGACACCCACCCACCCACCCACCATGCCGCGGGCAATGTCCAGCGCCATCTGCAGGCGCCTCCGCTCGTCTGGGTTGAAGGCGGGCGTGCGGTGCAGCAGCTTGAAGAGGGAGCCACGTGGCACGAATTGGGTGACGATGCACAGGTGGGGCGGCTGCGTGACGGCGCCCAGCTGCGGGTGTGGAGAAACAAAGAGAGAGGCAGGCTGAAGGGGGTGACCCAACCCAGGAAAGGGTTGGGAGAGGCAGGCAGAAGGGGGCGCACTCAGGGTGGGTGGGTGCACAGGCGGGGCGGCAGCGTGACGGCACCCAGCTGCAGAGGCGGGGGAGGGGAGGTCGAGAGAGAGGCAGGCAGAAGGGGGGGGGGGCGCATTCGGGGCAAGGTGAGAGTAGGAGAGGCGCGTAGAAGGGGGCTTAGTCATTCTCGGTAGAGGAGGAGAGGCAGGCAGACGGGGCCGCATTCAGTCAGGGGAGGGGCCACCTGGGGAACCAATCAAAGGCGGCTGACAGCTGGCATCGCCCGGGGTCAGGGCAGCGCGTGCAAGCAGCATGGCAGCCGGGCCAGCAACTGGGCGGCGTGCAAAGCGCGCAAGCACGGCTCGCTTGGCAGGGGCAGGCATGCTGTGCGCGCTGTGTGGGGTTCCCTATACAATGCCAACCCACGGCCCCCCCCCCGAGTCTGCCGTGCCCAAATCAACCCAACGCTTTCTGGCTGCTCGCAAACTGCACACTGTGTGGGGCGGCAATGTCTGAGCTGTGTGCTTCCTTATGCAGTGCCGTCCCAACCCAACGTTTTTTTGGTTGCTCACAAACTGCACGATGTGCGGGTGGCGCAGGCGCTTCATGATGCAAATTTCCTGCCGAAACTCCTCCAGCATCTGTGTGGGAAACAAGGGACCAGGGGTAGGGGTAGAGGATGGGGGTGGGGGGAGGGTGGGGCAGGAGCGGTGGCCACCCATGCCTGTCCTTAGAGCAACCTTCTGACCTGTGTTGCTACACCCCGCCCATGCATGCCATGAAGGCACCCACCCCTCACCTGCTCCTGACACCCCCTGATCCACCAACCGCACCCGGCTTGACTGGGCCCCAAACACTGTTAGAATGACCCAAACACACCCTCTCTCCCAGCATCCCTCTCATCTGCTGCCCACCCTCAGCCAACAACCACCAACCGTCAGGCAGCATGCACTTGCTGCACTTGTAGGCTGGCACGTTTGGGCGCCCCCCTCACCTGCTGCGACACCTCCTGATCCAGCAGCCGCTTCACCGCCACGTCAGTCTGCCTCCAGATGCCGCGGTACACCTCGCCAAAGCTGCGGTACAGGTGGGGGGGGGCAGTGCGCATGTGAGAAAGAGTGGTACGGGTGGGAGGGGCGAGTCGGCATGTGCGAGCGGTACGCCTTGCCACAGCTGCGGTTCAGGTGGGAGGGCAGCGCGTGTGTGAGATTGAGCATGGGCGGTACACCTTGCCACAGCTGCGGTTCAGGTGGGAGGGGCAGCGCGTGTGTGAGATTGAGCATGGGCGGTACACCTCGCCAAAGCTGCGGTACAAGTGCGTGTGGGACGCGGGCGTGGGAAGTAGGGGCAGGCGGAGGCTGTGGACGCAGGCGGCTGGTGGGGAGGGCAATACGAAGATGCGGGGCGCGGCACATACAGGTTTCAAGTTCATCAGTTGACTATTCCCCAACAGGCCGGCAGCGAAGCCACACTCCTACACGCGTGGACCAGCAGCAGCCGCCGCCGCCCAGCAGCAGGAGCAGGAACACACACACACGAGAGGGAGCAGGAGCAGGAGCACAATAGGGGCGCCCCCTTGCTGATGTGGTCATGCGCCCCACCTGCCAATGCCGATGCACAGTGGTGTTGCTTCATGCAGCCAATTCGTTTGTATAAGCCCTGTTTCCATGTTTTCAAGCTTTCATGGCCTTGTGGCGCACGTCTCTTCAACCTCTCAGGAATGGGTGCGTCCTGAAGTTGAGTCCTCTTTCAGGGGATGTGAACAGCTGTAACAACTAGACTAGACTCGACCCACCTGCCGATGCCAATGCGCGGGCCCAGCACGATTTCGTCCGGCTGTATCTCCCACTCCTCCAGGCCCTCCAGCACCAGACCTGAACACAAACAGGGCGAGTCGTGCGGGGTGGGGAAGTCGGGGTTGCAAGCGGGGGCCAGGCAGGGGAGTCATGCACGAGAAATTATGGAGGGTGAGCGGGGCGGAGCGGGTGGGGCAGGGCAAGGCGAGGCAGGGCAGGGCATGGCAGGCGAGCCGCAAAGGGGAGGGAGGCGGAGCAGTGGGTGGGCAGGACGGCAGGCAGTCATGCCGGGCGCTCATCCCACGCACCCATCCACTCCTGCGCCTGCCCACCTGCCATGGAGGGCCCCGGGTGCAGGGCAGGGCAGAACAAGGAAAGCAAGCCCAGAAGGGTCGAAACATCCAGACTTACTGTAGTGATTTTTCCGGGCGGCCGGGCTGGCCGGCCGGCTTCAACCGCTGCTCCCACCCACCCACCTGCCATGGAAGCACCCGGGTGCAGCGTCCCTTCAGAGGCGGTCGAATGCATGCTTCCGGGGGCATCAGCCGTGCTGGCAGTGAGGGAAGGCGAGTTGTCGCTGCGGCGTGCCGCAAGGCCGCCGCCCATCGCCGCCGCCGCGGCCGCCTGCATGGCGTGCAGTGACATGATGCCGCCGGCAGCCACGGCCTGCAGGCCGTTGGTGATTGGGTAGCCGCCGTAGCCACCGTAGCCGCCGCCGTGTTGTTGGTACCCGTGGGCCGGGTCGTAGGCGCTTCCCTCGGGGATGGCGCCTCCAAAGGGCATCAGGGCAGAGGGGTCCCCGCTGCTGTTGCTGCGTTTCATGGGGGCGGGGGCGGCGGGCTCTAGGGAGCCGGAGCCCGCGCTGGCGCTGCGCTGCCGGATCGCCTGCAGCTGCTCCCATTCGACGGGCACCGACATGCGGGGGGCGACTGCAGAAGGAAGGGGATGCGAGGGGGCNAGGAGGGTGGGGGGTGAGCGGGGACAGGCAGGCACACGGGGGCAAGGGCGAGGGGCGGGCGCAGGCGGGCGCGCCGGTTTCCAAGCGTCTTGCGCGTTCCACATACTCAACGCTTTGTGCAGGACAGCCCTTTAAGTGCACGCATGAGCGGACGCGTGGCGCGGCGTGCACAGCACGGCGTGTACTGGTGTGCCACCCCCGTCTGACACCGCCCGGCCACCTCCCCACGCCCCACCCTCACCAGGCATCAGCGAAGGCGGCATGTGTGAGGGCGAAAGGTTGGGAGAGTCGAGCGAGCGGCGCTGCACATGAGCAGTGACGGGCACGCCTGACAGGGAGTACCGCAACTCCTGGCTGGCAGAAGTGTGCAGCCCGACCGGCGCCAGCTGCGCCGCCGCCGCACCATCCAAGCTGGTAGCGTGCCATGGCGCCCGACGGCCCGACAGCTCAGCGCCGCCGCTGCTGCTGCCTTGCTCCCCTGGCAGCAAGGGCACGCTGAGAGCCCGATGCTGGCCTGCCAGGCCTGCAGCCGCGCTTGCAAACGTGCTGCTGTCGCTGCCCTGGGCCCGCAGGGCGCTGCTGCTGCTGCCAAAGGGGGGCGTGCCCCGCAGCGGCAGCAGGCCGGTTTCCAGGACCCCGGAGGCCCGAAGTGCCTCGACAAGCTCCATCACATCCCCCGTGGAGGAAGGCTGCGTCTCTGAGCTGCTGGCCGAAGGCTGGGAGCCCAGCTGGCTACTCCTGGCGGACGCAGCACGCACGACTGGCTGCACCAAAAAGGCCTGCACGAGACAGCAAGGAGGGGCACAGGCACACACATGTGTTGCTGCACCGCTGCAAAGCAAGAACAATGAACGGATGAAAGATGAGCCAGAAGAGCGGGGCAAGCGGGGCAGGGCCAGGCAGTGAGGGGCGTGTGGGAGAGGACGCAAAGCAGGTGTGGGGGCGAGCATTGTGCAGGCGGGCAGCCGAGGGGCGCAGGCTGGATGGAGGGGCAACAGGAATGGATGGGGGGTGAGCAGCAGACATGGGCGCACAGGGGACGGATCATTCAGTGGCACTGTGGCCTGCCCACGGTCGGCGCACTCGGCGCTGAACACGCATCCGATGGCATCCCGTGCCCCCTCGCCTCCCCTGTGCCTCCTCACCTCCCCAGTCTGCTCATCCACCTCCAAGTGGGCCGGCCCCAGCTCAAAGCTGACCCTGCCGCTGAGTCCGCTGCTGGCACCAGAGTGCAGCCGCTGCACCGCCGACGACGGCTGCCGCACTAACGACGGCTGCAGCGGCGGCTGCTGCGGCGGCAGGCTGCCGGGCGGCTGGGCCTGCTGCGGCGCCTGCTGCTGCCCCTGCTGCTCTGCCTGCTGCTCTGCCTGCAGCGCTGCCAGGGCCTCGAGGGCAGCTGGCCCTGACCGCCGGCAAGAGCTGGGCTGCTGCTCGCTGTCAGTGCCGCCAAGGGGGGGAAACAGGATGGACCCAAAACTGTGTGCCTGCGTCTGAAAAGGCCACTGAGCTGCCTGCTGCTGCTGCTGCTGCTGCTGCTGCCGCAACCATGCCGCCGCGCTCTGTTGCTGCAGGGGCAGGGGCAACGCCGCAGGAGGCTGCTGCTGCTGTTGTGCCTGCTGCTGGTGCTGTGCCTGCTGCTGCTGCTGCGCCTGTTGTGCCTGTTGTGCCTGCTGCACCTGCTGCTGCTGTGCCTGCTGCTGCCGTGCCTGCTGCACCTGCTGCTGCACCTGCGCCTGCGCCTGCGCCTGCCCCCCGTGCAGACTTTCGCTCGGCGGCGCCGGCGTGGCGGCACCGCCCACAAGGTTTGAGAGGTCATAAATGGTGCTCACTCCCTCAAACTCCCCCAGAGTGCGCACCGAGTGCTGGCGCCGCGGCACCCCCACAGCCCGCATCGGCGGCAGCCCCGCCATTTGCGCTGTCAGCTGCTGCATCCCGGTTTCCTGCGTCACTGGTGCAGCCGCCGCAGCTGCTACTGCCGCTGCCGCTGCCCCTGCCGCGCTGCCTCTGCTGCCTCTGCCAGTGCTGCCTCTGCCAGTGCTGCCTCTGCTGCCCCTGCCAGCGCTGCCGCCAGCAGGAGGCGGACTGCCCATTTCTGAGTCTACGGCAGCCTCAATCATGGCATCTTCTTCTGCCTCTGCTGAGCTTGGCTGGGGCTGCGCCAGTGCCTGGCTGCGGGTGCCACCGAGGCTAAAGGTGCCCAAGTTGAGAGAAACCCCCTCGTCCTCTCCTCGCAATCGCCGCCCCCTCTGCCCGCCCTCCTTGCTAGCCTCGCCAGGCCCGCTGCTCTCCCTCCCCGGCTCCTCCGCCTCGCTGGCGCCCGCCAGTGCGGCAAAGGGAGACAGGGGGGCACTCCCAAAGGGAGACAGGGGGGCACCCCCAAAGGGAGACAGGGAGGCACCCCCAAAGGGAGACGCCAGGTCACCAAAGTCTACCTGCGCCAGCGGGGCTGTCAAGGAGGGTGCTGCGGAAGTTGGGGCGGCACCCATGCTGCCAAAGCGCGGGGTGGATTGGGGAGAGAGGGGAGTCGGTGCGTGCCCCAGTACCACCGTGGAATCTAGCTGGCAGTCGCCTGACGGGAGCCCCCTGTTGGATGACAGCTCTGCAGCAGGGGTGGCAGCAGCACGCACGCACAGCATAGGGCAGGGTGAGTCATAATTTTGCTTTTCCATGATGCTGGGATGACAAATCTGCGGCACAATTTTGTGTTGCTGCGGCGCTGTAAATGAATGCATGAATGCATGAGGGCAGGGTGGGTGCGCAACAGACTGGCAGGCAGGAAGCTACGCTGGGCAGGGGCAGGCTAAGTGCATGCGCGCTGTCACGTGGCTCGGCATTGCAGAAAAGCACCGTCTGCATGCTAAGCTGCACAGCACCCAAGCGCAGCTTGCAGAGCAGGCGGAGCAGGTGCAGGGTATGCTCATCCAGCCTACCTGGAGTGAAGCTGCCCCCACCACGCCGTGTCACCGCCACGCTGCCAGACGGCATGCTCAGCGGCAGCGCGCGCTGCGCCTGCTGCTGTGCCTGCTGCTGTGCTTCCTGCTGTGCCGCCTGCGGCAGCTGCTGTGCCTGACGCTGCTGCTGTTCCTGCTGCTGCTGCTGTGCCTGCTGCGGGCCGTGCCCCACCCCCTCTGGCAGTGCCTGGCTCCCCCGACGGCCCGTGCTGGCCACGCTGGCACGCTCTGCGGGGGGCGGCGCTGTGCTGGCATCCCTGCTGGCTCCTCGGCTGGCACCCCGACTGACACCCCGGCTGGTGCCTCGGCTGCTGCTGTCTGCTGCTCGCCCACCCTCCAGCCGGCTCCCGCCGCCCATGGCGGCGGCAGCTGCCAGGTGCAGGGCCTGCTCTAACGACACCGCAGGCGGCAGGCAATCCTTGGGTCTGCTGCCGCTGCTGCTGCTGCACAGTGCAGGGGGCACAACAACGTGGCCCGCTGCAGCTGCAGTAGGCTGGCCTGTGGCAAGTGCTGCAGCCGCTACCGCTGGCTCTTGCTCTGGACTGCGACCCGTGCCCGGTACCCAGGGATGCTGGGGTGGCAGGGGCCTGGTGTGCTGCACCGGCAGGCGTGCTTCACTGGGCGGGGTGGGGCTTGTGTCTGGCTGGCGCTGCCCCGCCGTCGCAGCCACCAATGCCGCCTGCTGCTGCTGTGCCTGCTGTGCCCGCTGTGCCTGCTGTGCCTGGCTCGGCACAGAAACATCCAGAGCTGCCAGCAGAGCCAGATCCTCCTCTGAAAGCTGCACGGGCACCCGGGGCTGCCCTCCCCGCCCGCCACCCCTGCATGCTCTGGCTGCGGCTTTACTTGCGGCAGGCGGAAGCGGCTGCGAAGCACGGCAGACGCCAGGTATGGCCGCATNCGCTTTGCTGCTGCTGCTGCTGCTGCTGCTGCTGCTGCTGCTGCGCATGCTGTGCCTTCTGCTGCGCCTGCTGCATGCCGCTCCCTGCCAGGGGCGGGAGGGGGAGGGAAGCGTAGCCAGGGAGCTCCACTTTCATGCTGCGAGAGGCACGCCGCAGCACAGGCAGCGGCTGGCTGGCAAAGCCGCCGGGAGCGAGGCTGGCGCTGCATGCCAGTGGCGGAGGCGCAGGGGCCAAGAGGGTTCAGGCAATGCGAGGGAGGGGCGGGGAGTGCAAAACAGCATCGGCAGGCATGAGCGTGAACCGGCAGGCGCATGCCAGGCAGAAGCGCAGCGACATCACTAGCACGTAATCCCGCCGCCTGCACGCGCTGCTTCCAGTTCCGCTCTCAGGCAGGCAAGCAGGCAAGCAGGCAGGCAGGCAGGCAGGCAGCACAACCCCACCTCCAAGCCTGTGCCTGCGCCGCCGTGGCGTCGGCATCAGCCTGCGCGCCGCATGCGGCAGGCGCCGAGCCGCCGGCATGAGCCCAGGATCCGCTCTCCGCCCTCTCTGCCATCAGATCCTTGGCTGGCACTGGCAACACTTCGCCTGCAGCAGTCGTGGCAGCACAGGAAGCCACGTCAGCATGAGCGGCGGCATCCGCATGCAAATGCAACGGGTGGGCAACCGGGTGCCAGGCCCGGCGGTCGGGTGCAAGCACACAGGCACCGTGGACAAACCGGCCAAGCCCTGCTGCCCCCTGCTGTGCAGCGCTTTGCTGTGCAGCGGCGTCTGCGCACGGCCCAGCCGTGCAAGGTTTGCAGACCACGCAGCCGGACCACAAAGCCATGAGGAGGCGCAGCACGATCGCTGCCATAGCTGAGCAACGTAGGAGAGCAACGGGGTTACGGCGGGACCACCCGCTTCTAGCCCCCAGCGCGCCCCTGCAGCAGCAGCAGCCCCACCCCCTCTCTCATCCCCTCCCTCGACCCACAGCACAGCTAATGTGCGGCAGCAGACCCACCTGGCCGCGCCAGCAGGTCGATGTAATACTCCACATCCGAGCACACAACCACCGCCTGGGCTGCCTCCGCGTCCTTGCCTGCACCATGGCGGCACGCGAGGCGGCAGTGTGGGTTCGTGGCAGTGTGGGCATGCAAGCCAGCCTGCATTCTTTGGTGCAACTTTCAAGCCATCTTAAGCGGCGGCGTTGCAGGGCAGCAAAGCCGCCGACAACACTCTCGCTTCTTTGCCTGCTTGCCCTGCCAGGCACCCGTGATTTACCTCAGACCACCTGCCCGCCCGCGTGCCCAACTGCCTATCATGGACTTGCCAACCGCCCTCCCACAACACCTGCTCCCCCTACCGTCGACAACGCGGCCCAGCCACTCAACACCAGCCCAAAGCGGCGGCCCCTGGCTGACACAAAGATCTGCCCTGCCGCTAGATTGCAGCCCTGCCTGCCCACTGGAATGCAGCTCTGCCCGCCCACTAGAATGCAGCTCTGCTCCGCCCACTGAAATGCAGCTGACCTGCTGTGCGGCTGCCCTTGAGTATGCGGCATGGCATGCCCAAGTCACCAGCCAGCACTTTGTAGAGCAGTGCCCGGTGGCGTGCGGAGCCCATGTGCAGGAGACCGATTGGCACCACCACCGACGCGCTCTGCACTTTGAGGCTGTTGATCAGTCCGCACCACTGCTCTGCTGCCGCGGGCTGGGAGTCCTGCAGCAGCAAATGCCACGGGGCGGGAAAGGAGGTGAGGCAGGCGCGGAGGAGTTGACACGGTGAGGAAAGGATGCACGCGCACCGGCGCGCGCCAGCTCAGAGCACCACTCCCCACAGCCAGAGGCCCCCGTACACAAGCACTCGGAATCAGGGCACAGAAGGCATTGCATGACGCTCAGCTCTTGCAATGCACCATTCCCAGAGGCTGTAGCACTCTGCCTGTGCCGGCCCACACCCACGCCTCAACCCGACCCTACTTCGCCAGCGCAGCCCCAGGGGCCCTCCCCCATATTTGCCCATACTACAGGCAGCCACAGCTCACCAGTGCGCTCCCAAGTGCCCCACCACCTCATGTGCCACAGCTTCCCTCCCCCATACACACACACATCCACTCGTACCCAACCTAGCCTCGCTATTCCTGCCAATGCGCTCGTAAGTGCCCTCCCCCTCATGTGCCCACATAGCCACACCCCCGTGGTGTGACGACATTTCAAGCACAGCTCACCAGTGCGCCTCCCATGTGCCCCGCCACCACCTGTGCCAGCGCCTGGTACCGCTCCAAACAGCCCACATCGCCGGCGCGTGCCACTGCTGCCTCTGCCTCTTCTCTCATAGCAACCAGGTGCAGGTCGTGCCGGCGGTCTACAATCACAACCTCCCGCTGCTGGTCTGACTGGGGCACCAGCTGCGGCAGGAGGAGACGGGAGGGCAAAGAGAGAGAGAGATGTTGCATGAACGTGCAGCATGCTGGCTGTGGGCCGGTCCGCATGCACCACCTCGTGCTTCTGGCCTAGTCTTGGGCAGCGGCTGCAGCAGTGGTGGTGAGATGGTAGTAGGGCAGCGGAGAAGGAAGGCAGGGGAGACGGGGAGGCGTGGGCGGGGCAGGGTGCAGGGAAGCCAGCACGGCATAATGGAGTGCGCAGGCAGCTGCTGGCTGCTTTCTTTGCAACCCTGGCAGCACAGCCGGCTGATCCAGCCACGCAAAGCAAGGGGAAACACACACAAGAATCACCGGCAGGTGTTGGACTGGCACCTGCAAGCGCACCTTCCCTGCTGTGCCTCTGCTGCCTTCCTCACTCTCACTCTCCAACTCTGCCAGTTGTAGTTGAGCCAGCAAACCTGCCTGTCCTTGCCTCCCCTCTGCTCAGCTGCACATACAACCTTCCTTCGCTAGGCTGACACACCTTCCCTCCCTCTGCCCCGACCGCTGCCGCTATGCTGACCAGCCTTCCCTCCCTCCTCCCTGGCACTGCCGCTACATTGCGACCAGCCTTCCCTCCCTCCTCCCCCCGCCCGCTGCCCCCTGCACTGGCCCACCTTCAGCAGTGCCGCCAGGTGTGGGAATTCTGAGGGCGGGCAGACCTCTGGGAAGGCTCCGTGCGCCTCGTAGAACCCGTCTGCCACGCGGTCCCCATACCCCAGCGCATTGCAGCGCCAGTAGCGCAGCGACTGGGCCTCCGCTGCCAGCAGGGCGGCGGCAGCCGGCCCTGCCAGCTCAGCGAAATAGCGGGCACGCATGGCCTGAAGGGGGCAGGAGGCAGGGGGGAGGGAGTGTTTGCTACATGTGGAGGGGGCAGAGGGGCAGCAGGGTGGGCAGTGGGTGGGCGGATGATGGGAGGCACACTGGGGAGTGTTCCAGTGTGCGGCAGCGAGGGCGACAGCGAGGGGTGGGAGCTGCGGCAGTGGCCGGAAAGCTGCACCAAGAGCTGCACCGCAGTGTCGCCGCTCCCGGTGCTGCTAGAGAAGCGTGCGAGCCACGAACGTAGGGGACCAGACGGCGGGTTTAATTTACAGGCGCTACCCCCGCCGCCGGATCCCAGCACGCCCGCAGCCAGTTGTGGGCAACGGCCCCACAACACTTTGTGCCCCCTTTCTGTAGGCGCTCACCGCGCCTCGTCGGCCTTGCGTGAGTGCCGCTGAGCTCTGCCTGGTGGCAAGAGCGTGCCCGCTGGGCGGTGGAGCCCCTCCCAGCTCGCCCCGTAGTTGCTGTGCCGTGCCGCACTCTTTAATATCGCGAGTTGGTTCGGAGCTGCTGAACGGCGCACAAACAGCCAGGCCTTGCCCCGACATGGTGGTGGGCAGGCGTTTGCTGTCGCCGCCGGTACGCCGTGCCGTCCCCGGCTTCCAATTGTGCTCAGCTAGTCCATCAGGCGTCCGACAAAGAGGAACGGTTCTTCTGAGCGTGCTGCAAGTCTGCAAAGTGCAGACACGCTCACTGGCCTGTTTGCCAGTGCGCCCAAGTTTGTGCCGGTCGAGGCAGAGACCATGCCGGCTGACAGCAGCGAGTCGCAGCATGCACGTCAGCTCGGCGAGAAATTTCGCCTCATCAGGGATCCGTTGGGTGCACATCGCATCTGGGTTTGCAGATATTGCCACAGAGGTCGACAGCCCCGTCGCGACACCATCCTGCCCGCCTTCACCACACCACCCCCCGTGAGCGCGCCCAGCTCGGCCTCCCAGCCAACCCGCAGTCAGATGCAGGCTCTTACTGCCGCCCGCCCTGCGGCCTCCACTGGCCAGCAGCTGCAGCGGCAGCGGCGGCGGCGGGCACCCTGCGCCGCCAGCGCTGCCGCCACGCCACGGCCTCTTGCAGAGGAGCAGCCGGTGCAGGACGGCCCTGCTAGCGCAGGTCTGGACCGGCGCAGCCTGCTGAGTGGAGTGGTGGCGTTGGCGGCGGCAGCAGCCTGCCCGCCTGCCTGGGCAATCCAGGGGATCACGGCAGGCCGCATCCCAGGTGGGTGTGCGGCGCCGGAGCTGCCGTGCGGCGTGCGCCTCTCTTGCTCTGGGGGCGGCAGGCGGGGGGTAGTGAAGGCGGCATGCGTGCATGAGGCGCCTCCCACTGCAGCTCCCTGCCTGGTTGGCCAACAGCGAGCCCCTTGCTGCACTGGGCGCCTGGGCTGCTGGCACCATTGCTGCAAAACATGCTGCAGGGCGCAGCCAGCCAGCGCCCGCATCGCACACTTTCTCTTTTCTTTGCTACAAACCACACTGTGACACACTTNCCATCCCGTCCCATGAGACCGTTGCTGGTTCCTGTGGTCTCAAAACTGACAAGTAATTGACATGATTGATCGCGGATGCTTGGCTGAGCACGCCGTTTGTCTTGCCGCTGCCCCGTGAGCCCAGCTGCCTCACGCTTAGCTTCCCCCCTGATCCTCTTGTGTGCCCCTGATCCTGTTGTGTGGCCCCTGATCCTCTTGTGTGGCAGGTGTCACTGGGCCGGATGCTGACGGGTTCTACCTCTACCAGCGGCCCGAGGGCAAGAGCGGTGAGCACACGTGCGGGCACACGTGCGGGAACACTTGTGTGTATTGCTGCGGCGCTACCATTGAATGAATGCATGAATGAATGAATGAATGAATGAGAGCACGTGGGCTGGCTGGCAAGCCGGCAGAGCACAGCGTGATCCTCATCGGAGCAGGCGGGGCGGGGAGCTGAGGCCGTTTTGGGCGGCAAGTTGCAGCGGCGGACGGGCAACCTGCCGCCCATATTCACACCGACCAAAGTTGCTGTAATTACTCAGGTTATCTATCCCATACGGGGTTTGAAAATCCGTGTTGCTTTTTAAAAAAGCAGTGTGCTCGACCATACGGCTGCGCTGCCTTGCCCAGCGCACCACGAAACTTCTTCGCCAGCTGCTGCACGCCCACTGCTCCGCTCTGCGCCACCAACAAGTTTGGCAGCCAGCTATGCATCACGCTGCGCCGCCAGACCGCCTGCTGCGCTACTATCGTTACAACCACCCCGCATCGTTGGCCTCTTAAGGCAACTGGACACGCGGTGATAGAACACACCAGCCTGCCTTCTGGGAATCTGTTCGGCCGCCCTGCCCTGCTCAACGCGTCAGGATCGGGGCAGCCTCGCCCCTCCTCGCCCCGCCCCGCCCCGCTCCCTCACCCTGCCTCCCTGTCGGCCTCACTCCCCTGCCTCCCTGCCCCTTGGCTGGCTGCAGGCGGCCACGGGATAGGGTGGTCAGTGGTGGACCGCTATTCTTTCAAGGTGCCCGAAGGCTGGCAGGAGGTGCCCGTGAGCATCGCTGACCTGGTGAGAGCCTCTTTCTTTTGAAACGCGAGTTCTTAGGCTTTACCTATTCAACACGCTCCATAGGCCATCTCCTTTCAGTTCATGTTTGACTTGAAGAACCCGTGAACATTAGTTGTTGAGGGCTGGTGGGGTGCCTGCGGGAGGCCAGGCCATGCCGCGTGGGTGGTCAGGCCAACCCGCAATCATGTTGCCCGCTTACATTTCGTGGGACACACAGTGAGCGCTGCCGAAGTGACAGCCTGGCAGGTTGATCAATCAATCAATCACATTTCAAGTCCAGGGGGAGCTAGCAAGGTCTCATGGGACAGGGTGGGGGGTGAGCATGCACTGGCCGGGCACCACGTGTGCCCATGCGTTGGGCAGGGCAGGGCAAGGCAGGGCAGGGCAGCTGGGCACCGATCAGTGCAGCCTGCTGCTGGTGTGCCAGCCCCGGCTCCACGCCCTGGCCTGGCTGTGTCTTTTACGAAGGGAAAAGCAAAAAAAACATGCTGGTGCTCTATTTGATGTGAGGCAACAATTGCGTGCGTCTCGATTCCGCTAGGTAGGGGCGGCACCCAGGTCAAACTGCCCATCAGAACACTGACCAGGGCAGTCATGTTTGTTGTTGTAGCGCATCTCCACCCCTGGCCTGCCCCTCTCTTCCATACGTGTCCACCACCGCAGGGCGGCACGGAGATCGACCTGCGCTACCAGAGCACCGACCAGGGCAGCCTGCCTGTTGTGGTAACCCCAAGTCTGACCCTGCTTTGACCTCCGCCACTCACCATGCAGGGCGGCACGGAGATCGACCTGCGCTACCAGAGCACCGACCAGGGCAACCTGCTTGTGGTGGTGGCACCGGTGGCCCGATTCCGAGACATCCCCTTCAACTCCTCCCTCACAATCCGGGACCTGGGGGAGCCAGATCTCATGATTGCTGGTTTTGCGCCGGAGCTTTATGGCCGGCCGCTGGACGAGGATGATGTGCTGGACCAAAAGGTGGGGTGGTGAAAGGAAGGTTGGGTGGTAGTGCTGGGGGGGATGTGCGGGGGCATGAAGGATGG
>JTEE01000164.1:86184-99438 GCA_002896455.3 Chlorella sp. ArM0029B
TCCCACCTCCCACCTCCCACCTTCCACCCAGCCGTCATAATGTGCATGCGCCGAGGTCACATGAGACTGTCGATTGCAAGCGCCGCACCGCCTGCCTGCAAGCCCCGCCCGCCCCGCACCGAGACCCTCCTCGTCCACAACTCCCGGCAGGCACCCTCCCCTAGACCCAGTGCAGCGCGCCTGGAGGTTGGTGGAGGCTGTGGGGTAGACGGTGCGGTCGCTGTACGTGAGGGCCTGCAAGGGCACAGGGAAGGCAGGGCAACAGGCATTGCTTGCAGTTCTGTAATTGTGGGCCGTAAATGAACGGGGGCTACAAGCGGGACCTGCGTGCCTCCCCAGGTGCTGCTCCCAGGCGCTAGGCTGCCACGCAGATGAGGTGGAAAAAGAGAGGAGACGGCAGCGAGCGGTTTTGAGGTGGCGTATTTATGGGGTGGGGGTGAGGGTGGCAGAAAGGAGGCCGGCCGGCCAGCTGCGGAGGGGAAGTGGTGTGTGTTTGGGGGTGGAGGTGGGAGGTGGGAGGTGGGCTGGAGGTGGGGGTAGAAGAAAGGAGGAAGGAAGGCCACCTGGCACTGGCACTAGTAGATGGTAGCCCTGCCAGTTGAGACCACGTCCCAGCCAAAGATGCCAGGCTGCCTCTCCCCCGCCCCTGGCACGCAGATGAATAGCACGATATCCCCGATGCCCACACATGCCCTGCGCCGCTTACGTTGAGATATGTAGCCAAGCTGCCCTTGAGAAGCTCCGCAAACAGCTCCTGATGTGATGCAGCAAACGGAGGGGGAGGGGAGGGGAGGACACCAACAGGACAGTGTGTCTAGTCTTAGTCATTACAGCTGTTCACATCCCCTGAAAGAGGATTCGACGTCAGGACAAACCAATCCTGAGAGGTTACCGAGGCATGCACCACAGGACAGTGTGTCAGTGGGCTAGAAAGCAGCTGGAGGTACATCCGAGGTTCTTTGCTTGCCGGGCAGGCACTTGCAGGAGGCAGCCAGCAGCGGGGCGGCTGCTGCTTGCAGTTGTGCAGCCCCCCTGCCGGGCCCTGCCTGCCCAGCTCCCCTGCTGGTGCCTCCTGGGCCAATCTTTCCCGATCCCCCGCCCACCAGCTTCTCAACCTGCCAGCACTGGGGGCACCAGCCCACTTGCACACCTTCGTTACGCCCAAGCTGAACCATGTGCCAGCTGGCCCCGGCTGCTGCCGACCATCCCTTCTCCCCGTCTAACCCTGGTGATCGTGAAACACTGACCCTCCCACCCAGCACATAAAACACAGAGAAGGGCGGGGGTTCAGTATAGTCGCTGGCCAGATCACTGGTCCTGGCTGCACCTCCATCTTGAGCTCTGCTAGGACCCGCCGCGCTTAGCCGCGCCTTCTCGGGTGTGGAAGTTGAGAAGGCACCCTTTCACCTTGACTGGGAAGCGGTGTGAGCCGGAGAGCACGCTGTGCTCCAAAATGTGTGGCTTGCCCTTGCTGTCGCTCACAGGCGTGCTGAAGGTCACCCCAAACACTTTGTTTTCGTCGGGGGAGTGGAAGGATGCCAGCTCAGCGCCTGTAGGGAAGCGGCAGGGGGGAGGAGCGAGGGAAGAAAGCACGCTTGTGCAGGGCGGCAACTAGCCGCCACCTGCTTCAAGCCTGCCTGCCGCCCCCAGCGTAGAAAGCGGCTGGCTGAATGCCTTTGCGATGCTGATGGCACACATGAAGCAAGCAAGTGGCTCCTCAAACTGTCAAAGCAAGCCTCGATTTTGCCCTCCAGAGCAGCCAGCCGTCTCACCTGTGCGGTGGCGGTACAGCCGCCCCATCGCTTCATACTCGCTCACGTTCCGCTCTTCCACCAACTCCCACCCGTGCTGGGAGCCCTGTGGCGAGTCACGGGAGAGGCAGGGCACGGGGGGTGATTGGGACCGAGAGAACGATGCTGCCGTAGAGCAGAGCGCGTGGGTGTAGTAGAGTGGGTGCAGCGTGTGGTGGTGTCCGCTCAGGCGGCCCAGCTGCCGCGCCAGCTTCTGCCGACTCACTCACCTCTGGAGCCGGAGCCTGCTGCTGTTGCAGCCTCCTGCCAGCTGCACAGCAGAATTGCAGCAAGCGGAGGCCTCGACTTAGCTATACATACACTCAGCAAGCAGAGCGAAACTGTTGGGCGCATCAAAAGGCGTGAGATGTATTCACCCGCCCGGGGAGTGCGGCGGCGGGCCACTCACCTCCCTTGGATGCTTCAGCGGCCCAGCCCAGGCTGGAACACAGCAGCAGGAGGCAGGGCAGCAGGCTGTGCCGCCGCCCGGGCCCTGCACAGTGCGAGGTCATGGATGCAGCAACCCGTTGTACTGCGGGTTATGTCAGATTGCAGACCCGCCCGATTCCGAAAGGGACGACAAGGAGGTCAATGGGCCGCGGCCAAGAAGGAGGAACCTTCATCCGCCGCCAGCTTGGCGGCATGGGTGGCCCTGTGCGGCGCCTGCTCAACTTCTAACTCCAGCTCGTATATTCTGAACCTCCCAAACACCCCACTCTCTTTCTGCTCGTGTATGCCGTTGTTCCTCGGAGCATGGCTGTTGTCACGCGCTGGCTCGCAGGCGCACGGTTGGGTTACGGTCGACACTGTGCACCTCAAAGCGAGGGGGGCAGATACCCAGACATGAAACAACACAAGCTGACACCTGTAATGGTCGCAACGCTGTTGGCCGCGCCAAGCAGGGATGCAGATACAAGTGCAGGCAAGGGCGGGGAGGTTGCTTGCTCTGGTTGAGTGCTGACGCTTCCTCAGCAGCCACTTCCACCCTGAACCCTTGTGGTGCTGAAACCCTCCCCCCTCTTTTTCACAACGAAATTGAAAGCGCACCCTCTCACATCGCCACAACAGGAGCACATGTTTGAGGGGACGTGCATGGTGGGAGCCCAAATATTTAACTCGGCTTAGCACGGCGGGCGGCGCAAGTAGAGATGTGGGCGTACGTGCATGCGGGGTGCGGGTGTGAGCGGTGCAGCGGCTGGCCTGCAGACTTGCCGGGTTTGGATTCCGACCCCCTCAAAAGCCACACCTTGATCGCACAAGGGGCTTGAAGCACCGCAAGCACAGGGTAGGGCACACCGCCTCAGCACCCAAGGCTGCTGGGCAGCACCTATTCCTCCCAGCACCTATTCCTCCCCGCCTCTCTCGTCTGGGAGCCCACAGCCCACAGCCCCAAGCTACACAACACTCCTCTTCCATTTGGCAGAAACGCAGTGGCAAAACAGATCACCTCGGTACCGGTACTTTTTGCCATGCTATTTTGCCATACTTTTTGCCATGTGGCAAACGGCACCCACCCCTGCCCGCCCTACTGCACACTTGCACTGCTTGCGATTGTTCTGCCTTCACTGCTTGCGATTGTTTGCCTGCACTGTTTGCCTTTGTTTGCAGCACTTGCACAAGCTCAGCCATCAAGGCCGGTAGTACTCAACGCCTTGCCGAATGAGGGCGGTTGGCAGGGACAGCAGGGGAAAGAGGAGCGGGAGAAACAAGCTGACGAAGCGCCGAAGGCTGCAGAGGGGCCGCAATGCTGTGCTGTGCCCTCATGATTCCTGCGCAGCCGCCGCGGCCGCCACACGCCGCTTGTAGTCTACATATTGACACTTCTCGTACTCATGCCTCTCGTGCTCGCACTTCCAGGGCACGTACAGGCTCTTGCGCCTGCAAGCACAACAGGGCAAAGGGAGGGGGCACGGGGCGGTTAGAAAACAGAGCCCACCACTGTGTGCGGACGCGGCGCATGGCTAGCAACACGCTGTGCCACTTGCTGCAGCAGGCAGGTGGGCAGGCAGTAGCTGCAGCTACGTCTGCACGTTTGAGTTGATTTCACAGGAGCCTGTGCAGTAGCTACTGTACACCTTCCATCATGTCGCACACCACCTGCGCACCGCCTGCCCCCACACGTCATCGCCTGCCCCTTCGGCCCACCCACACGCACCGGCACTCGTTCAGCTTGATGAGGATGTGGGCGCAGAAGTCACGGGACCCCATGTCGATGTTAGCCGCCGCCATCTCCTCCTGCAGGCCCAGGCGGTAGGTTGGAGGGCAGGTATGACGCCCAGGAAAAAGGCGCAAGCGACGAGGGCGGCGGCGGCGTCCTGCTGCCACCCCACTCGCAGCACGCTCCGCCCGCCTGCCCGCTGATCGCATTCAACAGCACAGCCACATCGGCGAAACGCTCACCACGGTGGCCTTCATAGTCGGCTGTGCGTCCCCCGCCATGTGAATTCGTCTGGCGGTGCCGCTGCTGCACAAACCCGACGCCACACTCGGCGGGTGGGCTCTAAGCTGGCTCCCTGAACTGCTTGCAGCCGAGCTTGCTGCCGGGGCTCCCGTTCCCAACCCTCCTGGTGGCCAGCAAAGCGGTGCTCCGGGCGTGCGATGGGCCTGTGCCGATCAACGATGACGCAGGGACGGCTTCGCAAGCCCCAGAGCGCGCGCAAAACCTAATAGAAAGTATTCCTGCTGCTCCGAATAGCAGGGCCTTGCGCTGCCTTGGAGATAGCTGCACTGCTCAATTTTACTATCGTCGCTCCCACGGCTCCAGCAGCCCGTCCAGCTCGCCAGCACGACGCCATCGCTACTTTCAGCCCTCCTGCTCTCCTTTGCTCCCTCTTGAGCATCTAGGAAATCAGCCGCAGCATGTCGGCATTGCGAGCAGCACGAGCGGGGCTGCAGCTGCTGTCCGGCCGCGGGGCCTCGGCGGCTCAGCAGAGCAGCGGCTTCTCAAGCCTCACGCTTGGTAGCTGGTGGCAGGGAACAGCGGCGCCCGCCACCGCCTCGGCTGCAGCTCTAGGGTGGCAGAGAGTGGCGGCGCTGCTGCCGCAGTCGCTCGCCGACTTGCAGTGGCTGGCAGCGCCAAAGAAGAAGGTGCGCAAGGCCCGCATTGCCTCTGCTTGCCTTGCCATTTCCCATGGCCAGCGCAGCGCGGAATCAGTGTGCCATGCGCTCGCTCCGCCGCTCTGCGGCTGCCTGCTAGCCTGTTGGTTGGAATGCCTGCACACCTGCACCACCCAACATCTCCGCTTTACACCCGCTTCCGCTCTGCCTGTGCAGGTGTCGCCGCACCGCAAGGGCAAGCGCAGCGCCACCAAGTTCATCCGCTTTGTGCCGGTGGTGTCGCAGTGCAGCAAGTGCCAACGCTTGTTCCCGCAGCACTCGATGCCGTCCAAGTGCGAGGAGGAGGAGTGCCCGGCGTTCAACCTGCGGTCCCGCCCTGCTGAGGCGTAGGCTGCATACATGCCGGCCTAACGTGGCGGCAGTTGCCGCATGACCTGCTGTGATCAATTCTTCTGTCCTGATGGCACCGCGCGCTTGTGTCAGCGTAGTTGGACCATCCATCCCTTGCACTGTCAGTACCCCCTGCTGATTCTTGCTCTGCTCTGCTCTGCTCTTGCTTGCTCGCCCGTCCCTTGCTCAACAGTGCCCACCCTCTTGCACGCTACTTGCCTGCCGCTCCGCCGCTTGTGGCATAATGTGAACGCACATCCAGGCAAAGTTGCAAAGAGGCTGATTCAGTCGTGTGTGCATTGAGGGATCCAGGTCAGGGATGGGTGGCATCAAAATGTTGATGGTGAAGTAGATAGGGGGTTTGAAAAGAGCAGGTTCAAACCCAGGGGCCCAGTAACAAAGAAGCACAGACCGGTTGCATTTAATAGCAGTGCGAGTGGCGAGCAACGCGACGCGTAGGCCGGGGAGAAGGCCGGGGAGGAGGGCCCTGTTTGTTCGAAGCTATTGCCCTGTTAAAACAGACAGAGCAATAGCTTCGAACAATACGGCTGGCTGGTACGGAGGGGCAGGCAATGGGGTGCAGCGCATGCAACCGTCAGGCAGCAGGGTTGTTTCCAATCAGCACTGGCCGGTACTTCCAACGCCCAAGCCGCCCTGCGGCCTGCTCGCGTGACCTCTGCCCCACAGCCGGCCCTGTGCTCGCCTCGCTCCCTCCTCTTCACGCCTTGCTGGCCTCGCTCTTGACGTCCCCGCTGCCGTTGCTATCGCTCGAGAGCAGCCGCTGCGCTGCCTCGGAGTCGCCATTGGCGGCCGGCCCCTCCTTTGCCAGTTGCAGCGCTTTCCTCCTCAAAATCTGCGGGGTGCCGAGGGACAAGGGTGGGCAGCAATGAGAGACGGTCACAGCAAGCAGCTGTCCAGCACTGTTGCTCGTGTCCCTGTAGCCCCGAAGCCCCCGCCAACTTCGGAATCAACAGGGGATGACAAGAGAGCTCGATAAGGGCACAGTGCACAGCATGCCACAGCGTGCCCCGCTGCCCCCTGCGGCGCCGTGCTTCTCAGCGCATGCCTGCACGCAGTTGCACACCCGCGCACCTGCAGCTTCTGCCAGTTGTAGATTCCCACGCCGGTGCAGCAGAATGCGTAGCCAAAGAGGTTGAGGGGGGTGACGGGGGCCTTGAAGACGGAGAAGGAGAAGAAGATGAGCATCCAGTCCTTGATCACGCCAGCAATGTTCATCGTCAGCGCAGACGTCTTGCCAATCAGCAGGAACACGGCCTGCTCATGATGGGGAGGAGGGGCAGGGGTTGAAAGGCGACGAGCTTGAAAAAGTCGGGTTGAAGAGGTGGAGACGATGCGGAGAAGATGGGGTTAAACAGCGGAGCGTGAGAAGGTAGGATTTGAAACCAAGCGTGGGCAGGGCGGAGCTTAGAAGGGTGCAGCGGGAATGGCAGGTGGACTCTCTGGAAGGGCACATAGCAGCACGTAGCTGGCACAGCGCAGACGGCGCGTGCTATTGAGCACAGAGCACCCGTTGCTGGCTTCCTCTTGAGCGCCACACCAAAACGCGGTTTCCGAGCTGCCTGTGGACTCTGTGGACCACCCGCCTCGCCCTGGTCGGCCCTGCCCCTCCGTCCGTCCCTCCCTGCAATCTCACAGCCATGTACCCAGCCGCCCACCGACCAGGTTGAGCGCAAAGGCGGCCAGGGCGTTGGCAATGAAGACGGATGGGTACATGACGGGGGGGTCGGTGAAGAAGGGGCGCGCCTCAACCAGCACTGCAGCATGACACAGCACGGCCAGTCCACAGGGCACGCAAATGAGCGCGCATGGAAGCGTAGCTAGCAACGGGTGCAGCGGCGCGCAGGCTGGCTGCAGGCAGGCCGGGAACTGCGGCTATGGCGCGGCATCGGGCAGGGCTGCCGAGTGGGAGGAGGTGGGCAACCCCAACTTGCATTTGCAACCAGAGCCCACACTGTGACATTGTGCGCGCGTGCAGCGGCGGCGGCCCGCAGCCTGCCTGCCTGCCCGCTGCCCACCGCCAGCCACACCCCTGGGCGCCACTGGGCGCGACTCACCAAAGGGCACACAGAGGCAGAGGAGGCAGGCGGGGCAGACGTAGTACAGGCTTTGCAGCGGGTTCATGGCCATCCCCTTGGCATTCATCAGGATCTGCACCAGCGTCAGCCGCGCAGCCTGCAGCAGCACCACAGTTGGGTTGGGGGCACAGGGGACAAGCAAGGCAAGCGCAACACACATTGAGCGGGAGCTTGAGACCCTTCATAACAAGATACCAGACTGGCAGTTTGGCTGTGGCCCAGGGCCGCGGACCGACTGTGCCATGAGCACAGACGCCTGGACACCCGCCACCCAGCACCCAACTGGAAGCATGAGCGCATCGGGTGCCGCATCATGCACAGGCAGCCTATCTCGACTCACAGCCCGGCAATGCACGCTGCTGCACCATATCCTTCCACCACCAGGTTGACCTCCCGCAGGCACCTGAGAACGCGACGTGCTGCTGTGCCCTAGCGCGGCAGCCAGCTGGCGCCCGCAGCCCGCCAGCCCAGCACCCACCCTCGCAGACCAGCACAATCAGCTGCTGCGCAAATCAGCTCCCTCCACCATGTTGATCTCCCCCCGGCATCTGACATCGCGATGACATATGCTACTTTCCCCCAGCTGGGTCCCAGCTGGCCCCAGCTGGTCCCACCGCAGCAGCCAGCTTGCACGTACCCGCCCGCCCGCCCGGCACCCACCTCGACGACCACCGCAATCAGCTGCTGCATGAGCCCCTTTAAAACCAGCGTGACTTCACCCAAGAATCTGGCAAAGCACGTTTTTGCTGCCCTGCCGCAGCGCAGCGGCCAGTTTGCAAGCGCAGCACCCACCTCGAAGACCAGCGCAATCAGCTGCTGCATGAGCCCTTTCATGACCAGGTTGGCCTCCCCCAGCGCGCACACCACCACGCCAAAAGCGATGAGCAACATGTTGGCAGCAGAAGAGAACTGCAGAGGAGAACCAGGCAGGCAGGCAGGCAGGCAGGTAGGCAGCAGCGCGGCTAGGCAGGGGGTCCGGAGAGAACGACGAGAGAGCGGTGTGGCATGGACGAGGCAGCAGGCGGTGCTGCATGAGCCACACACCAATGTGCCCTGCCCTGCCCTCGGATCTGCCTGCCTGCGCCACCTGCCTGCTGCGCTGGCAAATCCAGGGCCTTGGGCTGCCCAGCACCCACCTCGTATTTTTCCGTGCCAAAAATGATGCCGGTGGCATAGACTAGCCCCGGCATGAGGCTCTTGGTCATTTGGATGAAGGAGACCGAGAGGTAGAGGTAGGCGGAGTTGGACAGCCAGAGGCTGGCCGCGTACAGCATGCCTGCAGGGGGCAGGGAGGCGCCAGGCAAGGCAGTCACGTACGCCACCTCTTTGCAGTACAGGGAATGATGGTATTCCAACTTCGGTGGGCAGGCGGGGGCAGGCGCACACAAGGGTGCGCTGAGCCCGTTGAAACGGCAGCTTTCGTAAAGCCACAGATGCCTGAGATTTACAGGGGGTGCATGGCACAACACCATGGGCACCGCTGCCAGCCGGCTGGTGTCACGCCGCACCCCACTCACCGATGGGCATCACCCGCTGGAAGTATTCTTTAGGCCCCAAGTTGTGGCTCTTCACCAGCTTGAGCACGCGGATGCATATGAAGCCGATGGTGGAGCAGAAGGACATGTGCCACATGGTGAGGGCGATGGGGAAGGGGAAGCCAGAGTAGGCGAGCAGCCTGGCGGCACGAGGGGCAGGGCACAGGGATGGGCTCACGGTGAGACAGGAGGGGAGGGCGCTGTGCGCTGGCAGGCACTATGTGGGCAGGTCAAACAGGCCACGCTGATAACCGGCGTTTGATGCGCAAGGGAACGCAGAGGCAGCAGGGGCAGGCGGTGGGAGATGGAGGCCATGGCATGTGCTGCGGGCGCCATGCCGGCAGCACGGCATGCCGGCCGTCAGCAAGAGCCAGTGCACGGGCTTGGCATAGCTCGCACAAGCACAGGCCCCATGCGTGGCCGTGGTCCTCGTCTGTGGGACCCACCATTTGTTGAAGAGGATCACTGCAACGTGAGAAGACAGCAAGGCAGACCAATGAGAGCCCGCATGCAGCTTGATGCTTCAAGGGCGTGGCGAGGCAGAAGACGCTGGCTAGGCAAGGGCACTTGGCATGCCCCTACCTGAGGTCGACACAGCCATCCATATTCCCACAAATGAGTAGGCTCTGCAGCATAGAGGAGCGGGCAGCATTCAGAGCCTGCCTGCGCTGCCGCCCATATGTGCCTGCTAGTACGACGCGCCGTCCGCCGCCGCCGCCGCCGCTCCCGCCGCCGCAGCGGACGTGGAGGTGCACCAGCGGCTGCGGGCGGCGCCATTCATCTACAGACCGTCTGCCCTTCTCTCCACGACCGCCGGCAGGCAGGCAGTGCAGGAGCGCGCGACGGGCCTCACTTGAGAACCGCGCCAAACACTTCCCCCTTCATCTTGGCGGGCTTCTGTTCCTTCCCGCAATCCGCAATTGATGCCGCCTCCCCCTGCAAGCGTGTATCCGCACGTTCGGCGACTGACAACGCCTTGCGTTTGGGAACACACGCGAAAAACGTGTGTTTATGTAGAGTAGATGCACAGCCGGGGTTAGGCACCTCGTCAGAGGAGCCACCTCGATCGGAATTTTACCGTTCACTTTCATCTCCTGCTCCCCTCTGAGCTCGCTCCCCCTCTTGTCTCTCGAGCCTGATCTACACTGATTACACTTTCAACAAGCCTGCAAATTAGGTTCAGTGATTTCCCGCCGAACGGAGGACAGCGCCTGGCGTGTCGTAAGGCTGCCAGCACCAGCGCCGCTCCTATGTGCCCGCTGACGGTCACAAAGTGGCAAACGTGTGCCCAAGCATGCCTTCTCGTTGCTGAAACGTGAGCACGGCAACGCACATGGATGGTGGGTGCTGTAATGCTAGCCGGCCGGCTGCCCTGATTTACTGGCGCCGTCGCGCTGCCCGTGCCAGGAGGGCGCTGCTAGCAGCGTTGGCAGCTGCCAGCCACAGCAGCGCCGGCGCACACTGCCGCGTCGCCACCAGCCAAGCGAAAGCTGCCGAAAGCAGGAGCCGCCCAGCAACGGTGGCGGCGTAGAAACGGCGGGGGTGCCGCCCTTCGGCATCGTCCAGCGCAGCACCCACGTAGTACGAGCCAAACAACGCTGCCAGCACTCCACCCACACGAATCCAGCCGGCAGGAAGCAGGCTGCAGCAGTGCCGGACGAGAGCGACAAAGCAGGCGGGCGTGGGCAGGGCAACACTGCATGTGCGACGGCGCCAGGCACAGCTGCCAAGCAGCAGGGCCAAGGGCGCCGCCCTTCACGCGAGCACCCGCCTTTCAACTACGCCATCCGTTAAGGCTGCTGGGTGTGCCACCCAGCAGCTGCTTTGATGCCCTCCCACCTGGCATCAAATAGGAGGCCGAACGTGGCAACAGGTGCCACCAGCACAGCCAGGCCCAGGGCTGTGATGTAGATGCCTGCATGCGCAGGGCAGGGGAGCACACCAGAGAAGCTGGGTCACACGTCGCACAGGTGGCCTGGGCAGCAATGTGCACTACGGTTCACAGGTGGGCGGCAACACGCGGGAACTGGCTGCGGATCGTACCGCGGGACGTGCAGCCCACTCAGAATCCCACCCACTCACCAACCACCCACTCACCTGTGCGCATAGCCACACGGGCAGTCTCTGGCCAAGCGCTAAAGCTGGGCGGGCGCGCCAGCGCCGGCGCCTCTGGGTGCTGCGCTGCAACGCCCCCACCGTCAGCTGCGCTCCTCACTCTCCCAACTGCTGACACCCGCCTCCTGCTGGGCCCGCCTCTACCAGCAGGCAGCCACTGCCTGGGAGGCTGCCTGCACTGCGGTGCTACGTGGTGTGAGCAGCAGCGTGCGGCGGGCCACCACCTAGCCGCCTGCCTGCATTGCCGTGCTGGGTGCTGTGGCGCACTGGTGCGGTGGGCCGCAGCCCGCTGCTGTTCACCATGGCACAGAGGAAAGCTGGGCGCACTGGCACTGTGCGCTATGGAACCAGCCGCACGTACCATCATCAAGGCCCGTTGCTGGGCTGTAGCTGCCGTCAAAGCTGCCTACCAAAACGCTGCCTCTTGCTGCCAATTGTTGCTAAACCTGCCTGAGCGGAGAACTCTATGGATGTGCGTGGCCGGTGCTGCTGCCGGTGCCGGTGCTACTGCTGCCTCCGCTGGCAGGCCTTGTTGCCTCGCCTGCTGCCACCGCCTCCCAGTTGCCGAGCGCACGTTCCACTGCTGCTGCCGCACGAGCGCGGGCGTCCGCCTGCCACCGCAGACTCAGCTCTGCAGGACCTGGCTGCACCACCTCGAGCACAGTAGCGGCGCGGGCCTCCAAGGCCCTGTGGCGAGGGGGCAAGGGCGGGCAGCGAGCTGTGAGCGGTGGCGGCGATGGCGGCAGCGGCGGCGGCGGCGGCGGCAGCGCAGGTGACGGTGGCCGCCTGCGGTGCTGCTCTGGCATGAAGCAACTTCAAACCGCCGACGGCCTACTAGCATGGAGCCGGCCTACTAGCATGGAGCCTGCATCGCCAGGCAGCGCACCTCACTGCTTTGCCAACTTCGCGCAGCAATCCCAGCGGCGTCATGCGAGAGCAAGGCGATGCGATGTGCGCAAGGGAGGAGGAAACAGGCTCTGCGTGGAGTGGCCGTCCTAGGGTTGTCAAGCTGGAACATTTGGAGCACCTCAAATGTCGGCACGGGATTATCTGTCAGCCTTCACAGTGTGACCGAATGGCAGGCTGCACTTCGTGCCCATCGATCCGAGCCCTGCGCCTCACTCCGCTCCTTCCGTTTCTGCTGGCAGCCTCGCAGCCCCGCTCCTGCGCCTCGGCGCTACCTAGAAGCCGGTGCACCCAAACCCTTGGAGGCCAAAGGGTCAGCTGCCCGGGGAGGCGGCAGGCCACCCGCCCCCGCCCCGCCGCCATTGCCGCCGCCGCAGCAGCTCTCGGAAAGCGCTCAGAAAGGCAGGATCGGTGGCCTAACCATCCCCTGTCCCGGAATCACAGGGTCAATATCACACTGTATCTGTGGCCCACACGTCCCCCGCCGCCCCCGTCTGCAGGCTGGTGTTTGCAGCGCCGCTGGAGGCGCCATGTCAGATGGCACAGGAGAGCACACGTACAAATGGCCGCGCCCTTCTGTCACAGTGGACGCTATCATAGTGGCTCACAGCAGCCCGCCTCAGCTACTGCTCATTCAGGCAAGCTCTGCCGCCTGGCCGCAGCGGATGCTGATGCTCTGCACAGGTGCTGCTGATGTCAATAGCTGGCCATGCGCCGCCAGGTTGACCTGTGCGCTCCTGCCCGGCCATGTCTGTGCACCCATAAGTTACCCTATGTTTGCCGCATGTGCGCCCCTCCCCTGTGCCGCAGCGCAAGCACGACCCCTTCGCTGGCAGCTGGGCCCTGCCGGGCGGTTTCGTGGATGAAAACGAACCGCTAGACCAGGCAGCTGCCAGGGAGCTTCAGGAGGAGACAAGCGTGGACCCTGCATCAGTGCTGCTCACTCAGGCACGCCTGCCTGGCACCCTGGGTTGTACCGCCCACCCTGTGCCACGCAAACGCACGGCAGTCGCGTGCGGCTGTGGGCACAGGCGCCTGCCCTGTGCCATGCAAAGTTCAAGCATTTACTTCACTTGCGCTTGTGGGCACACCCCCGTGCCATGCAACGGCCCATCACTCGCGTGCACTTGTGCGCACAGGCGCTGCATGCAAAGCCCCGGCATTTACTTCACCCAAACTTATGGGCACAGCCCGGCGGCTGCTGCAGCGTGGCTGGCTCCCCCTGGACTTGAAATGTAAATGATTGATTGATTGCCAGTCCCCGCAGCTACCTACCACACCACTGCGCCTCCCTCCCTTGCCCTCCCCTCTGGCCCCATCTCCTCCTCCCCCCTCGCCTTCACCAGCCCCGAATCCCCCTCCACC
>JTEE01000164.1:111939-139946 GCA_002896455.3 Chlorella sp. ArM0029B
CGCCACAGGCTGCCCCTCGCCGGCCGGCAGGCCGGGGGCGGGGCCCAGGGGCCGCCGCTCCCCAGGCACACTGTAGATGGCTACCGTGCCATCTGACCACATGACAGCTGTACGCTCGGGGGTGGCGGCTGCTGCCACCGCACGGGCACCGGCGGTGGGCGGCTCAAGAGCCACTGCCAGGCGAGCCGCCTCTAGCTGCCCGCCTGCCACACGGTAGGTGCTGGCTGCCGCTGCCCCGGTGCGGGGGTCGGAATGCACGAGGACAAGCGTGCCGGGGCCGGCGCCGGCGGCTGAAAAGGCGCCGGGCTGGTATGCTGCTGCCACGGTGTGCTGCCCCCGTGCATCCTCCACTTCTGCCACCACCTCTGAGGGCCCGCACAGGGCGGCACCTCCGACAGCAAAGACGGCAACCGCGCCCCCGCGGCGTGTGCCGCTGCCGTCGACTTGGCCCGCCGCGGCCTCCTCTGCGGCAGCTGCCGCCGCTTCTGCCTCCTCCCCCTCGGGTGCGGCGCTCAGCGGGAAGACGCGGTGCAGGGGTGGGAGGTGCAGTGGGCGGGCGAGCGAGGTGATGGTGCCGACGGTGTCGTCTGCGGACCAGGCCAGCACACTGCCGCTCTTGCCGCCGCCGCCGCGCGAGCGCAGGGGCGCAAAGCACAGGTTGGTGTCGTAGTCATAGACCGCGCCGCTGCTAAACTCCTGCTCTGCGCCTCCCAGCGCCCAGCTGGCCACCGGTTTCTGCAGGGGCGGAGGGGGGTGGGGTTTAGGCGGGAGCCTCGCGCACAGCTGAGCAGGCAATGGCCATTTACAGTCGCTCAGATTCCTAGAGTGCGGCTGCAGCTGCCCTGCACCCCAGGAGTATGCATGGTGCATGCTCGCTGCAGCATGCATCCGTGCCGCGGCGCACACACCATTGACCCGCCATCGCACCTGGGTGGCGACGTCGTAGCAAGACACGCCATCTCCCTGCACAGACACCAGCACCCTCCCCTTGCCGATGCTGCACGCCCCAGCTATGCCAGGGCCGGTGCAGAGGGTGTAGGCAGTAGCCCCAGGCATCCTGCCCGGCGCGTGAATGCGCCAAGATGTTCCAATGCGTCAGTTTGACTTCCCGTCGCCAGGAATGTGGGCACAGCACAGGCGAAGCATGCCTGCGCCCCTTGCGTTTCGAGCGCAATGCAGACCCTTATTCGACATTAGCTGCACTGCTGACATTGTTCGGCGATCGACCAATCGGGGGGCGGGCTGCATGCGAGCGCCGCAGCGTGGGACTTGCGTCTAGAGCGACTGCAGGACATAAGGCCGCGTGGAACAGCCGAGAGAGGCGCCATGAACGTTGAAATATCGCTGATTGCGGAGCTGCAACAGCAAACCGTGAGCGGTCGGGGTGCCGCCACCACTGGCGGCAAGCGGGAGTGGCTGCAGCTGTGCCGTTGGCAGCAGTGCGGCAAGCTGCTTGCCGCACGCAGCTCTCGAGGACACCCCAGCTACAACAGGGGCCCGCCAGGGCAGCATCACTCGCCCTGGGCAGCCCCATCGCGGCTGTGCAACCCTTCCACTGCCTGCTGCCTCTCCACCCGCCACCCGCACGCCGCACCCTTGTGTGCGCTTGTACCCGCCCTCGCTTCACGCATCACTGCTGCTGCCAACCCAGCCCTTTGCCCCTCCCTTCCCACAGGACCGCATTCGGAATGTGTGTGTACTTGCTCACGTGGACCACGGCAAGACCACGCTGTCAGATCACCTGATTGCCTCCAATGGCCTCATACACCCCAGGCTGGCGGGCGAAGTCAGGTGCGGTCGGACGGTGGGAGTGGGGAACAAGGGGGCGGCGGGCGGGGGCAAGCACCCAGTCGCATGTGCTTCCTGTGAGCCAGGTGGCAGGGCGAAGGCCGTTATCGCGAATCGTGGAGGGGCAGCAGCCCCCACGTGCCTTACCTACACTGCAGACTGTGTGCCCCGCTGGACCGCTGTACTGCCGCACCCCGCAGTTTCAGTTTGCAGGGGCAGAAGGACGGTGAGCAGGCGGGCGGCATCACCAGGAAGAGCACCTCCCCCTGATGCATGTGTACGCCTTAGTTGCTGTCGCGTGCCCCGCTGTAACGCTGTACTGCCACACTGTACCGCCTGCAGGTACACGGACAGCAAGGACGACGAGCAGGCGCGTGGGATCACCCACAAGACCACCTCCTCGCCCTGTCTGTGCCTCTGTAGAATATGCCTTTCTCACTGCTGCTCGCCGCCCCGCTGCACTGATGTACCGCTGTACCGCTGTACTGCCACACCGTACCGCCTGCAGGTACATGGACAGCAAGGATGACGAGCAGGCGCGCACCATCACCATGAAGACAACCTCCCCGTCATGTATCTCTGCAGAATTATGCCGTTCTCACTGTTGCTCGCCGCCCCGCTCCACTGCTGTACCCACTGTACCGCTGTACTGCCACACCGTACCGCTTGCAGGTACATGGACAGCAAGGATGACGAGCAGGCGCGCACCATCACCATGAAGACAACCTCCCCGTCATGTATCTCTGCAGAATTATGCCGTTCTCACTGTTGCTCGCCGCCCCGCTCCACTGCTGTACCCACTGTACCGCTGTACTGCCACACCGTACCGCTTGCAGGTACATGGACAGCAAGGACGACGAGCAGGCGCGCGGCATCACCATGAAGAGCAGCTCCATCTCCCTCCTCTTTGTGCCCGGGGCGGCCCAGTGCGCCGAGGGACCCAACAGCGTGACCCACCAGGAGCGGCTGCAGCAGGGTGAGGCGGGGGGGCAGGGGCACTGCAGGATGGCAGGATGGCGGGTGCCGCAGGGCGCTGCGGGCGGCTGCGGGGCGGGCACTGGGTGCGCTGGGGAGTGTGCGGTGGTGGTGTGTTGTGCTGGGGAGTGTGCTGTGTGTGCTGTGCTGTGGCGTGGTGTGGTGTGCTGTGCTGTGCTGTGCTGTATGCTGTGGTATGCTGTATGCTGTGGTGTGCTGTGCTGTATGCTGTGGTGTGCTGTGCAGTGGCGCCAGCCGGCAGAGGGCCAAGGGGGAGGCACTCAGCTGCTCACTGTCCCCCTGGCTTTCCCACGCCCGCCTGTGTCGAGCAGATGTACATGCACCCGTGCATGTGCCCCCCTTTCATGTGCACCTCTCACTGGGGGCCACCCTGCCTTGCTGTGCTTTCAAGTGCGAAGTGCTGCCGCAATAGAGGGCCAGCCCACTGCAGTGCCCTTGTGCCGAGGCACCATGCTGGTGGCGGCACGAGGCTGGGGCCCAGGCAACTCACGCTTTCCCTGGGGCGGGTGCCAACACTCCCTGTGCCTACTGCTCACCTCCGCCCTTCCTTCCCCCTGCTCACCACGCTGCTTGCTTGTGCAGGCTACCTGTTCAATCTGATTGATTCGCCCGGCCACGTCGACTTCTGTTCAGAGGTGAGGCCGCCAGCGGTGACCCGACACTCCCTCCCTGCACTCCGCCCTCCCTCCCTGCACGCCGCACGCCCTCCCTGCACTCCGCCCTCCCTCCCTGCACGCCGCACGCCCTCCCTGCATGCTGCTGCAATTCCGCCTGCACGCCGCCCCCCCTCCCTGCACTCTGCACTCCCTCCCTGCATGCTGCTGCAATTCCTTCCTGCACGCATGCGCTGCTCCCCTGCCCCTGTTTTTTGCTCGCCGCACCCACCCAGTCATGCACCCACCCAGCTGTGCCCCGCTTGCCCCGCTGCACCCATACCCACCCACCTCACCCACCTGTTTGCTTCCCGCCCCGCGGCACCCGCGCAACACTCGCCACCTGCTTCCCCCCGTCCCCGCTGCACCCGTGCCCACGCCCGGGGGCCTGCGGCCCCGGCACTGCTCAATCAATCAATCAATCAATCAATTGCACTTCAAGTCCAGGGGGAGCCAGCAAGGTCTCATGGGACAGTGACACTGCTGCACCCCCCACACTCTTCATCCACTTGCTTGCTCCCCCGCTGCTGCTGCAACCATTGATTGCTGCAGGTCTCCACCGCTGCCCGCCTGTCAGACGGCGCCTTTGTTGTGGTTGATGCAGTGGAGGGTGTGTGCATCCAGACGCACGCGGTGCTGCGGCAGGCCTGGGAGGAAAAGGTGAGACCCCGCCTCTGCCTTGTTATGGTGTTGTGGTGCTGTGGGGTTGATGCATCAGGGGGTTGATGTTGCGGCAGGCTTGGCAGGAAGATGTCAGGCCCTGCCTCTGCCTTGTGATGTGGTGGTGGTTGATGCAGTGGGGGGGGGAGTATCCAGGCACATGCGCTGCTGCGGCAGGCCTTGTTGATAACTTGGCTCAGCACCCCTCCTTTCCTTCTCTGCCTCTCTTTTAGTTTCTCTACCACATCCGCGTGATGGTCAGCCAACATGGTGCTCCGCCTCTCCCTCTCTCCCCCACCTTCCAACCGCATTGTGCAAACCCTCACCCCCTGCTTCCCTGTGTGTCTCCCTCCCCAGGTCGCCCTGTGCCAGGTGGTCAACAAGGTGGACCGCCTACCCTCACCCTCCTTCGTCCCTCCCTCCATTCCTGTGTCAACCCTGCCCCTCTGCCCCTGACGTTTCCTCTGTGTTTGCCAGGTCCGCCTGTGCCAGGTGGTCAACAAGGTGGACCGCCTACCCCTAACTTACCCCTGACTCCTGCCCTTCCCCTGCCCCATCTCCTGCCCACTGTTGATGCCCTCACCACTTCAGTCCACTCCATCCCTTTACTTCAACACCTCCATCTCCCACAACCCCAGGTCGCCCTGTGCCCGGTGGTCAACAAAGTGGACCGCCTCTCCATGTCTTTCCACACTGTCCTACCCTCAGCTTCCTTCCTCCTTCCCTATGATGTCCACCCCTGGCCCCTTCCCCTCTTGTTCCTATGCTTCCTCCCCAGGTCGCCCTGTGCCTGGTGGTCAACAAGGTGGACCGCCTCATCCTGGAGCTGTGCCTCACCCCCTTGGAGGCGTATGAGCGGCTCAAAGCCATCATCGCGCACGTCAACATGATCGTCTCGTCCTTCCACTCCGAAAAGTACATCTCAGGCAAGTGTTGCTCAAAATGTTGGCGTGGTCTGCTTGACGGTGTGTGCTTGAGGACAAGCGCACCTAGACTGCTGGTTGATTGTGGAGTGCGCTACCCGATCCAGTATTCCCTGTCATTCCGGCCTAGGGTGGTGCACGATGTGTTTCGCTGCCAGCAAAACCTGCCTTTGCTACATGGGTGGAGGGCCCAGCCTCCCCTGCCCCACGTGTCATCTTGCAGAGGCAGACGCTGTCCTGGCATATGAGGAAGCAAAGGCGGATGGTGCGGCACAGAGGTGGGCGGCTGCACACACGCTGCTGCTGCCTGCATGCTGCCTGGACACCTGCATGCTGCCTGATGTGCTGCCTGGTCACACTTTGCTGCTGCCTAGACATCTGCCTGCTGCCTGCCTGCCTGCTGCTGCCTGGGAATCTGACTGCTGCTGCCTAGACACCTGCCTGCTGCCTGCTGGCCGTTCGGAAACACTGTGCTGCCTGGCTGCTGCCTGGGACGCAACCTGCTCGTCCCCTTGTGCCCTCCTCCGCCTGCCCGCTGCCTGCCCGCCAGCCCACCCTTGCTGTCTACGCTCTGTCCTCCACACTCCTTCGTACTCCTGCCAGGGCAGCCTGCAGTACTGCTTACGGTACAGTACTACTTTCGGGGCACTGCTGGTCACAAGCTACCTGGTGTCTCGGCAAGCTTCTGCGGTGTATAGCTTCTGCAATGCCTGCCCCGCAAGTTCATCCCCCTGCCTGCGTCACGCACCAACCCCCGCCCCACCCGTGCGCCCCCTCCTGCCCACTCACAGGCACACCGGCGAGCACGGCGGCGGCGAGGAGGAGGAGGAGGCGGGGCAGGGAGGCACCGGCAGGGAGGAGGAGGAGGAGGAGGAGGAGCAGGCCTTTTCCCCGGAGCGTGGCAACGTGGCGTTTGGTTCCGCCTACGATGGCTGGGCGTTCCGCATCGACCAGTTTGCCGAGCTGTATGCAGCCAAGATGGGGTGAGTCACTTGAAGAACCCGAAAAAGAGATAGTGGTATGCAGGCAGCTGGCGATGGGTGTGCTGTGCCCGCTGGGGTGCCTGCTGGGTCTGGCATTGCTACCCGACTGCCTGCCTGCCTGGGTGCATGGGGGTCAATTCGCATCTTTCCACAGACCTGTTGCATGGGTGGGCTATTGAAACCCACGCCACACCGCGACTGTGCACCCCACCCGCGTCCCCCCATGCCGCGCCATCTCGCCACGCCTCCCACATGCCTATCCACATGCCTACCCCACAACACCCCTGTCTTGATCTCAGGTGCAACCCTTTCCGCGCTGTGCCACCCGTACCCATGCCACACCACATGCCCCAGTGCTGTTCTTTCACAGCCAGCCTGCGCCCCACAACACCCCACCCTTGACCCCAGGTGCAACGCTTCCGCGCTGCGCCGCGCGCTGTGGGGCGACTACGCCTACAGCCCCAAGATCAAGCGCATTGTGAGGATCAAGGGGGACGCGGTGGGGCGCACCAAGCCGCTGTTTGTGCAGCTGGCTCTGGAGCCGATCTGGAAGGTGCGCCGTGAGTTACATTGTACATCCAATGCGTGTTTATGATGGGTAGGTGTATGATGTGTGCTCGGGTGTGCAGCTGGCTCTGAAGCCCATCTGGAAGGTGCGCTTCATTGGTGTATTTGTACAAAGGGTATCCATGACTGGTAGGTGTTTGGTGTATGGTGTGGGGTGTGTTTGCGCAGCTTGCTCTGCAGCCCAATTGGAAGGTGCGTTTAATACCCATTCAAAAATTAGCATGTGTGGTCATTCTGTGAGGTGTATACAGTGCAGCCGGCGATAGAGCTGACCGGAAGGTGCGATGCAGAGGGTGGATTCCCACTTCGTCTTGCTCATGCTTCGGATGATCATGTGTTTTCTGGGTGAACACCGGCACGCGGAGCGCCGAGGTGAAAGCGTGCAGCAGCAAGGCGGGGGGTGGCCGCACCCTGCACCACCACCATCGTTGGCTTCTTCGACCCCTCTCCCCCAGGCCTGCCACCTTCCCCTTCTTCCTCACTCACCAGACCCTGACCCGTCCGCCCCGCCCCCATTTCCTGCCTCCCCTGCAGGCCTACACTGCGTGCGAGCAGGGCGCGGACCACAAGGCCGTGCTGGGGCGCATGGTGCAGGTGTGAAGTGACTTTGCTTTCTGCTAAAGGGGGTGCCTTCACTACTGCTGGCCTGCAATTCGACCCAGTTCCGCCAACCCACGCAGAGGGGCGCACACTACCTGCCTTCACCCCTTCCCACTACCTGCATGTGACCCTAGCCACCAATTGCTTCCGACCCACCCCAACGGGCGCCCACTAACTGCCCTCACTTTCACATGCGCGGTGCAGGGGCTGGGGCTGACGGGCGTCACACCGCGCATGCTGCAGCACGGGGACCCACGCCAGGCGCTGCGCTCCGTGCTGCGGTGAGGAGAGGACACTGTGTGCTGGTGCTGTCTCTGATGCTGGTGCTTGCTTGTTGTAGGGAGCACTCCCCTCCTGGTTTGGTCCGCGTGCAGTGAGCTGGCGGGGCTGCACAGCCATGTGCCGGGCAGGGGAGGGGGGTAGGGACACACGCTTGTGTGGGACATGATTTGGTTGGAGGAATGGAAATGAGCACGGAAGTTTAGGCAGCCGTTTAGGCAGCGGGTTGTGTGCATCACTTTAGGTGTGCTGAGCTGGCGCCAGCGGGGCGCGTGCCGGGCAGCAAGGACGCCACCGGCCTGAAGTCTGCTTGTTTCTGTTTGCAACACGTGTACCAGCATAGCTGCGCAGCGCCTGTTCGGTGCTCACACCCAGTGCCCGCTCCACTCCCCCCACTCTTCCCTTGCAGCGCCTGGCTGCCTCTCTTTGAGGCCGTTCTCAGCATGGCTGTTGGGCACTTGTTGAACACCCCCTTCGCCCTCCACTCCCCCCATGCTTTCCTTGCAGCGCCTGGCTGCCGCTCTCTGAGGCCACTCTCCGCATGGCTGTTGGACACTTGTTGAACACCCCCTCCCCCCTTCCCCACGCTTCCCTTGCAGCGCCTGGCTGCCGCTCTCTGAGGCCGTTCTCAGCATGGCTGTGGAGCATCTGCCAAGCCCAGTGGCCGCCGCCCCGGAGCGCTTCTCCCGCCTGCTGCCGCCGCGTGCCGAGCAGCTCAAAGTAGGACCCGGTTCAGAGGGTTTCAGGGAAGGATGGCATGTGTAATGTCATTTGGGGGTGCAGGGGAGGAAGGGGAGGCCGAGTGCATGCACGTTTGGGAGGTGTACTGGCGGGGGACGAGCAGTCGGTGGACGGGGCAGGAGGGGGCGTAGGTTGGCGCACGATGTGTACCCGCAAGGTGTGGGGTGCTTGGATTGGGGTGCTGCTATCAACTGTTGTGTTTTCAGGCGCCAGCAGTGTCATTTGCCCTGGATTGGTGGATGGCATACACTCATCCACCCAAATCTTCGCCTTGTTTCTCACGCTGTGCTCACGCTGTGCTCACGCTGCGCTCACGCTGCGCTCACGCTGCGCCCACGCTGTGCTCACGCTGTGCCCACGCTGTGCTCACGCTGTCCACGCTGTGCCCACGCTGTGCTCACGCTGTGCTCACGCTGTGCCCACGCTAAGCTCACGCTGTCCACGCTGTGCTCATGCTGTGCAGGTGCAGCAGGGCCTCAGCCCGGAGCTGCGCGAGAGCCTGGACAGCACAGAGGGGGCGGTGCGTGCCTGCTCAACTTCCGGGGACGACCCCCTGGTGCTCTACGTGTCGAAAATGGTGGCGGTGCCCGCCAACGCACTGCCCAGGTGAGCTTGTTGTGTAGACTTCTTACTACACCATTGTGTGTTTGTTTTGATGATTTGAAGTGTGTAGATGAAGCTGGGCAGTATGGCAGAACGGTTGCAACACCGCCGACGCATCCGCGGCACACTGTTGTGTGATGCTGCAGCGCTGTTGTTGAATGCCAGGCATCCGCCCCTTCAACTGTACGATGAACCAGGTCCTGAGAGGTTGACGAGGTATTCACTCCCTGAACTGCCCTCCCTCCTGGCAGGCTTCCTGGAGAGCCGGGCCCCTCCAACCCCCAGGAAGAGCGGTTCCTAGCCTTTGGCCGCGTGTTCTCTGGAGTGGTGCGGCAGGGGCAGACGGTGCAGGTGAGCCAGGGGTGCGCGCTTGTTTCTGTTGCAACACAACGTGGGGTTGTGCTAGGCTGGTGTGTGGTGCGGCAGGGGCAGTCGGTGCAGGCAAGACAGACGTATACTCGTGAAACCACGTGTGATTGTGCGTGTGTGCGAGGGTGTGGGGGTGCGCAAGGCATGGTGCCCAGCAAGCCGAGCAGCAGCGGTGAATCTGCATCGGGCGGCTGCCCCGGCCTGCCACCTGGCCTGCCACCTGGCCTGCCACCTGGCTGCCAGGAGAGATGCTCCTTGGCCCAATGCTGCCCCTCCAGGTGCAAACTGTTGAAAAATACTCTTCGTCTGCGGAATCATGTATTCTCTTTTATTCCTTCTCCCCGTCTCCACGCAGGTGCTGCCTGCCACCTACAAAATTTGCCAGCCTTTAATGCAAACTCCCCCTCGGACGCGCATCACCCGCTCTCCTTTGCCTTGCCAATCACTGCAGGTGCAGCCTCCTGCAACCCCGCAACCTCCCCTCTTGGCGCGTATCACTCACTCTAGTTTACCCTAAGTGCCAATCACTGCAGGTGCTGCCGGGCCTCCTACAACCCCGCTGGCCCCTCCAGCAAACCTTCCCCCTCTGACGCACACCACTCATCCCCCTTCTTCCCGACTGCCAACCGTTGCAGGTGCTGCCCGCCACCTACAACCCCGCCGACCCCTCCAGCGAGCGCCAGGAGGCACGCATAGACGCCCTCTACCTGATGATGGGTCGTGGGCTGGAGCGCCTGCAGGTGTGGGTGTGACGGGCTGCTGGCCAGAATGGTCTTCAAAAAAAAAAAAAAAAAAAAAAAGGAGAGATGACCGAGAGGCCGAAGGCGACTCATTGCTGTGGGCTGCCGGGCTGCTGGCCGGGGGGCCGCTGGGCTGCTGGCTGCTGGGCTGCTGGCTGGGGCCCAGGAGCCGGCCCGGGGTCGGAGGATTGGAGCAGGGATGGCGTTATCTGGGGCACTGCTGCGTGGCTGTCGTCGGGTGGGGCAAGGGCACCTAGGCTAGGAGCCTGCTTGCTGATGGATGGATGTGGTACCCTTTGGGATCGCAGGCGGTGCCAGCCTGGCAGCATCCTGGCCGTCCTCAAGTCGGCATTCCCAGAGAGTTTAGTTTTTCTTCACTTCCATGATACTACGATTTGTGCTGTGCTTTCCCTCCCTGACCTGCAGGCGGTGCCAGCTGGCAACATCCTGGCCCTGTCTGCCTGGACCTGGCCTTCTTCAAGTCGGCCTTCCCAGAGAGTTTAAAATTTCTCACTTTTATGACATCATCATCTTGTGCTTGGCCTCCCACCCGACCTGCAGGCGGTGCCAGCTGGCAACATCCTGGCCCTGTCTGGCCTGGACCTGGCCATCCTCAAGTCTGCCACCGTGGCCTCCACCCCGCTCTGCCGCCCGCTGGCGCCCATGCTGTTCCAGGTCAGCACGCCGTGGCACAGCATGGCACAGCATGGCACAGCACGGCACGGGTGTCTTTGCTTGCATGCATGTTGGGTACAGAGTTCTGTTTTTGCGGCGTGGGATGGCAGCTGACGGAGCTCTGGAGAGCTCTGGGGAATCCCCTTCCCAACCAGCTTACCCTCACCCAACCAGCCACCGTACACCCTCACTCAACAAGCACCCACTCCTCGCCTCCCCTGCCTGCCTCACCAGAGCCGACATTTCTCAACTCACCCACTGCCCACGCCCCGACACCCTCCCCCCTCACACCCCTCTGTATACCCCCCGCAGAGCGCACCCATTGTGAGGGTTGCAGTGGAGCCGGCCCGCCCAGGAGACATGCCCGCACTAGTGGAGGGGCTGCGGCTGCTGCACAAGGCCGACCCAATGGTGCAGGTGAGGGAGTGAGGTGGGAGGGGTTCTGGTGAGGGGATGAGTGGGGAGGGGTGCAGGTGAGGGAGTGCGTAGGGAGGGGTGAGTGGGGGCAGGGGCAGGTGAGGGGTGCAGATGAGGGGATGGGTGAGGAGGGGTGCAGACCCAATGGTGCAGGTGAGGGAGTAAGGGGGTGTCTGAGAACAGGTGCAGATGAAGCGGTAGAGATGCAGGTGAGGGAGTGGGTTGGGAGGCGGGCCGGGTGGAGTAAAGAGTAGAGAGTTTGGAGGGGTGCAGGTGAGGGGGTGAGCTGGGGCGGGTGCAGGTTTGGAAGGGGTGAGTGGGGTGGGAAGCAGATGAGGGAGTGGGTAATGAGGGGTGCAGATGAGGGAGTGAACGGAGATTGGTGCACGTGAGGGAGTTCACTGGGGCAGGTGCGGGTTGGGATGGAGTGAGTGGGGAGGGAAGCAGATGGGGAAGTGGACGGGGATTGGTGCACGTGAGGGAGTGAGCGGAAGGGGTGCAGATTAGGGAGTGAGTGGGGAGGGTTGCTGGGTGGGAGGAGGCATGATGCATTACATATCACTTTGCCTGCTGAGTCTCACACGTGCTGCTTTGCGACCTGATGCCGGACCCAGGTGTGCATATTGGCTAGCAAGATTTGCAGGCGGGTGCACAGGCGCTGGCGCGCAGGCAGTCAGGGGCCGTGCCTGCTCTTCTCCCGCCTGTCGTGCATTGCTCTGCTGCATTGCTGGTGGGCCTGTCCAAGTCGCTTTGTTCGCACTCCAAAAGCAACCCGGCTGGCGCAGCTGCTGAACCCACCTTGCTTTGTTCCTCTTATGCACTGTACAGTCGCATGCTTGCTGCCATCTACGGTTGCGCCATACCTTGCGCTCTGTGACTCGCCCCTCTGTGCGCTCCCCGCCGCCTTGCGCTTCTGCATTTTTCTGCGTGTTTCCCCTCTTTGTTCCGCGCTCCTGAACGCGTTTCTGCGGTTTTGAATGCCTGGCTGCAGGTGGCGATGCAGGACAGTGGGGAGCACGTGCTGTGCGCCGCAGGTGGGGGGCCTTCCCGCTGACTTGAAACGTATCCGACTGATAGCTGGTTCGATGTATTCCACTGCGGGGCACGGGCGCGCTTGGGTAGCCTCTGGCGTGGCCTGGAGCCCTGCTCACACGTAGCTCCTGCAGCATAAAAGGGAGGGCCCGCGGATTAGAGTTATCCGTGAGATTTTCTCGAATGAGGTGGTGTCGAGGGACACCGGTTCTCCCGCAGCGTGTTGCTTGCTTTCTGCCCCTGTTGCATGCCGCACAACCCACAGTGATGATGCACGATGCACTGGGAAGAGGGCAGCGTTGCGTGTTGCACCCTATCGTCGGTCTCCTGCCCATGCCTGCCCTCACATGCAGGCACCGTCTGCCCACCACCCTCTTCTCCACATGACGTCTTGCTTGCCCCCACATGCCTCCCTCCCTCCCTTCCCCCTGTGCCTCCCTCCCTCCCTTCCCCCTGTGCCTCCCTCCCTCCCTTCCCCCTGTGCCTCCCTCCCTCCCTTCCCCCTGTGCCTCCCTCCCTCCCTTCCCCCTGTGCCTCCCTCCCTCCCTTCCCCCTGTGCCTCCCTCCCTCCCTTCCCCCTGTCACCATGCTGCATAGGTTAGGGTGTAGCGGTAGGTTAGGGTACCATGGGTTAGGGTACCATAGGTGAGGGTACATCGCAAGCTAACTCGTGGCTTACGACTCTCGCCCCTCCCCAACCACACCCGTTGCTCTTCCCGAGAGAGCGTGTTAAAAGAGAGAGAGGCAATCATCGTTGTGTGCCCTCCCACTCCTCCTGCAGGCGAGGTTCACCTGGAGACGTGCATCAAAGATCTGAAGGAGCGGTTTGCACGGGTGGAGCTGGTGGTGTCGCCACCCCTGGTGGCCTTCAGGTGAGCGCACAGGCAATGCACACACACACACACACAAGGGCAGGCAGGCAAGGGCAGGCAGGCAAGGGCAGGCAGGCAAGGGCAAGGGCAGGCAAACAAGGGCAGGCAAACAAGGGCAGGCATACTAGGGCAATCACACAGAAGGGCAGGGCGCTGGCAGGGGCAGGGGCTGGCCGCTGGCGTGCCAATTGCGGAGCCCTGGGGCTGTTGTCCCAACACCCCCTGTCCAGGTCTCTTAGAGGCCAACGCCGCAGGGTCGTTGTAAATATCTGTCTGGGCTGTCTGGGTGCCCCTTGTCGCAAGCAGGCCGAGTGCCCCTTGTCGCAGTCAGGGCAGGGGGTGCCGCGAGGTGTGTGGCTGGCGGGGCAGGTGGCAGGGCAGCCGTCCTGGCTGCGCTGCCGAGGTGCACACAGCCGCCCGGTGTCCACACATCCCCGCACCCAAGCTCCCCTCGTGCTTGTCGGCACCGTCTGCAGCAGCATGGAAAGTAGGATAACACAGCATGCAGGACAGGATAGCGCTGCCATGACGGCAAATTATCTGCTTTCGTGTTCAACAAAGGACTTGCCTGTTTGCTGGCTCCATGCTGCAGGGAGACTGTGTTCCGGCGTGAGGAGGCCACTCTTGAGACCACCCCCCGTCCCACGTTTGTGGTTGAGGCCACCACCCCCAACGGCGTCTGCACCCTGCGTGTGGCGGCCCTGCCCCTGCCAGCCAGCATGGCATCAGCCCTTGATCAAAACGCTGACCTGCTCAGGCTGGCATTTGCGGCCGGGAAGGGCGGCGGCAGCGGCGGGGCGGGGCAGCAGCAGGGGGGCCACGAGGAAGGGCAGCGGCAGCAAGGGATGGCGGCAGGGGCAGGCGACGCAGACGTTGGCGGCGGCACAGGCACGCCTGGCAGCGATAGCCTGGCGGCGTTTGGGGAGCGCTTGCGCCAGCTGGCCAGCGCAGCAGAGGGCGAGCAGAGGCATGCTGAGGCGCTGCTGCCGCTGCTGCAGCGGGCCTGGGCATTTGGACCAAAGAGGGTGGGGCCAAACATCTTGCTGGCGGCACCCGGCCGAGGCAGCGGCGAGGAGGGCGGCACAGCGGGCGGCGCAGCGGGCGGCGCAGCGGGCAGCGCAGCGCAGTCCCTCTTCGTGGTACCGCCGGAGCGGGTCGTGAAGCTGGCCAAGCAGCAGGGCGGCAGGGCTGCGGCAACGGCAGCGGCTGCTGCGGCAACAGCGTCGGCGGCCGCCCGGCAGCCACACGAGGCGATAGGCGTGGAGCAGCAGGCGGCAGATGCGGCAGCGGCACAGCAGGCGCAGCAGGCGCAGCAGCAGCAGCCGCACCTGGACCTGCCGCTGGGCTTCCCGGAAGCTGCCCAGAAGGTGGGCCTGGCGCTGAGCGACGAGACTGCTGCCAGCCACGCCAGCTCAGCTGTGGATGAGCTGGCGCGCCAGCTGGGCAGCACGCTCAGCGTGACGGTGGATGGCGCCGGCAGCGCAGCCACCGCGCCCGCCGCCAACGGCAGCAGCAGCGGTGATGCGGCAGAGGCCGTCAACCGCAGCCTGGAGTATCTCAGATATGCGGTGGAGTCTGGAGTGGCGGCGGGCTTCCAAATGGCGGCAGCGGCGGGCCCCCTGTGTGACGAGCCCCTGTGGGGGGTGGCAATTCAGGTGGAGGCGCGGCTCAACCTGGCGGCAGCTGGGGCTGTAGGTGAGAGCGCGTAGAGAGCAGGATTGCAGAGTATGGGGGTACCAGGGAGTGAAGGAGGCAAGTTGGGGTTTGGGGTGCGGCTCAATCTGTCGGCAGCTGGGGCTGTCGGTGAGAGCTTGACGAGGGGCCTTGGGAACTTCAGAGAGCAGGGAGGAGAGGCGGGGGTGATGGGGAGCGTCGAAGTGGAGGCGCGGCTGAGCCTGGCAGCCGCCGGGGGCACAGGTGAGAGCTTGGTGAGCAGCATTGGGGGTATCAGGGAGTGAGCGAGGAAAGCGGTGGGTGAGGAGGGGTGCAAGTGGAGGCGCGGTTGAGCCTGGAGACCGCCGGGGGCACAGGCGAGCTCAACAAGCAGCCTACATTTTGAGCGGGGCAGGAAAGGATGTGGGGGGCGGAGTGCGGTTCAGGTGGAGGCGCGGCTCAATTTGGCGGCAGCCGGGGCAAATGTTGAGCCCAAACCTGCCTGTACCTTTGGCGAGCGAGGGCATAGGGAGGAGAGGGTTGGTCCCAGGAGGTGCGGCTGACTGGCCCTTGCTGCGTCCGCCCCCTCCCCACCCACCCACCACCCATCTACCCATGCAGGCGGCGTGGAGGCAGCCGCCTCACTGCAGCTGGCAGAGGATGTATACGGCCCCTTCAGCGGCCAGGTGGGCTGTAGTGGGCATGCCTCTGCATGCAAATCGTGTGGAGGGTGTTGCAGCCTGCAGCTGGCAGAGGATGTGTACGGACCCTTCAGCGGCCAGGTGGGCTGTGGGTGGGCCTGACACTGATGAGAGAATCCAACAAGTGTGAAAAAATCAAAAACGAGAAGAAGAAAAAACAGAGCAACGATGAATTGAGAGTGTAGTGAGGCAGATGGCTAAGTCAGCAGCTGGCAGAGGATGTGTATCGACCTTCAGCGGCCAGGTGGGTTGCGGGTGGGCATGACACTGCATGCGTCTATTGTTGGGCAGGCGGGAAGCCTGCTGGTGTGCACTGGCAGCGGATGGGGCCGCTGAGCCATACCGCTTAGCGGCCGGGTGGGTGGGCATGCCTCCTCATGTGTGGGTCGGCAGGTTGTAGGGCAGGTGGGGCAGCCTCCTGACGCTTAGCTGGCACAGGAGTGACGTGGCACCCTTCAATGGTCAGCTCGGTCGCGGGCGGACGGGCGCGCCCCCCACCAAAACCGGGTTCTAAGTCTGTACTCCCCTGCTGCGGCGGCTGTCTCTGTGCAGGTGACGAGCGCAGCGCGGCAGGCAGTGCGGAGGGCCGTACTGGAGGCAGATCCTCGCCTCGTGGAAGCCATGTTTCTGTGCGAGGTGCGCATAGTTTTAGAGTACGGTCTTGTGCTGCCGCCGGGGCCTGGAATGCGTGCCTGTCTGGGGCAGATTTGTATGGATGTTGCGTTGGCTGCCGTGTGCCTGACAAGAAAAGAGGTAGGCCGGTAGCCAGCGGCGGCTTGCTACCGGAGGGTGGGACGCCATCCTGCCTACCAGCCTGCTTGCCAACCTTTTCTGCCTGCCTTCCCCCTGCCCTGCCCGAACCCTGCGCCTTTTTGCCATCTCAAACAGGCCCTCGGGCCTGCCCGCATGCTGTGCTGCGCTGGCCCCTCCGTCCGCATGCCCACCCCTGCCATTTTCCTTTGCACCTCCGCAGGTCACCACCGGTTTGCACGGTCTGCCTGCTGTGCACGCTGTTTTTGCTGGCCCGTGCTTTCCATGTGTCAAATCCCTGCCATCTTCCTCCCGCAATGCCACAGGTCACAGTCAGCTCAGGACCTGCCTGCTGTGCACGCTGTGTTTGCTGGCCCGTGCTTTCCATGTGTCAAATCCCTGCCGTCTCCCGTCCCTTCACCCTGCTCCGTTCCAGGTCACCACCAGCTCTGAGGGCCTGTCTGCTGTGTACGCTGTGCTGGGACGGCGGCGGGCGCGCATTTTGCGGGAGGAGATGGGGGAGGGGTCCGACCTCTTCACGGTGCACGCCTACATGCCGGCAGAGGCGTCCTTTGGATTTGCAGACGAGCTGCGCCGGCGCTCCAGCGGCGCGGCCACCGCCTCGCTGCTGCTGAGCCACTGGGAGCGGCTGCAGGTGGGATTGTGAACTGGGAGGGGGGCATCCCAGCTTTGCCATGTTGGCGAGGTTGTGTGCTTTGCAAGTCCTCACCAATTGCTGCTGCTGAGCCACTGGGAGCGGCTGCAGGTGGGATTGTGAACTGGGAGGGTTTAAAGTGTGTTTGCTGTTAAGGTTGTGTGTGTTTGCAAGTCTTCACTGGCTCGCTGCTGCTGAGCCACTGGGGGCGGCTTCTTTGGACCGAAATGAGGGCTGTATGCTTTTGTTGCGGGTGTGTGCTTTCGATACACAACTGCCGCTCCTAGTGGGGGCGGCAGTGACTGGGGGGGCGGCTGGGGAGGGGAAAGGTTCATGCTGTGCCTGCTGTGCCCATCATGCTGTGCCCGCTGTGCCCGCTCCTCTCCCCCCCTCTCCAGGTGGACCCTTTCTTTGTGCCCCTCACCGAGGAGGAGCGTGAGGAGTTTGGGGAGGAGGGGCAGGGGGTGGGGACCTCCAATCTGGCCAAGAAGTTCATTGATGCCGTGAGGCGGCGCAAGGGGCTGCCCGTGGAGGAAAAGGTGGTGGAAAGCGCCACCAAGCAGCGCACGCGCGCGCGGAAGGTGTGAGGAAGCTGGGACGTGGCGCACAATATCATGCACGGCGGCGGGAGGGAGCGGGCAGGCGGGAAGCACCAGCAGGCAGCGTGAGCGTGCCAGGAGGTGTCAGGCGGCATGACGTGTGGGGCGGTGGACGACACAGAGGTCAGAGCGGCGCAGTGCGGGACGGTACTGGGCGGCTGATGGGACTCAAGAGCCCGGTTTTGCCAGGCGCGGCAGGTGGTCAGGCACCCGTGCCATCCCAGCACGCGCCTCTCATGCACATAACGCCATGTGTTTAACTTTACCTCAATTCATTCTTCTTGCATTTCGTTTTGACAACATGTGTATGTGACTGTATTACGTTAAACGGGGTCCTCACACAGGCTTGGCTGGCTCATGGGACAGCAATTAAAGGGAGCATTCCTGAAGCAACACTTCTGAAGCAATACTTTCTGAGACATGAGAAAGCAGGAGTAGGAGGGGCTTACAACAATCCCTAAACAGCAACCTGGGGGGATTGGAGGGCGTTGAGCTGGGCAGCCTACACTTCTGGAGGGCATTCAGCCACGTCTGCACCCACCCAGGCCGTAGCATTCAGGCTGCAGCAGGCTGTAGCATTCGTGCTAGTAGGCTGTGACGCCCCAAACTGGCACACCAGGCATGGTGCTGGCAGCCGGCTGTGTATCATGGTGCGCGGCCGGATGCACCAGCCCCCAGCTCATCCCCTGCCGCCGCCGCTGCCACTCCCACCAGCCCTTGCGTCGCTGGCGTCTGCCCCACGCCGCAGCAGGTCCCATCTGTTTCAAGAATCAAGGAACGAGAGGCAGGCGCTAGCCATGTGTCACAGCCCGAGGGGCCTCGAGGGTTCGAGTGCCAACAGCAAAGCAGGCCAAGTGACTCCCATGGGCCACGTACATAGGCGGGGCTAACCCACCAACTCTCAAAACTTGCAAATGTCCATGGTCTACACTGCAAGGAAATCCAGTAGTCAGACACAATTAATAGGCCCACCTGTTGAGGTCTGCCACTGCTTCCATCAGGCTGCCGCCAGCGCTGCCCCCTCCCGCTTTCTTTTCCACCTCCACTTGCCGGTGGTCTGCCCACGGGTGCTGCGGCAGCAGGGGCAAGCAGGCAGGCAAAGTGGGTGCACGCGAGGTGTGCACAGGCGCAGCATGAGGAGGAGGGTGGAGCATGCGAGCACAGCCCGGGGGCACATGCGCGCAACGGCACCGAAAACATGCACTGACTGCTAGTGGTGCCCTTCTTGCTGCACCCACGCCCCCGGGGGCCCCACCCAATGACTGAAGCACACCCTGTCCAAAACCACCCGTTCAGCACCCACTGCCCGCAGCACCTCGACTCACATCGCAGTTGCAGACCCAGGGGCTGTCAAATGCGGCGCAGCCGCAGCCAGGCTTGGCGCAGGCGTGTGTGGCGGGATTGTGCTCAATGTGCCTGCACAGGTGGAGAAGGGTTAACTCTTCACTAGAGTGAGAGTGCAAGCAAGCGATGGCGCCCCCTCCCCTGTCATCCTGAAGCCGATCTCACATTGGTACGAAAAAAGCAGCACCCACAATGGCCCGCCTCCTCACTTGTGCTTGCAGCGGCAGCGCAGGATCCATGCACCCTCCGCGACAACATATGAAAAGCTGCGGCAGGCGCACGACTTGCCGCCCTTGCACCTGCAAGGGCGGGAGCAGGCGGCAAAGAGCAGCGGCAAAGAGCAGACAGCGGTGAGAGTGATGGCTTGTGTTACGCTTTCCAGGAGCGTTTTGAGGCGCCCATTCCCCGCAGCCTGCAGCCGAATGGTAGCGACGTCTGCCTCAGTGATGAGAGGGCGGTTTGGGTGCACCCACGAACGCCACGGACCCCGATGCAGAGGTGCACAAGGATGCAGCACGCACCGCCAGCCGTCGGTCGGGCTGTGCTCCTTGTGCCGGTGCCCGCACAGGCAGCGGCTCTCCGATCTTATAGGGATGCACTCGCGTTTGCAATGGTCGCAAACCTGTGAGCAAGGGAGGGGAAAGCACGAGTGAAGTGGCCGGCGGGCGGTAAGACAGGCGGCAGAGGGCCAGACAGGTGGTGCAGCCGGGGGGCAGCTAAGCGACGGCAGCGAGCATTGGCACAAAGTAGACATCCCGCGTCTAAAGCAGCGGTGCTGGAGCCCCGGCGGCAGCGCTACACCCACCCAGGCGAGCCGTGTGCTCGGGCCTGCCATCCCCTGGTCGCCTGGCCGCAGATTGGAGCAGTCGCGGCGCTTGGGAGAGTGATCTGGCACGGCAAGATTCCGAAAGAGGGCACACTGTGGCACGCCGAGCTGGCCGCTGACCCGCAATTGCCGCCCAGCGTTCCGGCTGCTCTAGCGACAATTGGATCTGCAGGTCAGACCTGCGCCTCGCCTTGGTAACGCCACCGTGCAGCCGGCGCAACAGCTCAAGCAAAATGGCCGTCGTCGAAGGCGGAGAGCTTCTGGATTACTATCAACGCCGCGTGGGTAAGGCTTGACAGCACCAGCCGGCCCAGCGGCAGTCGGGGCCCGGCCCCATTTGCGCCACCACCACCACCCACCGGCCCCTCCGCCCTTGCAGCTGCCGCCGACACGGAGCGGCAAGACCTGCTGGAGCGTTTGGAGCGCTTGGAGGCCAGCACCACTCCCGCGCAGGTTTACACGCTGCAGGCGGAGAACCGCAAGCGCACAGACGAAGTGCGGGAGTTGCAAAAGGTGCGCAGCCGCCCGCTGCCGGCGCCGCCGCACAGGGAGGGCAGCGGGCTCGCCTCCCGTGGCAAGCCCCACCCCTTTCATTTTCCCGCCTTCAACCATACACCCACCCTCCTCTGCAGGCCCTGAGTGATGCACACACCTACTTGTTTGAGGAGCGGGAGCGGCTGCTTGGGATGCAAGCGGAGTGCGATGCGCTGCGGCTGCAAGAGGTGGAGGACCGAGCCCGCATCCGCCAGCTGCTGTCCCTGACACGCCCTGTGGAGCAGAAGGTGGTGTACGGCAGCGAGAACGGGCCGCAGTCCAGTGCGGTGTTCCCGGCAGGCAGCCGCGCGAGTGCAAGCCGCAGCCCGCGGCGCACGGCCCGCGGCGGCGCCGGTGCCTCAGATGGCGCGCAACCGCAGCAGGCGCATCAGCCACAGAGCATCCTGCGCACCGTCTACCTGCCTACGGCGCAGAGCGAGGCTCTAGCTCTCAAGTGCGAGGCGCTGGCGGCCCAGCTGGACGAGCAAAAGCGATTTGCATCCGAGCAGGTGGCAGCATTGAAGGAGGACCGGGCGATTCGGGAGCGCGATGCGGCGGCCGCGGCGGGTGCGCTGTCCCGCACAGCAGAGGAGCTGGCAGCGCGCCTGCGAGGCGTTGAGGAGGCTCTGAGACGCACCACAAAAGACTACATTCTGTCTAGGCAGCAGCGGGACGCCGCAGAGGAGGCGGCAGCAGCGGAGCGGGCTGCCGCCGCAGCCGAGCGTGCGGCAGCAGCTGATGCACTGGAGGCATCTGAAGAGCGGGCGGCACGCCAGCTGGCAGCGCTGCGGCAGGAGATGGAAGAGGAGAGTCGGATTGCAATGCAGGTGGGAGGGCCTTGCAGTTGCAATAAGAAGCTACCATCTGCCTGCCTGCCTGCCTGCCTGCCTGCCTGCCTGCCNCCTGCTTGCCCGCCCGCCTGCCTGCCTGCCTGCCCGCCCGCCTGCCTGCTGGATACACACACTCGCACCGCACCATCATGCTGCAGCTCTCTGACTTGGTTGCGGGCTGTGTGCTGCCGCTGCTCTGTCCTGCAGGCGCTGCAGGCTGAGTTGGCGCAGCGTGGCGGGGAGCTCGTGAAATTCGAGTCCCTGCACCGCCTGATCCGTGCACAGCTGGAGGGGCGGGTGACTGAGGCAGAGCGGCGTGCAGCCTCCCTGTCTGCCCGCAACCGCGAGCTGCAGCAGCGGCGGGCACACGAGATGGAGGGGTGGGCCGCCGACGTGGGGCAGCTGCGCAAGCGCATTGCGGCGGCGGACAGGCGGCTGACGCAGCAGTGCCTGCTGGCGCGCTTGCCGGACGACGAGCGGCGGGATGCGGTGCTGGCTCGGCACGGGTGGGTGGCACGGGAGGCTGTGGATTGCGTGCCTAGGTGTGTTTGGTTCTGAGCGTGGAACGGCAGCCGGAAGGCGGGCGGGCAGTGCCAGGGGGCGGGAGGTGGGCGGGCACCTTGGCCGTTGCCGTGCCAGCAATTCAACCCCTTGCCTTGCCTTTCTTCATGCTGGTACCACCCTGCCTGACCCCCCACGAGTACTAGTACGAGTCTACCAGGGCTGCGCAGCATCAAGGGGCCACGCCTCACCCGTACCCTGTTACCCCCTGCTTCAGCCTGGCCTTCTCCCCCGGCGATGCTCACGAGTGCCTCACTCCCTCTTGCCCCGCCCCTGCTGCTTCACAGGCTGGCCTCCACCTCTGGCGATGCTTACGAGTACGAGTGTGGCCTGGAGGAGCTGCTGGAGGAGCTGCACAGCATCAAGGGGTCGCTGCTGGGCATGGGGGAGCGGGTGCGGCGTCAGGCAGAGCCCGAGGGCGGCGGCGGGGAGGGCACGGCGGCCGACGATGGCGGGTGGGAGGAGGCTCACGGGGCGTGAGCGGCAGCCGTGGTGACATTTTTTTGCAGATCAATGTGTGTTCTCCTGCTAGGCAGGCAGCACCCAAGTGGTGATCAGCGTACTGGCCCTGCATCTCTGGCATCACCCAACAAGAGGCGGGAACCGCCTTGCAGCGCAAAGCCACCATAGCCCTGCCGTCTTGCCGGCGACACCATTACAACTGCTGTAAATCAAGAGCAGGGAAAACACAACAGGATGCCCGCTGCATCAGGCTGATAGGAAGCAGGGGAAATTCGGGTGGGGAGCAAAAGGGGACTGCCAGGCCAGGCGAACACATTATAGTCAACGTAAAAAATGCATCAAAGGGGTGGAGTGCTCGACTCTCATGAGCGAAAGCGCCAGGCCGGGCACCTGACAGCCTGGGTGGTGGTAGAGTGGCGGCAGTGCCCGGCCCGGTACCCGTGCAAAAGAGGCGATGTGAAATGTTGTAACACTGGTTAGGCAGATATAGGGCAGTTGCAGAGGCTGTAGAGCTTGTCCACTGCAGCCGCGCTGGTCCTAACATGCAGCAAATCTGGGGCAACAAGCGCCGCTGGGCGCCACCTGGCGCCAGGTCGCGGCAGTGCCTTGGCTGGGACCAGCCCAGCCTCCTCGGTCCAGCTTGAATCTGCGCCAGGCAAAGTTGGCAGTCCTCCACCTGGCCTAGAGCTGCCCGAGCAACCGACCGGCTGAGGCCGACGGCGCCCCTCGGCTTTTGAAGAGCACGCCTTGTCTTCTGCCAGGCACGCAACCAATGGCAGCAATGGCAGCCCTGCGGGCCCTGGCCCTAGCACTCTTGCTGGCCCCGGTCGCCCCAGCCGCCGCCGCTGCCGCCGGTGCCGCCGTTGCAGCACCGGCATTCCCGCCTTCAGCACCAGATCCTGCCACCGCCAAGGACACCTCCTTCTTCCAAAAGGTGAACAGCCTCGGGCACAGGGTGCTGTGCTGCCTTGTCGGGCAGGCCCAGTTTGGGGGCATCCTCCCATCGACTCCTGCAACCTTATTACAGCCTGCACCGCCAACCCTCACACACCAGTCTGGACACGTCACAATTGTACAGTAGCTGTCCCCCATCTATTGCTTTTGGACAGTTTCCCCACAGCCCCCAAGTAGCCTCTTGTGGGTCTGTGTCTCTGCGGATGAACAGACTGTCAGCCCGAAAAGCGCATCAACCCCTGTTCCCTACCCGCCTTTCAGGTCACTGGCTGGGTGCTACGCCGCATGAGCAGCCGAGCAGCATTCGGCGACGCCCTGCTCATGCTGGCCTGCGGAGTGGTCRTCTTGAGCCCCCGGCTGGCAAATTGGATCCGTGATGACAACCGAGGTAGGGCTGGGTCTGCCCCAACTTGAAGTCTTAGCGTGTGAAGTGTGGCCACTTAACCCCGCAAAAAAAAACAATAACACAGCGTGTTATTGACCCCACTGCTGCGTCAGCCGTCTACCATCTGCATGCCGCACTCAATCCCTTGGTAAACCACATGCTCCTGAACGGCTCGCCGCTGCACTCCTGCACGGGAATTCACAAGTCTGCCCTGCCCCCCCCTCTTGCAGAAGGCCGGCACCCCACCCTCCCCCATCACTACCTGTTGGCAACAGGCACGTCCGCCTTGGCTTGGGGTGCACGACTGCAGCACTAGAGCCAGATGTGCATGCTAAGGCGTGTGCTTTCAGTGACACTGGTGCGCTGCGCACGTGCCCACACACAAGCTTGTCACTCATCTGGTGGTGTCTCCATGTGTCTGCAGCCTTCGTGGTGACAATCCTCTTCTTGTTCTATTTAGGCAGAGCACCGCTGGTGTCCCTCATGCTCCTGCTCATCCATCTGCTCATCCACACGCTGGCATTCAGGTACGCTGTGCATGCTAAGGCGGCAGACGTGGCCTTGCACCACTCAGCAGTGCTATGCTTCAGCATGTGCTGCAGCAACCACACAATGCAAGCTCATGGCTGTTCCACGGCATCAGCACGCCTTGTATCTGATGTTTCAAATTAACACTAACCAAGGGTGACTCCAACCCCCCCTGCGTGTGCAGGTGGTACGCAACCCTCGTGTCCCGAAATGTCTACTCCTGTTTCCCCTGGGACCTATTCCCGGCTTTCAGGCTGGCCCAAATGCTGCTGGCATTCAATTTTGTCTCGTTGATTACGTTTGCCGGGAACCAAGGCCTCGTGTCCAACCTGGTCCCTGTGGCCTCTCTCCTGTCTTACCCTTATGCGCTTTGGTGAGAGACGGGCCCCACCCGGCAGCCTTGTGCGGAACATGCTTTCACTGGGCTTGCTGCCGGACACCACGGCTGCTGGCACCAGCATGCCTTCACCCTCACCCGCAAACATGCCCATACACATGCACACCATTGTGTAGGAAGACAGAGAGAATCAGGCGGGAAGGTGACAGGCGTATTGTCCAGGCCAGGGAGCTTCGTCACCGCACCCCCCTGACTGTCAATTTGCAGCGGCCATCTAGACACAGCCTGCTACTTGCTGGAGCACGGCCCGGTGCCGCCAGCGGGGGAGGTGCTGGCAGCGCTGCAGCTGGCTAGCTCACCCGAGGACGACGAGCTGGACTGGGCGCGGTGCCTGGACCTCGAGCCGGACTGGTCGTCCCTTTACGTCATCCTGGTCAACCAGCAGCCGCTGACAGCCGAGGAGTGGGGCATGGTTATCACCCCTTGCGCCGGCCTGGGAGCCGCCCTGCCCGCTGTGCTGGGGCGCTCAGCCGAAGAGGCGGCCCTGCTGGTGCGGCACCTGCCGGCGGCTGAGCAGCAGAACCTGCGCACCGCCATCCTCTGCCTGGCCCGCGCCCAGCGGCAGGCGGGCGCTTCACTGCCAACCCCCATCATATGGCGCATCCTAATGCAGTCAGCAGTTTGATGCACAGCCTGAAATGCTGGGTCCATGCACAGCCAAGGCCGCGTGCAGTGCCTCCTCGACTTCTTCACGCCCCCTGGGTTGCCTGCCATGCTGTGACTGCCCCTTTCATACCTGCTGTGCATCCACCGTGTACTTGTTCCATCTACAGTAGTGCTCACACGTTGTTTACGGCAAAGTGGTTATGGCAAAGCTGGGGGAGCAGCGCTGGCCTGCAGCATCCGTAACTTTTTGAAGACAAGGCGACAGTCGCAAGCTTCATCTTGGCTTCCTTCACACTCTCAGCCTCTGAGCGGTCTGGGCACTTGTTGGTTTACAAACAGAAGACTGCAAGCCTTGCCAGAGCAGTGTGAGAGACAGGGTAGCATTCCTCTGGTTGGGCATGGTGCCCCGATTTCAAGCGCCGGTGGGCCAGGCCCGTGCCCCAGGCAGGGCCGCTGCCTCTTCAGGCCCCTCAGACAGCTGCTGCCAAGCTGGCTGCAACACAATGCCTGTGCAGCCCGGCGAGGCCGCTGCCAAGCTGGCTGCAACACAATGCGTCAGGCGGCTGCCGAGGTGCTGTCAGAAACTGGTGCTGCCAGGCCGAAGTCAACATGCTGACAAAGGAGCGTTTCCCGTCAGGCCGCCGCTGAGCTGGCTGGGAAGTCCGGGAAGAAGTTTCTGAAGAAGCGCAGGCCCTCTTGTGAGTCGTCCCGGCACACCACCCCGTGCACCTCTGCCATGCTCAAGTGTTCCCCAGCAATGGCTAGCGGTACCGCCAGGCTCACTGCCACCTCCAGGCGCGTGATTGAGGGGCCCAAGGTTGACAGCAGGGCAGCTTCCGCTGAGCCGGTGCCTGCTGAGGTGGCGGCTGCTGAGCTGGCAGGCTGGGGGGCCACCAGCTGTGCGATGCGCCGGCAGATGGCCTCGTCGCTGTGGCTTGCTGACTGGATGACTTTCACGCCCGACACAAACTCACGCAGCGAGTAGGGCGCCCGGATCTGCAGCGCAGTCGGCAGGCAGGAGGGCAGGGAGGGAGCAGAAGGTTGTGGGAGAAGACAGATTGCTGCGGCACACTCACACAGCCCGTGGGTTCCCCGGGTTTGCAGTAGGATGAGGGGATACAGGACGCCCGGGTGTGCAGCAGGATTCGCAGGCGGGAGGGCAGGAAATGAGGCCCGGAGGGTTGACGGGACGCAGCACCAGGTTCTGCCGCGGCGGGCATTCCCGGCAGGGATGGATGCAATGGCAAGGATGTACACAAAAGGTGGGACACCGTAAATCACAGGAGCCTCCCGCCGGGGTGAGCTTGGCAGCGACTTGGGCCCAAGGCTCCCGAGGGAATCAAAGCAGCAGAGCGCAGCACAGCGCAGCTCAGTGGGGCGCATCGCAGCACAGGGCAGCAGGCCCACCTTTGGGAACATCTTGACTGCGGCTGCGAGATCGTCCGGCGAGATGAGCTCTGTGCCGCGTGCACGATTGTACAGGCAGTACACGTCTGGCAGCGGCATCATGCCGCCCGCACGCTCCATGGGAGCCGCCAGGAAGTCGGCCAGCTGGCAGGGGGACAGACGGGCGCCGGGGGCGAAGGCAATACAGTGTCGATCAAGACAAACGGGTGGGGTAAGCGGGGACAAAGGGCCGCCGAGAGTTGGCCGGGCACAGACAACGAGTGTAGATGTGTGTGTGATAATGGATGTGAGGGGTGCAGGAAGAGAAGCAGTCTCTGTCTGGTGGCTCACTCCTGCACAGGGCAAGGCTCAGACTTGGGGCAGGGCAGGCAGACCGTTTGGAGCCAGCGGCGCTCTCGCAGGGCGTTTGCTGCACTCATTGCTGCCCACCCAGCCACGCAGCCACCCAGCACTTGCCTGCCCACCCACCCACCCAACCCTCGGCACAAACGGCAGGACCTGCCGAGGTACATTCTGCGGTACGCTGGTGTACGCTCAATGAGATTGATCTTCCCGATGCACTGAGCAGCCCACCTGCCGAGCGAGTTCTTGGAAATACAGCGACCCTGCCGTGTCCCGAGTGACAGGGCTCACAATGCCCAGCTCAATCAGGCCCAGCGCTGTCTCCGCATCCAACTCCTCCTCTCCCTCAGAAGAAGGGGTGCTGCCTGTGCAGCGGGGGAGGTGGGGGGGCGCGGGCCGGGGCAGCTGATGACAGGGCCACGCTACGACAAAAGCTGTCCTACTGAACGCACTGTTCCTCACTGCCCCGCCTGAGGCCCTTAGCTGTACTCTGGGGGGCCAGCCCGGGCAGTACATGTGAAGAGGCAGTACATGTGAAGGAAAGGCGCCTTCTCTTCCCGGTGTGCCGCCACGCTCCCACCAACTGTACTGCCCAAGACAGTTCGAGCAGTGCAAAGGAAGGCAAGGCGGGACTCCCCTTACCGGCATGCCGCCGCCGGCTCTCAACTGTGCCCCCACGGCCAGCCCGGGCAGAACAAGTGAAGGCAAGGTGAACCTTGCCCCGTCCGAGCAGTGCAAACGAAGGCAAGGCGGGTCTCACCGTTCCGGTGAGCCGCTACGCGCTCCCAGGTTGTACTGCCCCCCACCCAGCCCCAGCAGTACATGAGACGGCAAGGCGGGTCCCACCTTGCCGGCGTAACGCCGTGGGTTCCCAGTTGTACTGCACCCCAGCAAGCCCCAGCAGTACACTCCTGCCCGACCGCCACAAGAGATAGCAAGGCGGGTCTCACCTTCCCGGCGCGCCGCCACTCGCTCCCGAAAGTATTGTGCCAGCGTCACCATCTCCTCTGCTTTCTTCATCAGCTGGCTCAGGTCGCTGAAAGCCTGATCCATGGTGCTGCGGGTGGCCGGGCAGGGAGCGGCAGGGACAGGGAGGAAAGGGGTTTGTAGGCAAGCAGGTAGCGTGGCAGCTGCTTCTTTGTGATTTGGGATCAGGTCTCCGAATGCTTGGTCCATGGTGCTGCAGGGGGGAGGCATAGAGGCAGCAGGCGGGAGAGCAGAAGTCTTTGTGACTGCACAGCACATGGAGCAGCTTGTAGACAGGGAGGTGACATGGGAGCCAGCTCACCTGCCAGTGGCATCCACTTGCTCCTGGACCCGCTGCAGAATGGCACTCACTCCCCCGCCCCTGAGCGGCCCGGCCTGCAGAGACGCGGGTGTGCTGCCCACCCTCCCAGCCCCCCCGCTGCCGCCAGTGTCCATCTCGCTCCACGGGGGCTGCTGCGCCTGCTGTGCCTTCTGCTGCGCCTGCTGCGCCTGCTGCGACGACTGGTGATGCTGCTGCAGCCCCGTCAGCAGCGGGTTTGCATAGGTTGCGCCGCCGCCAGCAGGCGGGGCCCGGCCCGGCGCAGAGCC
>JTEE01000164.1:148255-160112 GCA_002896455.3 Chlorella sp. ArM0029B
AGCTGCCGCCCTCCCCCCCTGCCTCCCCCGCCTCGCAGGCTTTGCACCGAGCTGCTGCAGCTGTTCTGCCCTGTCTACTATCCTGACGAGGACAAGATCCTGATGGCACAGTGCGACAAGCCCTCGCTCTTCCAGGTGATTCTTCATCTCCATTCCAAACAGAAATTTGAGAACTTCCATCTACAAAGTAGTACTAAAAACGAATGTTCTCCTGTTGTTTTATAAGTAAAGATGAACCTTTGTTTTATTATTATTATTATGGAAAAACACAAATATTGTGTTTGAGTGATGCTTCTCTTGCCATGGCCGCCTGAAGGGGGGTGGGGTGGGCTTCTGGCCAGAAATGGAGTACAGAGGGTGCCTAGGCATGCCTGGGGTGGGGGGTGGGGGCGCTGCCGGGAAAGCACAGGTCCCCAGTCAATGTCATCTCTAGTCATCTCTTAGTCAATGTCATCTCTAGTACCCGTAGTCAAAGTCATATCTAGTCAATGCCATTTCTAGACAATGTTGTGAAGGAGCCCCATGCGGCGAGGCCTGGCACTTTCCAATTGGCCCAAGAGGGGCCGCACTCTGGCCATGAGATGGCCCACACGGGCGGTCACATTCCGCAACTCAAAAACATGTTTTTAGATTGTCCCTAATTGGGGGATTTGGGAGTATAGGCCGCTCTGCAGTACATCAACCGCGGTTTCGGGTGCAGGCCTGATGGCATGCACGCCACTCCCGCAGCCACCTGTGCCATCATTCTGACGTGCATGCCGCCAAGTTTTCATCACTGTGCTCGGTGTATTGTGTTGTTTTGCGCGCCCATTCACATTGGTGTGCCCGCGGCACCGCTGCCCGGCCTTTTTGCGGCCCTCCCCCGTTCCTCTGCCGAGCATTTGCACGGGCCTGGAGGGTCACCTGCGCACGTGCCCCCCTCCCCTTGCCGCTGCTGCTGCAGGCGATCGTCTTTGCCACTTCCGAGCGCTTCAAGATGGCAGGCGATTTTTTCAATGTCACCGCAGGCGCACAGGACAGCGTCAACCAGTTCTAAGGCGCACGGAGCCCAGCGTGGGGCAGCATGCAGCAGCTGCGGGCATCCCAGGGCTTGCATGCCTCTGCCAGTGGCGCCCCCTCTGCATCCCAGCCCCGAATTGCGCCTGCAATGCAGTCCCAGCAAACGAAACGCGCTGCGCGCGAGTGTGGGTCAGGCAGCAAGCAAGCGCTGCCCTGCTAGCGCCTCTGCGCAGGGCAGGGCAGCCCTGCCAGCTGGCAGGCGAGGGTTGGAGGCGGCACGTCAGAAGCTCATGCAAGCCCCTGTTGAAAGGCTGCCTTGAAAGCGCTGCTGCACAAACCGCCCCGGCTCATTGCGCTATTGAGAACCTCACCTGCTCATGAGAACACCGGCTGGCCCCCAGCCGCTCTCTGAACTCTTTGCACTCGGATCCAATTATTTGCCCACCAATTGCTGTGGTGGCCAGCCTGCCTCATTTCTCGGCAGGCTGCGCACTCGAACCACTTCCACTAAACCAGATGCACTACCTTCAGAACCAGCGCCATTCCACACGCCCCACACTGTGTTGTCCGCGTGCCCTCTCCATCCGTGTTGCTGGCCTGGCACTGTATGGCACAACGTGACCACAACGTGACCACAACGTGACCACAACGTGCCATTGGATGTCTGCTGCACACTCAACCACTCCCACTATCCGACCAGCGCCATCCCATATGCCCCAACCCATGTTCCTGCACCCTGAGCCGTGCTGTCGGCCTGTCACTGCACGTGCCAGGAGTGTCCGCACATGTAAGGCGGCTACGCTTAGATCTTTCAGTTTGGGAATAATTGTTTTCAAAAAAGTGGGGGCGGGGGGGGAAGAACCTCGCGACAAATGATTTCCTCACTATAAACTAATCAAGCACTGAACACGCATCTAGAAGGTGGGGGCAGGCCTTATAGGCACTGGCAAGTGTATGTGGACAGGTGGGAACACAATCCTCCTCAGGAAATAGCAGAATTTGGGCTGGAAATGGTGGTGCCAGCAGGGGAGGGGAGGGGGCACCCCGCTGCCGGCACCCCCCCAGCTGCTTCATGCTGACAAGGAGGCAACATCAGCGCCCCGCCAGTGCTTGTGTAACCTTGGCCTGCTTGTTTTTCATCAAACGTCATCAAAACAAAAAGAGAGTGGAGTTGGGAAGTTGGGGCGCCTGCTGACATGCCCTACCGCCGGCAGCCCCGGCGGCCGGCAGCCCCGGCGCCCCGCTGTGCCACGCCCCGCTGTCAGCAGCGCTCCCGCTGCCAAAGAGGCTGCCTCGGCGCTCCTCCAGTGCTTGCATGATATTGGTTCGTATACTCATGTTAGCTGCTCAGTTCGTAGCAGCAGAAGCCCTGATTATGAAATGAACCCAAGGTGACTGCTGCACTCCCTTAGCTGACAGCTGGCACACAGCGGCAGCACCGTGGTGGTTGCATGTGCAACATGTAGTTGTTTTTAGACCTGAAACTGTTATTGTGGGGGGTTGAAATCTAAGAAGGTGTATGGAGGGGTTACAGAGGGGGCTGGAGGGCCGACTGCCACGCTGGCAGCCCCCCTTGTCGCTGCACGCGTTTTACTTGCAATTCTTACTGCCCCCCCCATTTTTTGCGAAAATGTGAGGGGGGATTTATCCCAAACCGAAAGACCTAAGCGTAGCCGCCTAACACCCAACCGTGTGCGGGCCGTGCATTCAAGCGGTGGCTGGCGCCAGCTCTCATGTTACGGCCAGGCTTGCAGGCCTCAAACCCCAGCAGCCCCGCACCTTGCTGACTGAAAGTGTGCACATGGCATCCGCGTGAGGGTGGAAAGTGGGGCGTTGTTGGCGCCTCCTGTCTGTCCGGGGCGATCATACCAGCCCAAGCACATGGGGCGCATTCGTGGGCCGGCGGCCTGCAGCGTCCGGTCGGTCTGCAGCACGGCCATGCTCGTCTTGGTCGCTCAGTGGCACCCCATATGCAGGCTGGCCATCAACACTCAACCCTCACAGCACGCCAGCACAGCGAGGCACCTGTCGCTGGAGCGGCCTGCCCCACTACACACAGCTACTGCACGTGAGCTTTTCCCCGTGCGAAGGCATGTACCATCTCTCCTTTCCTGCCCATCCGCAGCCGCAACATCGGTGCAAAATTACAGCTTGTGCATAGGGGGTACAGTTACGTCGGAGGGGGGAGCACGGCGCGCGGGAACAGAGTAGGTGCAGCAGTGCTAGATTACAGTGCGCAAAGCGAGTGCCACGTAGGGTTGGGCAGGAGGGAGGGTGGGCAGGTGCGAGGAGGAGGGGTCGCGAGTGGAGGAGAGCAAGGGGCACTGCACCAGTGGCACGCGTTAACCAAGCCAGGCGGTGGTCAGAAAGAAAGCGAGGCAGGCGCTGCCAGCTGGCACCCACACTGCCACCCTGGCACACTCACTCGCTGTCTACGGATGACAGGCTGCAATGCAGCACTTGCAGCGCGTCCTGGTGCCGCCCATCCTCGCACCCAGGCACCGCCGATTGCAGCAGAGAAAGCACTTGGTCGGCGCGTGCCACGTTGCGCCCCGCCCCCTGCCCCATCGCCGTGGCTGCACCCACAGCATTGGCCAGAGCCATCACCGCTGGGATGCTGTGCCCCCGCGTGAAGCCCAGCACCACGGCCGCTGCAAACGAGTCGCCGCAGCCGACTGCACAGAGACGCAGGGAGGGAAGGGGAGGCGAGTGTGCGGGAGGGAGGGCGACCAATAGGGCGGGCAGCGGTGGCAACTCTGGCACAGCTGATGGGCACTGCACCGGGGGTGGGGCTGCCAGTCTTCTCGCCATCCCGCCTGAAGAAAGCTCAACTCGTGCTTCACCAGCTTCAGAAGCGGACCGAACGGCAGAGATGCGCCCACGTGGCAGCGGAGGCACAACTGCCCGCCTGGCTGGTGTGCCCACTGCACGCGCCTCGCCCAGCCCAGCACCGCCCTCCCTTGGGCGTCCCAGAAATCCTCCATGGACGCAGCAGCAGCCAGCGCTTTCTCCAGCAAACCCCTTCACGGCGGGTACGCTCACACAACTGGACCTGCCCCCACCCGCCCACCTGTGTCCCGCACATCCACCCGCAACGCCTGCTGGCGGTACACCGCATCCGCCTGGCTGCGCGACGCCAGGATGGCCCCCTCTGCCCCGCGCTTGATCACGCACCACTCGGTGCGCGCCCCCGCCCGCCCCAGCACCCACGCCGCCTGCTGCTCCGCCGCTGCCAGCCCCCCGGTCACCGCCACCGCCTCGTCTTCTGTCATCAGCACAACATCTGCTGCATCCAACATGGCCTCCAGGGCGGCTTTGCGGGGGCCTTCGCTGAAGGTCCAAGACCGTGGGCCTGCAGGACAGCCAGAGGGCACGTGGGCAGTAGAGCAGGGAGGGCGGCACAGCAGGGAGGGCGGCACAGCAGGGAGGGGAGCACAGCAGGGAGGGCGGCACAGCAGGGAGGGGAGCAGCAGCAGGGAGGGGAGCGGCAGCAGGGAGGGGAGCGGCAGCAGGGAGGGGAGCAGAAGCAGGGAGGGAAGCACAGCAGGGAGGGGAGGGGAGCACAGCAGGGAGGGGAGCACAGCAGGGAGGGCGGCACAGCAGGGAGGGCGGCACAGCAGGGATGGGAGCAGCAGCAGGGAGGGCGGAACAGCAGGGATGGGAGCAGCAGTGAGGCCTGGGGGCGGCTTGGCGCATGCCGACACAACAATGTTTGGATGAGCAGAATGAGGTCGGGACAGGCACATGGCGCGGCACCCCCGCAGCCAACACCAAGCGGTGGGCGGTGCTGTCCCATCTTCCCACTCCCTGTCGGCAGCAGCTTTACCTTCCCAGTCGGCAGCAACAGCTTTACCCTCCCTGTCGGCAGCAGCAGCAGCACCCTCCCTCCTGTGGCTGCTCTCCTCTGCCCTGCCTTGACAGGCCAAGCAGATGCATGCGCCCCACACAACACCATCTGTGCATGCATGGTGCACTTCAGCCCCATGCTAAACCAGCCGCAAGGAATGGTGGATCGCGGATTAAACGTACCGGGCCGCCCACAATCTTGCATCACGAGTGAGCAGCACCAGCTGCATGTGTCCCACCCCACCCCACGCACCTGGGTCGAAGAACACCGCTGCGCCTGCTGCCTGCGCTGCGTGCGCTGCCTGCAGCACCGCCTCTGCCGGCAGCTCATCGAACGCAAACCCCTGCAACGTCATCGAAAGGAAGGCAAAACACTGCTGGGCCAGCACTTGCCTGCATATGCCTGTGTTGTTACTGGCCGAGGCTTCGCCGCCATCCAACCTCAGAGACAGCTTGCAAACGGTAGCTGTGCGCGGGGCGCAGCCAGGCAGCGCCCCGGCAGCACGCACCTGAGCTCGCCAGGGACGCTCACTGCCAGGGAAAGCAGCCTGCCAGAGAAGCACACTGCCATGATATCACGCTGCCAGAGAAGGAGCCTGCCAGGAAGCAGCATGCCAGGGGACGCACACTACCCATGACGCACTGCCCGGGATGCAGCCTGCCCAGGAAAACAGCCCGCCAGGGGACGCAGCCTGCCAGGGAAGCGCACTGCTCACATTGATGAAGAGCGCCGCTGTGCTCTGCAGCACCTGCGCCACACCCTCTGGCAGCGCCCCCACGAATGGCAGCAGCGGCCAGGGGCCAAAGTCGTAGCGGCTGCATGGGGAGGAGAGGAGGGGGCAGGGGGGTGAGAGGTGGGGAGGGGAGGCTGAGAAACGAAGGGAACATGGCGGGGTCAGGGGTGGCAAGCAGGCCGGCGCGCCGTCGAGCAGACGAGGGGAGGGGAGCTGGCCGCAAGCTGGGAGGTGGCGAGCAAGCCTGGCGTGCTTCTGCTCTGCTTCAAGCCTGGCAGCCTGATCCACCACACCTCAACCGCAGCTGCACAGCTGTAGCGGCAGCAAAGTCAGCAGCAGCCTGCCCTGCTACACGGCACCTGCAGAAGGCGTGCTTGCCGCCGGGCGCCACGAGCACAAAGCACAGCAGCGTCTGGTCCTGATCGGGCGACAGCTCCTGCACCGCCACCGGCTCTATGTTCAGCACGCCCTCCGCCTGCGCCAGCAGCCACACAGTTGCACAGGCGGCAGGGCAGGGTTCAGACAGCAATGGTGGAGGCGCCAAAGCAGGGCAGGGTTCAGAGAACAGTGGTAGGGGCGCCAACAGGGCAGGGACAGCTGACACGAGCGGCAACCTGGGTGGCCTGGCTGGGAGCCGTCACAGGATGCCACCGCATGGCTGTGCTGACGTGGCGCTGCCTGCTCATGGCCCATGGCGGGCTGCGGGGCGGTGCAGCCCTGCCTACACGTGTAAGCAGCCTGTCCCCCCGGCTGCGCCGCACCCCAGCTTGTGCAGGCCTTCCCTCACCTGCAGCACATCGCGCATGTACGTCCCGTAGATGTCTCGTCCCTGCAGAATTCAAAACACACAAACACATGCAGCCAAAGTGTCACCATGCGGTGCAGCACCCATGTCGATCACACTACACCCCAAGCGCAAGCACCGCTGCCAGCTCAGCCCCACAAGCTGGTCGCTGGCAGGGGCACCCAAACCCAGCACCTGCGTCACCCGTCAGTGCTGAGGCCGCCGCCACCTGCACCCGACAGCTGCACCCAGCACCCAGCACCCAGCAACGTGCCAATTTGGCCCACCCACGCCCTCCCTTGCCACACCCAACTCATGCACCCGCTCACCAGGTGCCCCACCGAGGCAGTGCGTAGGCCCAGGCGGGAGGCTGCTATGAGGAAGTTGGTGTTTCCGCCCACCTCCCATTGCTCTACCGGCGGCGGCTGTGCCGTCAGCTGCCGCAGCAGCGCCTGCCGCGTGTCGCTGTCGGCGGGCGGCAGGGCCCCCATTTCCACGACAATGTCCACGCACAGGTTGCTGCACCACAGCAATCATTACGGTTGTTGTTTCAGCAGAGCAGGGAGGTGGCAGGCAGGGAGAGACGATAGGCAGGGTGGCTGGACAGGAGCGTGAGGGCCGTGTGGCAAAGCACACGAGACTTGCGCTTGCGGGTGCACAGGCTGACGGACAGCCAAGCGGAAGTTTTTACACCGGAAGTTCACAAACATGGAGCACACCTCCACACCACATCATGCCGCTTACCTGAGCGCAACCACATCAAACTGCTTGCGGCGCACCCAGCCCGCAAGCGCCTGGCAGCCCGCCGCCTGGCCGGTGGCAGCGTCTGTGGTGAGTGCTGCCCGCTCCGCCTCTGGAGCAGCGCAGCACCGCACATGCCGAGAGCGCGCCACTCGAGCACGTTGCTGACTGCCAGTCCTTCGGCAGTCGCTGCCAGTGCTTGAGCGGCCTGAGACCGGCGGCAGGCACTGCAGCTGGGCCAGCACACCCGCCTGCATATGCACTGCGATTGCCATGCCGCTGCGAGTTGCCAACAACCTTGCAGGCAGTCAGCGTTACAACAACCAAGGAGGAGCGGGGTTGCCTGATGCGGGTTGGGGCAGTGAAGTGCGAATTTGTGACAGTCAGATCACCCTGCTAATGCTCAATGGCCGTTGCGCGCTTGCTTGTTGCGGCCCAGCAGGCAGCACGCCTGCTGCGCCGTGCTGGGCCCTCAGGCGCTTGCCTGCGCATAAGAAGCCTGCGACTGCCCGCGGCCGTTACCCACTGGCCAATTGTGTCTGCAGACGGATCTCCGACACGCAGATCCTGATGGCTCCCCAGGTGAGGGCTTTCTCCTCGCAAATGGCTCTCCGCCCCCTCTGCTCCTCTTCAGTACATGCCACATTTTTGATCGTGGACGCCCCACCGCCGGTGCCGGCGCAACTTGACTATTGTGTCGGGCGCGCCGCCGCTGCCGCTGCCGCTGCCGGCACCACCTCTGCCCGCGCCGCCCTGTCTCTCCGTGTGTGCCGCACCCCTGCCCCGCTCCGCCGGCAGCGCAGCACGCCTCACCTGACTCCTCCCACTGCCCGCTCCCTCCCTCCCGCATCTCCTGCCGCAGCAGGATGCAGCGGCGGCCGCGCGGCCACCGCTCTCCCGCCAGGCCACGCTGCTCCGCCGCCTGGAGAGCGCCTCTTTCCAGTTTCAGCGCCGCATGGAGCCGATGGTGGGTGCTGCAGAGGCAGCCATGGATGAGATGAGCATCCTGCTGGACCCGGGGGCCATTGACGAGGCGTTGCAGAAGCAGGACGCCACAGAGGTGCGGGGGATGAGGCGGGCGCGGCCCTTTGATCAGGTGGTCTGGCATTGGACCGATGGGGGAAGGGGGGTGGCCGGCGGTCCGCAGGGAACTGATCCCTGCAGATCCCTGCCAGCCCGCCGGCTTAGGCGGCAATTGGCACGCAGCTCGACGGTGTTCCTTGTGGAGCGCTGTTGCGGCAGTCACGCTGCGCTGCGCTAGAGACGTCCCCCCCTGCGCACCTGGCAGCCCAACCATCGCCTGTGCTGCTCACCCTGCTGCAGGCGCCGGCGTCACCCGCATCAATCACTGCAGGGGCGGGAGCGCAGCAGGAGGCAAAGCTGCAGAAGCTGGGGGGCGGGCTGATTGACCCCGCCAAGGTCATGCTGCAGGACAAGATGGCCTTTGTGCTTGGTGGGTACTGGTGCCAGCACAGCACCGTGTGTTGCGTGTGGCTGCGCACTGCCCGTGGCATGATTCTACGCTGCTGACTCAGCGTCGCTGGTATGGGTGGGGTGCGAGGCATTGGCGCATGCGCCAAAACTGGGAGGGTAGGGATCGTGCTGGCCCACGGGGCAGCCTGCCAGCGCTGGGGGTGGGGCGCGGGCAGAGCGTGGCAGCTGCCTGGCAGCTGCACATGTTTTTCCAAGCGCTGCCGCCGCATGCCCTGTTCACGACTTGCGCCGCAGGCGTGGTCGATCTGTGCCTCACCGCTAGCTGCATCATATCTGCGAGCGCCGCCCGCATGCCGTTTTCACGAAGCCCCCCGACCCCTGTCGCCCCGCAGGCGTGGTCAACGTGTGCCTCACCGCCTTCTGGGTGGGCCGCTGGCCCGAGACCTACCACTACTTTTGGGGCGTCAAGGACCTGGTCCTCTTCTCCCTTCGCTTCCTCCTGTACAAGAAGCAGGGCATGCACTACATGTGAGGACTTGTGGGTTGAGGGGTGTGCCTGCCGGCTCCCTGAGGGTCGAGATGTTGTGATTCTCAACTGGACCTGTTGCAGAACCGTTGCAGCGCTCTGTGCCGTGCACTGCATCTGGCGTGGCAGCACTCACTCCCCCCATGCACGTGGGGGAGCGGGATGCGGGGGAGTCCAAGGACATGACGCTTGTGTGGCAGGGACTGTGGGTGCGTGACGCTCATGCGGGCAAGACCAGGGGCGTGGTTGTTACCCCCATGATGCAGCGCCTTGCACGAGGTGGCGCAGCCTGCGTGCATGCACACTCAACCAGGGGCGTTCGGTGTGTGCAAGTGAAAGAATAGATCCCAAGCCGTTGGCCGGCCAGAACAAAACGGGGTGGTGGGGGTGAGGGGGGGATTTCCGTATGTAGCTCATGTTTCGTAGCTGTGCCGCCCAGCAACACTTGTGAGTGCTGTGACCTAGAGAAGGTTGCAACGGGAAGCTAAGGCAAGTAACACAGGTGCAGAGTCACTTACTCGCCCGCTTGGCGTTGCTGCGCCTTCGCAGCTGCGGGGCACTTCCCCCGGCCATCGCCCCGGCAACCGCCCGCCGCTTCCCTGGCCGCGGCTGCGCCCACGCCCGCCACTTCTGCTGGCTGCTGCTGCGGTGTCTTCTGTGGTGGCACTGCCAGGGCACTGCCACTTGCCGTGCTTGCACAAGCTTTCCTGCCGCCGCCGCTGCCGCCGCCGCCGCCGCCGCCGGCGACGCGCCTTACACTCCTCCAATGCGCGCCCCGCGTTCTTGTCTGCTGATATGAATCAGCTACCGTTCGCAAGAGTGGGCGAAAAGCGCGCGGTGGGGGCTGGGCCGCCGCAAGCGAGTGCCAACGTGGCGCAGGCGCCAAGTGGCTTTTTTCTAACACTTGTAACACAAAAAACGGGGGAGGTGGGTGTGCTTAAAAATCAACCTTTCATGCACATGCCTTACTGCGAACCTTGCATGCAGGATGCTAGAGTACTGCTATACGGCGAATCTCGTGGCTTTCTACTACCTCTTGTTCTGCCCGCAGAGCGCCGTGCTGCGTCGGGTAAGCCCCCAAGCACGGAGAACGTTTTTCAATATATATGGGGACACGTGATGCGTGTGCTGGCTGGTGCTGGGGGCGCAAGCATTCGCACGGAGCGATTGCATCAGAGGTGTTGCCAGGCGTGCCTGCTCACCTCCCATCCTGCAGGGAGCAAGGACACCCACCTGCTGCACCTCACACCTCTCATCTGCCTTCCCGCAGTTTTCTTTCGCCATCATGTCTGGACCTCTGATGTGGAGCATTGTGGCCATGCGCAACAGCCTGGGTGAGTGCCTGCTCGACTTCCCACCGTCGTCTTGTCATCACAGCTGCTCACACCCCCTGAGGAAGGGTTCAGCATCCGCACAACACAGCCCCTGACCTGAGAGTTCCTGGGCGGCTGCCTGCAGCAGGGAGGGCACAGCTCTAGGCAACACGCCAGCCAAGAAAGACCCGCAGCCAGCCCCTCTTGTGCCAACGCGTCCACCGCCCGTGCCTGGCGTTCACTCATCCCTCTTGCCTGCACAGCTGTGTGCGGCGCACCAGCCGAGCCCCAGCCAGTCCCTGCTCTCCGCCCTTGCGTACCGGGCAGCGATGTGTACTGCCGCACCCTGTTGCCTGACCGTTCCTCTTGCCTGCCCACCCCGCACGCCTGCAGTGTTTCACGGTGCGGGCGGTGGAGGGGGTGGCGACGGCGGCGGGAGGGTTGCACGAGGAGCGATGCCGTGCTCATGCCACATGCCCCATTGCACTCATACCACTCTACTCAAGCATAGCCGCATGTGGCAGCCCCTGTTTGCATGTGCTCTCTCTCCACCACTCGACTTTCTGCCAAACAAACGTGGTCCCTGCTGACTTTCTACCCACGCACGCGCTCCTTGTAGACGGAGAGAAGGTGACGACGCTCATGATGCACAGCTCACCAGCACTGTCTGCCTGGTGAGCAGGGCAGGCTTCCTTCCTTCCTTCCTGTTACACCGTGTGCGTCTCATCAGAGGCGACTGTGGCTGGGTCAATCAGCCAAACAATCAACCAAACAAGGTTCAAGTCCACGGGAGCCAGCAACGGTCTCGTGGGACAGGGTGGGGAGTGAGTATGTTGCATTAAATTTTGTAGCAAACAACAAGGAAGGAAGCAGGATGATGAGCTGGCCATGGCAGCGCACACTTGCCAGCTGGCGGTGCCGCCGCCGGTGCTGCCTATGATGTCCGCCTACCTGCAACACTTCTTCTTTCGCTTCTTTCCTGCGCTGCTGGCTTCTGAAAACCATTCTTCAACCCGAGACACCCGCCACCTTGCACTGGGTTTTGTGGAGCCCCCCTCCGACTTTGTGCTAGGTTATGACCCTCTGGGTTATGTGGAGCCCCCTCCGGCTTTAATTTGAATAATGACCCAACGCCCGCAGGTGCATGAGGTGGTACCCCCGCCCCGAGTGGACTGCCAACATGGCGCCCGATCAGCTGGCCGACTGGAACAGCGCAAGCTGGGCGCAGATGGCGGTACTGCCCGCGGCACTCAACCTCGCCTGGGTGAGTGGCAGGGGACCCGGTGCATCAGGGTGCATCAAGGTGCACTGTTTCGTCTCGAGCAGGGTGCGTCTCGAACAGGGTGAATGGTTTGCCCCAGGCAGGGTGCAACGGGGTGCACTGTTTTGCCCCGGGCTGGGTGCATCAGGGGGCACCGTTCCCCTGTCGAGCAGGGTGCGCAAGGGTGCACTGTTTTGCCCCGGGCTGGGTGCATCAGGG
>JTEE01000164.1:161851-181332 GCA_002896455.3 Chlorella sp. ArM0029B
CGCAGCATCCACACCTTTGCCTCCTGGCTCAGCCTGATCCCCACCAAGCTCTGGTTCGACTGCTACTGGGCGCACACTGCCATCGTGTGCGCCATCCTGCTGGTGTCGGTGTGGAATGGAGCCACCTTCTACTTCCGGGCAAGTAGTCAATCAAGACTATTTCTGTAGTTTATGATAATTGCCACCGTCGACGCCGCAGCTTTTGGCTGGCCTCTCTCCATGCCTGCCCATTCCTGTGGGGCGCCTGCCCTTTCGGTCCCACGTCCTAGTTCCTGGCAAGTGGCCGCTTCTGCTGCTGCCGGCGATTCTGGATGCCTGCCCCTTTTGTGGGGTTCAAGCGGAGGCAGGAGAGGCTGCGTCCCTGCGTGCTCGTCCTTTGTGGGGTGCTCAGGCGGAGGGAGGAGGGGCTAGGCACGTGTCTGTGGCTGTTTGTTTGATACGTTTAGTGTCCACGGGGAGCCAAGTGATGGTCTCATAAGACAGGAGATTTGTTGGGGTGATCGGAGCAAGCAGGTGCGGGTCGGGCAGTGCCAGAGGTTCTTCGTCTAAAGCCCCCATGCTTCGGACGTCCAAGCCGCCGTGTGTTGGCGGCACTCGCAGAGGCCTGTCCCACTGGCTGCCTGCCTCAGGCCCAAACTGACACTCCAAATGTGGGGGTGCATTGTGAGCCCCAACACCCTTGGAAGATTGTGAAAAGGGTGCTGCATTGCTTGGGGGGCGGGTGTGGTTGTGTGGTTGCGTTGGGTGCCGGGCGGGAGGAAGCCTCCTTTGGAGGGTCTGCTGCTGCTGCGTTTGCTGATGCCTGCCCTTTCTGGGCCCGGGCGGCTGGAGGAGGGTCCTGCTGGGCGGCTGGATGAGGGCGCGCGTGAAAGGCATGGGGTGGGGCAGTGCCCCAGTGCTGCCCAGGGGGCAGCGGGGCCGTTGGCCACCGTGGCAGGCGGGTGTAGTTTGTATCTTCTGCTCGACAGGGTGCGTGTTTGTGATTGCCAATGATGCCACGTTGTGCCTCAACTCGTGAGAGTTGGTTAGTTACGTGTAGTGTCTGCGGGGAGCCAGGGTGGTCTCATGAAACAGGAGATAAGAGCACACACCCTGCGGATGCTGCACCCCTGATGCTTCGCTCGTAGAAGGGGGCACCGCCGCCCGAGGCTGCGCTGTGTCCCCTTTGCCGCGTCCCCTCCACTTGAGTGTTTGTCCTTCACACCGGCCCCTCCCCCTTCCCGGCTGCAGGTAACTGTCGAAAAGTCGATGATGGGGGGAACACCCCCGCCCGACGCTGCGCTGTGTATGCCTGCGCTGCGCCCCCTCCTTAGAATAGATGGCCTTCCATACACCTCCGCCCCAATCCTATGCTGCCGCAGGTGTTTACAACAGCCTGATGAGGGGGACACCCCCGCCCGAGGCTGTGTTGTGCGCTCCATTGAACCTAAATGGGCTACACCCACCCACCCAGCCCGCCCCCACTCCTCCCCTCCTCTGTTGCAGGTGTTTGCCAAGAAGTTGGCGCGGGAGGAAGCTGAGAGGAAGCAGGCGGGGGCAGAGGCGAAGAAGGTGGAGTGAGCGGGGCCAGCTGCCGCTGGTGCTGGGACCTGATGGTGGCAGCTGCCCGGAAGCTGCCGTGAAGGGGAGGTGCCGCTGGGACCTGATGTTGGCGGCTACCCATCCTCCCCTCCTGTGTGCCCAGCAGACTCAACACTGGGTTGCAGTAGCAGACATGCTGATTTCGCACTGGTTTTGTAAGTACTTGTTGCAGGCGGTCTACCACAAGCGGGATACAACTGTTGCAAAGAAGCTTGGTTGATAGCTAAGCATGGGGAATGGGTGTGGGTGAGGGTGGGGGCGAGGTGTGAGAGGTGTTGACATCATGGGTGAGACAGCTTGAAAACAGAGGAAGCGGATTGCTGTTCCCGGCGGCACCGGCGCGTGTTTGTGCGCTATGAGTTGTGTGGCAAGGTGCCAGCCTCTTGCCTCCTCAGGCATGCAACCGCTGCTGCGACCAGGCACAGCCACGTGCATCATCAATGGCACAGCAGGCGAGGGCAGCGCAAATGCTCCCCAGGCAAAAGAGCAGTTGACGACGGGCGCCTCCCATGCAGCCGCATAGCAAAAAGCGCCCCGCCCATGCCGGTGTTAAAAAGGAAGCTCTGTCGAGGGGAGGTGCCGGGCCCCACAGCGTTCCTCGTAGCCCGAATTGGAGCATGCGGCCCCATGTGCCGGTTGCTCAAGACGCGGGGGCCGCCAGACGGGGCACGCAGGCGCCGTAGCACACCTGGGCGGCGGTGCATGCCGTGTCGCAGTTGCCGCAGGCGGCGTCGGTTGTGAGCTTGGTGGGGCCTGCATAGGGTGGGGCAGTGGGGCAGTGGGGCAAGGGCACAGTAACAATTAGTGCTGTCCCAAAGGAGTGCCACAGGAGAAGGGGCACAGCATCGGATGGTGCTCCCAGTTTTGAGCAAGAGTATTACTACTGTTTCATTTGCACGTGCCTAAGAGAATGCGGGCTGGCGTCGCCGCCGCTGTCAAACACTCTTCCACAGCACATCCATGGCTGGCTTTGAAGTCGCCCCCCTGCCGCCCTGTTTGCCACAATTGTGCATGTATGCAAGTTCGCTCCAAAGTGGTGAGCTGGGTGGTGTATGCACGGCCGACCCTGAAGGGGCCCCTTCCCGCCGGGCGCACAGCGGTCGCCGTCCGGCAAGTGCTGCAACGACTGATGCACCTCCGTGCTGCTGCTGCCGGGTTCCCAGACCACACCCTGTGCATCTCGAGCCTTGCCCGTTCTTGGACAACTGGGACTTGACAGCCCGACGTGTGCCGCAGGTCCGGTCGACACAGGAATGTGACTACTGGTAGCTACTGGTTTGGAACTTGTAATGCCCCCTTCACCCTGCGTCGCACTCCTGCAACCCGTCTGCTTGAAAATAGTGGGCGCTAGAGGGGGCGGGGCGGCAGCAAGTCGCCAGCGTCAGGGGCGAACAAACACCGAAGAGTGAAGGCGGGCACCGCTGCCGCCGGCAGCTACCGAGAAGCTGCCGCACCAGACACCCAGCGCCCCTCTTGTGGGGCTTTTCGCAGGGAGCTGGCATATGGAAGCTCCTTCGTCGAGGAGGTACCGTTGTCAAGCCAAGTGGAAGCGTGTGGGCTTTGAGCTAAAGAGGCTGGGCAGCAGGGCGGGGTGCACGTGCCTGTCCTGGAGAGGGCCAAGCCTGTTCAGACACCGTAGCCAGGCAGGAACGCGTGGGCAGGCAGCCCACACATGCTCCCAGGTCGCTTCTTCGGCTGCAGTTGCTGACAAACAAAGGGTTGACAGCTGTCAACTTCAGGCCCTTGGGAACAGGCTGCCTGCTGGGAGGCCCTGCATGGGGGCGCCTGGGTGTGCCGCTCGAGTGGCCCCATTTTGGAAGCCTGCCGCCCCCACCGACAAACGCTCTCCTCTAGGTCTTTGATTCCAGATCCCTGCAGCTGCTCTGTGTTGGGACAGGCGTTTGTAATCATGCTGCCTGGTGGGCTGGAGCAAACCGTGGGCCGGGCACCAGCAGGAGAACTACATCCAAATGATCAGTCGTGGTCCGATCTCGGCGGTTGCCACGGACCGGGCGGCGGTGCCGCACTTGTCAGCCCCCTGCCAGGCGCAGCCGTGCGCGTACCACCCAGCGCATCACTGCGGAGCGATCTTGCACAGGCTCACCCGCCTGTATCGTCCACTGATTGAGGGGGGTCGCCCAACCTGTCCTGTCCTGCAGACCCAGGCGAACCGTGCCCAGCCCAGGCCCAGCCCCCGTCCTGCCCCATTCAGTCCGGATCAGCCCTTTGCATCTGACAAACCAGATCTACCGCTTAGACGGAAGCTTGCTCGAGCTGCTGCCCACTACACACTTTCGTGGTTCCCCGCCCTGTGCCCGGTGTGCGGTGCATTCGAGCATGTGGCGCTCTGCCGCGATGGTGCTCATCGCTGCCGCGCTGCTCAGCGGCACGGCGGCTGTGCGGTGAGTTTCGGGCGCCGCCCGGACGCCAGCTTCTTGCGCAACTCCCGCTCAGCCGCGCCGCTAAGGCGCTCGCAACTGATGTCGTCAACTTTACCTGCCCCATGCGCAGTCCCGAGACCCGAGACACGCATGAGTCAGGTGACCGGGGCCACCTGGCAATACTCGAGCCGGCGGCGGCGGCGGCAGTGCACGCCAGGGCGCCGCATGCCTTGGCGCCCCGTCTGCCCGGCCCTGGGCGAGCCCCTTAGCATCACACTGCTTGCCCTTGCACTCCCTCGGCCTCTCGTCCAAGCTGGTGATGCGCCACTTTGGCCCGTGTGAACTGCAGATGACAGCTCATCTGCTGCTGAGGTCGGCTGGTTCGGGCGCAACCTCCTGCAGACGTGCTCCAGGCTTCCTGCCGGCCCCACCGGGACCTGCTGCATCAAAGGGATCACCCCCCCCTGCGCGTGCCCCGACGGTGAGCGGCGCAAGCACCTGTTTGCGGGCAGGGGCGGTATGAGGGCTCAGCCAGTGCAGTGCATGCGGGGCGGGCTGCCGTCACAGTGATATTTCAGACAGCGTGCGCCGCCGACCCTCGCGCCACGCCAGTGCGACGGCAGTTTGCATGCCAACTTGAATTTTAAGTCAAGGGAACGGCCAGAATAAGCCGTGCTGCAGGGAAACAAGTCATGTGTGCCGTACCAGTGCAGCCAAGCACTGCCCGTTGGCACTGCTGCCAACTGAGTCAGTCTAGTAGACAGGAGGAGTTCAATCCAACTCCTGCCTCATTTGTGCATTTGCAGGTGGCGGCCTGAACACTCCCAATGGCAGGAACTGGTGAGCTAAGACTAAGACTAAGACGGGCAACGCCACTTCTCTGGGCCTGCCTCCCCTTTGCATGCCTGCTGCTCCACCCCTGCCGCACCCCTGCCCGGCCCGGGTGCTCCTCTGTGCGCCCTGCGTGCTCCCTTTTCTCCCTTCCCTCGGGGGGGGCACACCACCTCTCCATTGCACGCACTCTGACAAGCCCCCTGAACACCTTGCTGCCCCACGCAATCTCCAGCGACACACCCTGACCTTCCTCCTATAATCGCATGCCCCGCGAATTCCCCCTTTCCAGCGGCACCTGCAACGTGAACTGCCACACCACCCAGACATGCGCCTCCGTGAAAGTTGGCGCCAACACTGCCAGTGTGCGGCGCTGCGACTGCACAGCTGGTGAGCAAACCCGGCACCTCCTCACGCCCCGCCGTACATTTGAACCGTCCCTGCGGCACCTGCTTTGCTGCCCGCCCTGCCCGCCACCTCTCCCCATTTCACTAGACCAGACCAGCCCGTCCTCTTGCATCACCTCCTGCCTCACGCTGCGCACGCTGCCGCCGCTCTGAAGGGGTGTCCACCGCCCAGCCCTGCAGTGCCCCCGCCCCACTGCTCCCACGCCCCTCTGCGGGCCCCGCCATACCCGGGGCTGGATGGCCGCCCTGCTTGCTCATTCAAGCAAGCAAGCAAGCAAGCAAAGCTGCCGCGAGCGCCTGAATGCCCTCCCCTGGCCTCAAGGTGCCGCCCCTCTACACTTGTGGCCTGGCCTGGCCTGCAGTGGCTGGCAGGAGGCTCGCCGACTGCGACCGCCTCACCTCAAACGGCTGCGAGTCCGACCTGCTCACTGACAAACTCAACTGGTGGGCCTTGCTTGCTACTCTGGTGGTGTTCTGGGGTGGATGGAGGCTTCCAGGGTTGGGCATGCTGTACCCACCTCCCAGGCTGCCCTTGCCATGCCCTGCTGCATACCCAGCTGCCAAGCATGCCCCTAGGTGCCACCTGGCGCACAGGTGACGTGCCCAGTGGCAGAAGCTGGGTTGGGCGCCAGAGCTGCTCCCGCCCCCTGCCCCTGCCCATGACAGCATGCGCGCGCCCCACCCTTTGACTGTGCAGCGGCTCGTGTGGGTCCACTTGCGATGTCAAGACCCAGGACTGCCTCAAGGGGGTGTGCACCTGCAAGGCTGGAGGTGAGTGCCTGTCTCCCGTGAAGCTCCACGGACAAGCAGCAACCAAGCAGGCGTCGCGGGTGACTTCCCCAAGCGCCTGCTGTCTGACCTGGCCACATGCTTGTGTGTGTTTTTGCGCAGATCGTGTGCGTGGGGAAGCTGGCAGTGGAGAGGTGGGGCGCCCCGGCGGCCCAGATCTACACCGCTCTAAAGTGCACACCAAGCAACCTTCCCAAACGCCCCACCACACATGCACACAGGTGGCACCGACTTTGTCTCCGACACCAACAACTGTGGGGTGAGATCCAGCAGCGGTTGCCTTGCGAGATCTTCAACCGGCAATGGTTGCTAAGCTTGGTTGCTGAGCTTCAGCCTCCCGTGGGGGGCATGTGATGACCTCAATGCAGAGGGCACATTTCTGCGCTGGTGGGGATCACAGCGCTAGTTCGACAGCCCCGCCGCCATCACAGCGCGCACAGCGCAGGGCCTCTGGCGACAGGCTTCTTCTTGCTCCCACCCCAGACACCTCGCTCCTGGCATCCTGCTTTGACTCGCCTGCAGAGCATGGGCCGTGCACTGCAGCCACCTGCGTTGCCCACTGCTCAATGCACCCCACCGATGCGCCTGCCTTGCTCTGGTGCTGACGCGGACCCAACCCAATCCTGTGCAGGCGTGCGGCAAGGTGTGCGCCAACGGGCAGGCCTGCACTGCCGGGGTGTGCAAGTGCGCCGATCGTAAGCGGGGCATGCCTGTGCGGCAGGGGCAGTGGGCATTTGCCGAGTGCGGTACGGGTGCGGGAGCAGCACACGCTCGGGAAGAGATGTGCTGCACCCCCTGCTGTAGTCCCCGCCCAGGATGCTCCAGCCTCACACTCTCGTGCCGCTGCCCCCGCTTCATGCCCTTCCTGCAGGCGTGGCCCTGAACTCACAGAACGATGCCAAGGTGGTCACCAACTGGTGGGTGGGTGTGCACCCCTGGGGCAGGCGAACAATGGGGCCACTGCACGCATTCAATCAATTTGCAAAGCCAGGTCCACGCGGAGCCAGCAACGGTCTGAAGGGGAGCAGGGTGCGGGGAGAGTGTATCAGAATGGAGGCAGGCGCGGCTCCACCCTCCCTGCCCCGGTGTCATGCTGCGCCCGTGTTTCACTCCTACCACCCATGCCCCCGCCCGCTGTTTGCCCCTGCTGCAGCGCAACCTGCGGCAACACGTGCAGGGCGAACCAGGACTGCGTGTTCGTGGCCGGCGTGAGGCAGTGCGCCTGCAGGGAAGGTGAGCGCGTGCCGTGGCAAATCCCGGCAGCAGTGCCGCGTGCGCGCTGGACCCTGCCTGCCTGGCCCCACGCTCCATGCTCGACCGCCACCCCCAACACATGCCAGCTTGCCATCACCAAAGTGGAACACGAGTGTCTTTCTCAGTACACACAAGAACATTATCTAGTTGTGAAGTGATAGCTGGCGCGCCCCATCCTGTGGCTTAGGCGGCTGCCCACACGCACCCAAGGTTGCCCTGTTGCTCTCTGCTTTGCACACGCTGCAGGCTTTGCCGACCGGGACGGCAACATGGCCAACGGGTGCGAGGCAGTCACGACTTCACGCTTCAGCTGCGGACCCGGGGGCGTCAAGTGCCTGGGAGATATGCAGTGCATCAACAAGCAATGTGCATGCCCCAACACAAGTGAGTGCGGCAGGGGGTGGGCGGCTGGTGCAGCAGGTGTGGCTGGGACTCACAGCTGGCATTGGGGCAAACTGCTGGACTTAGGGTTTAACCCTATGTACTGGCCTGCTGCTGCTGCCGCTGCTGCTGGTACTGACCTTCTGCTGCTGACGCTGCTGCCCCTGCTGCTGCTGACGCTGCTGCCCCTGCTGCTGATGCTGCTGGTGCTCCTGCTGCTCCTCCTCCTCCTTATCCTGCTGCTGCTGCTGAAAGTTCCAGCGGGTTGCCCTGCTGCTTCGGCTTGTGGCGCGATGGCAGGCCGCCGCCTTGGTGCCGGCTGCCTCCGCTTTGGATCCCACTTGTTCCACTTGTTCCTCATGATCTGCCAGACGTGGTCTGGGGTGTGGTATATGCACACCTGCAAGCATACGGAGTGGAAGCATGTGCCCTGTCTTGGCTGCTCCCTTTATGCCTTGCAAGGGAAAGTTTGACAATCAGCTCAGTAGAAAGGTCTTGATCCTGTCCAGGCTCCTCACACGACGTCCCCCACCCCACGTGCTGCAGTCCCCGCTGTCACCAGCTGGAACGACATCAACTGCGGAAAGGTAGGCAAAGCGTGACTTACGACCCATCCCAGTACGCAGAGTAGGACAGCATGGAAAGCATGGCCACATTGTTGCGGGCTCGTCGACCTTAGAGCAAAGCCAGCGTCGTGGTGCAGCAACAGCCAGTGCAGCAACAGCCAGTGCTGCAGCAGCCAGTGCGGCACACGGCACATGCCCAACGCACGCCCGGACCCTGTCTGTCTTCAACCTAGATCACACAGACCATTCGTTTTCCCTGTGCTGCAGTGCGGCCAGCGTTGCACGGGTGGTCAGAAGTGCGACGCAGCAGGAGTGTGCCGCTGCTCCGCCGGTGCGCCCTTGCCGCAAACCCGCGCTGCCTTGCCTGTGTGCGGTTTGCAAGCGCCTGTACTGCCTTGCGGCAGACGCAGTACAAGGCACGAACGCCGGCGCCTGCTTGTATGCTGCACAGCGTGGCAAGCATACAGTTGTTGGCAGGGGCTTTGCCTCTCTTGCACACTCAGCCCTGGACTTGCGTGTATGTGCAGGGGAGGAGAACGGCGTGACTGACCTCACAACCAAAGCCAAGTGAGTGCCCGCCCTGCCCTGCCCTCACCCGGCCCTCAACCACCGCTTGCATGTGCTGGCAAGGCATTCCCTTGAGTCTTAGGCCGTACATGCACCCTCGTCCCAAACATCCCCACAATAGAGTGATGCGGTTGCTGCATCGTCGGTTGCTTTGGATGCACAGTCGCTTCCTTCCCCTCAGCTGCACATGCTGGCCTCTGTCCAAGAAGGTGCAGCGCATGCTTGCAAGAAGCCCCACCAACCTTCTACCTTGTCCCCTTCTTCACACGTGCCTGATCAACAACCCCAATGTGCCCCCCTGCAGCTGCGGCGCCTGTGGCAATTCTTGCGAGCGTGGCACTGAGTGCCTGAGGAACGGCACCACGTTCTCCTGCTCATGCCCCGCACGTGAGCTGCTGCCCAGTGTGTGTGCGCGCGTGGGAGCTGGACAGGCTGCGATTGGCTGCCCGCCCTGCGCTGTGTGCGGGCCGTGCTTTTGACGACTGGGCAGCTGGGATGTGGGGGTGGGCGTCCATTGGCACCAATTGGTCGCACCGCATGCACTTGTAAGCAAGGGCCTGCCCCTGCCTGCTCACCTGACCTGCCTGCCACCCCTGCCTGTCGTCCTGCAGTGTCACGTACTAGTTCTCCCTACACCGTTACCAACTGGAGGCTGGATGCCAACTGCGGGTATGGCGGCTGCGCACGGGCGGCTGGCGTGCGATGCTTCCTGAAGCACAACGCTTTGCTGTACCCGGCAACCGTGTGTGTCCTGCTGCCCCTGCCAAAGGCCGTGTGACTCGTTGCCATAAATGACTGGCCCTGCAATGCCCGCCACTCCCGCTCCCTATTGCTGTTTCTCGCACCAAAGTTCCGGTCCCACCCCCGCCCCACGTGCAGGGAGTGCGGCAACAACTGCACCGCGTTCGCCAACATGCGCTGCGTGACCACAGCGGGCGTGTCAGACTGTGCCTGCACGGCTGGTGCGAGCGCGCTTCCCCAGATGCCCACACCGCCTTCTCTGCCTGCCATGCCTGCCCTGCCTGCTGGCCCTGCTTACCCTGCCAGCTTGCCCTGCCACTTCCTGCCCTGCCTGCCCTGTCCTGCCTGCCTGCCGTCCGGCCGGCTTTTGCAGGCATGCCCCGCTGCTGGCTTTTGCAGGCATGCCCCGCTGCCGGCTGTTGCAGCAGCAATGTGATGGAAGCAGCACTGGCTGCCTCTGGTGGCTCACTCCCTTCTGCGCCCACACATTGTGCGCAGGGTTTGCGAGCTGCGACGAGAAGGATGGGTGCGAGGTCAACATTAACAACAACGCCGACAACTGGTGGGTTGGCCTTTGGTGTGCCTGGCTGGGTTTCAAATGGGGCGCCACACCTTGGAGGCGTTTCTTAGATGTTCGATTTCAGGACTTGCCGACCGGATCCTGTTTTCTTTGCTTTCAAGTGACCGGCCATGTGAGGAGGACTTGGAGAGGGATGCACTGCAGGGGCTGGGGGGCCAGGCTGCTTCATATTGCCTGCCCCACTGATAATAGTCGCTCCCGGTGCAACCCTCATGACCCCACCCCTCTCCCGCCATGCAGCGGCAAGTGCGGCGACAGCTGCGACACCGCCAAGACTAAAATGATATGCGCTGCTAAGCAGTGCGTGTGCCAGGGTGCATTTGATGATGGTGAGACCGTGGGCAGCGGGGTCTGGGGGGCATGCATGTGCACCCAGCAGATCGCTGGCTGGCTGCGTGAACAGAGCTGTGCCCTGGGGGGGGTGTCACACACACAAGGGTGTCCACCCAGGGATGCCCACCCAGGGCAGGCAGGCGCCAGTGTTTTGCAAGCCGCGCACGCCGCTTGCCGTACCGCCGCAGGGAGGGCTGTGTTGCTGTCACAGCAGCACCAGAGTTGCTGCCAGCCCGGGTTGGCAGTGCCCTCTTGCCCGCCGTTCACGCAGGCCCCTTCCACGCAGGCCCCTTGCCGTCCGCGGTTGTTGCTGCTGCCACCCTGGTGCCTCATCGCCCGCTGCCCTGCCCCCCGCACCCTGCTGCAGAGGGTAACCTGGTGACGGATGTGACGACTTCTGACAGCCATTGGTGGGTTGTGCTCAGTTGTGCTGGCTGCAGTTGGCTGGCTGGGCTGGCTGAGCTGGCTCTGGGGGGTGGCTGGCCGGCTGGCCGGCAAGTGTGTTTGGTTTGTGAGCATGTCATGCAATCGCTCCACCTCGAAGCTTACTAGGCCAGCTGGCTTGGGCTGCTCCAGGCCGATGGGTGGGGCTGGTTTGGGCTGGCTGTGGCTTATTGTGCTCGCTAGAGTGGGTTGGACTGCCTGTGTCGCCTGCCACCTCCACTAGATGTTCTACAGAGGCCTGTGCACTCCCATCCTCTTCGTTCTGTCAGACCGCCCCCCCTCTGGCTCTGGCTGCGCACCGATTCAAATAGCCCCCTGCCTGCCTGCCTTGCCCGCCTGCCTGCCTGCCTGCCTGCAGCGGCTCTTGCGGGAACGCCTGCAACACAGATGCCGGGCAGACTTGCGACAACGGGGTGTGCCGCTGCGAGGACGGTGCGAGGGGGTGTGGGCCAGACGTGGGTGGAAAGCTGCAGGGGCCGACACTGGCGCAAGTTGCGCCGCAGCTCTAAACACACAGCCACGAGTCAACCCAAACCCAACGAAATGTGGCTGCTGTGCGGTGGGCAGACTGTGGCGGGCAGCAGTGGGCGGGCTGGGCTGTCTGCATGCCCAGCCCAGCCCCACCTGCCCTTTGTGCATCGCTCACATCCGCCGCCGCTCCCTGCCCTGCCCTTGCAGGCTCCGCTCTGCTTACCACCCCCTCCAACTGGTAAGGGCTCCCTCACGCACGCTGCCCCAGCTTAGTGCACTTGCATGCTCCCTGCTCGTGTGCCCCTGCCTGGCAGGCCGCATGCAGCGGGCAGCTAGCGCTACCCACGGGGGGCAAGCAAGCAGTACATACCCCGGCCCGGGCCGCGACGGAAATGGCGGAGATGGACGGACATGTGGGCTGATGAGTTGCCCATCGCCCCGCTGACCGTCCCCTCCCTCCACCCCCTTATGTTGGTCACCCTGCAGCGGCGCCTGCGGCAACCAGTGCCCCGAGGGCCAAAACTGCGTGGATGGCGAGTGCGGCTGCAAGGACAGTGAGTGGGAAGGGAAGGCTGCGCCTTGCAGCGCCCCCGCATGCCTAAGGCGGGAGGGATGGGGCGGAGGGCAGTCAGATGCACGTGTCGTGCAAGGCACCAGCCAACCAACTGTGCTGCCGTGCCTGCTGTGCTGCCCTGCCACGTCAGCGCCCACATGGGACCAGGGGCGAGGGTTGTTGTTGTGCAGCTGGAATGGTTGCGTTCTCAGCAAGCTGCATGGGTGCACCGCAGGGCAAGCCGGTTTCATGCAGTCCCCCAACCAGCTGCTTTGCTTCCGCCTGCCAACACGCTGCCACCCCCCTGCTGCTCTGTCCCACCTGCCCGCAGCAACTACGGGCGAGCTGGTGTCGATTGGCACCGTCGAGCGGTGCACTTCGTGCGACGACCCCTGCGGGAGCAATCAGGAGTGCATGCCGTCGGGGGACACTGGCTACTACTGCGAGTGCATGGCGGGCTGGTGAGCTGGCGGGGCGGGGAGGGGAAGAGTGGGAGGGGGGATGGTAAGGTGACTGTGGGCTGTCTGCCTGGCGGCGTGTGTGCTAGCTGTGAGGCTGCCCGCCGCCGGCCTGCCTACCGCCTGCCTGCCTGCATGCACTAGGGCAGGCACTCAGGCAGCTTGCTCACGCCCCGCTGCTGTGCACGCACCTGCTGCTCCTCTCATGCGTATCGTGCAATGGGCCATGCTGTGCACGCTGCGCAGCAAGCACCACAACAATCCGCTAACGGCATGGGTGCCGTTACAACCTCCCGGACGGCGCAACCAAGAGGCATGTCTCGCGCTCATCCCAAACTCCCCATCTCCTTCCGTCCATCCCTCCTTCTCCTGCCCTCACAACGTCACTCCCCTGCTGCCTGGCATGGCAGGGCCGACTGCGACATGGACGGAAGCTGCGAGACGCCGCTCGACAGCACCAAGTCGTGCGGCGAATGCGGAGCCACGTGCGGCACCGGCCAATCATGCGAGATGTTTGAGGAAGCCTACACCTGCACCTGCCCCACCGGTGAGCTCCCGACTTGTATGGGCATGTGGGGCAGTCGGGTTGGGTGAGCGGGTGTGCTGCACGGGCAGTGTGAATGTGCCCCCATGTGTGCTGCACAGGCGGTGTGAATGTGCCCCCATGCGTGCTGCACAGGGGCATGTGGAGAGCGGGGGTGGCCTGCCTCACCGCTGGCGAGCGCCCGCGGCTTTGGCTGGTCAGCCCCTCAGTCCGGTCGACCCCTTTGGGAGTAGCTGTGCCTGCACTTTCCCCTCACACGCCAGTCGCCCAACTGCCTCGCCATACCATGCCCCCTCCCCCTCGCCGGGTCTCGCTGACCAACCTCTGGCCTGTGATCTTCTGCCTCTGCTTCCTCTTCCCTCCCACCCCCCGCCCCCGCTGCCGTGCGCAGTCGACGGGATGGCCGCTGCTCTGGGCACACCCGAGAATTGCGCCGCCTGTGGCCAGACGTGCAACAACGGCACCGCATGCATTGCCGCCGAGTTGGACGAAATGATGATGCCGACAGGTGGGGAGAAGGCGCAACAGCTTCCCTGCAGCTGCTGCCGGGGTTTGGGGGGCAGTCAGCACAAGACTTGACAGCGGGGCACTGGCGGGCAGGGGAATGGCAGGATGCGGTGGCTGGAGCCGGCAGATCGGAGGTAGCATGATGTGCGTGGGACTGAGGCACGATGGGGTGCACACTGGAGACGAGTGTCAACTGTAATCTGGAGAGCCTTGGCTAGCCTTGCTCGACACTAGGGCATACACCCCAGCACTTTGCAAGGCTGCACCCTGCGCTTCACCACCGCCGCAGGTCCCTCCGCCTGCATGTGTGAGGCCATCCCTGACGCGGCGGCCCCATTCAATGCCAACTACCTGCCCGCCAACTACACTACCTCCCCCAACTGTGAGTGAAGCTTGCGCAGAGCTTGCCCCCCTGCCAGCACCGGCGCATGCTGCGGTCCTGCTTTGCTTGCTTTGGGGGCTGTGCAGTCTGCATTCGGCGAATGTGCCCCTCCTCGATGCTCCCCTAGGGCTGATGCTCCCCTGCTGTGCATGTGTGCCGCTGATTGAGGTCTTTGGCACCTGCTCACTCAGGAATGACTCTGAAGGCGGACCCACCTTGCCTGCCACCCTCACCACCCGGCCTGCCCGCTGCCCCTGCCCCTCAATTGTCGCAGGCGGCACGTGCGGCAACGTGTGCGGCGCCAACCAGGAGTGTGTTGCTGGCGAGGAGACGGACGCCGCAACCAACACGACAACCATTGCCTACTCGTGCGCTTGCCTGGCAGGTGCGCTGCCGCCTGCACGCCTGCCTGCATGCCTGCCTCTGTGGCAGCCATCTCTGCTGCTGTGTGCTGAAGCGCTTGATTGGGCGGGTGGATGACGTGCGGCAGCAGCTGCAGGCATGGGGCAGCGCCCTGCCTGGTTGCCTCCCCGCAGCCTTCTTCAACTGCACTCCCAAAACCAATTCAGAGCCCGTCCCTGACAGCCCAGTGCCTTGGTCGGCGACCTCAATCTGCCCTTCCCCCCTTCCAGGCTTTGTGGACTGCGACCTGGACGCTGCCAACGGCTGTGAGCTCGCGGTTGCCGCTCTGGACGGGGGGTCTGCGGTGGTGGGGGACACGCTGATTGTGAAGGGCTGCGGCGCTTGCGGGGTGACCTGCAACGGCACCGATTTCATGTCAGACCTACCCACCAACACACAGTGCCTGGCCGTCGCAAACCCGGCCGCCGGGGAGCCCGCCTTCCAGTGCGCCTGCCCCCTGTCAAGTGAGTGACGGCTTGCAAGGCGCGGTTGCCACCGCTGCTGCCATGCTGTTACACCCATGCTGCTGCTGCGGCGATGCTGCTCCTGCCATGCTGCGAGCGTTTGCAGGTTGTAAGGCGAGTGGCAGACACAATGCCGCTGGTGCCGCTGCTGCCACTATTCCCTTCCACCATATGCAATGCTCACCTACTACCCCTGCCTGCCCCCCTCTCCTGCTGCTGCCCTCACTGCTGCAGAGTCCGACAGCCTCTCCACCATCACAGACTGGTGCGCCAAGGGTGGTTTGCAGTTGGGTTCACCTTGTGTCGTCATGGCCGTCCAAGGAGGCAAGGGAACATGCTGGGCTTGCACGTCCAGGCTAGCGTGCGCAGCTGTCTGCTGCTTGCCCGCCTACCCGCCCCAACCTCCCTGTCGGCGGCGTGCACTGCCCAGCCTGGGCAATGCGGCGCACACTCTGCCCATCTTGTTTCTAAGACCGCCTGCCCCCTGCTTGCGTCACCTGTTCGCTTCACCCGTCTGCAGCGGTGTGTGCGGCAACAAGTGCCTGGGCGGCTCGTTCTGCGACGATGGCACCTGCCGCTGCGTCAACCCCACCACTGGTAAGGCCGCTTGACCAAGGCAATGCAATGCTACAGCAATGAAAGTCAGACATGCGTGTGTTTGAACAACCGGGGCGGGGGACAGCTGCGCAAGAGCGAGCGTTCCTGTCCTGCCTGCTGCATGCCGGCTTGCGTTGAGTGCCTGGCGTTGCCTGGACACCGATGCCGGCACGCTGTTGCCAGCATGCCATGGTATGCCTTTGTGCCGGCACTGTGGAGGGGCTTTGGTGGTGTGCAGCTTGCCTGCCCTCGGCTTTGCTGGTGCCACCCGGCTCTTGCAGGCGATGTAAAAGCCTGGGGAGAGACCCCTGTGGGCCCGAAACGCCACCTGTGCAGAGAATGTTGGTGCGTAGAGTCGCTTGCTGAGCCTGTTGCTTTACTTGTTTTTGTGCAGGCACTCGATACACTGTGGCCGACTTCTCCTCGAGCGCCACTGACTGGTGAGACCCTGTGCCCCGCCGCCTTCCCGCCCTGTGCCTGCTCACCTCCCCGCGCACCTTCCCTGTCTAGGCGCCCCGCCAACCCAGCCGCAGCGGGCAGAGCGTGGTGGCGGAACTCATGCCTAGGTTGCCTTGGGCATTGGGCCATTTAATTGCCACGTGCTGCACATTGTGCCAAGGGGGCACCTCTCCCCATGCGTGCCCGGCTGCGGGGCGGTGGCACCATCAGGCAAGAAGGCGGACATGCAGGCTCAACGGCAGCCCGCACCTCCACACCTCGATACTAACTGATTACCATCCCCCTGCCTTGGCCACCCCCTGCAGCGGCCGCTGCGGCAACGCCTGCGCCAACGGCCAGACCTGCACGGCCGGCGTGTGCCAGTGCGGCACAACCGGTGAGTGTTTGACAGCGGCGGCGACGCCAGCCCGCATCTGTGGTTAGGCACCTGCAAATGAAACAGTAGTAACGCTCTTGCTCAAAACTGGGAGCACCATCCGGTGCTGTGCCCCTTCTCCTGTGGCACTCCTTTGGGGCAGCACTAATTGTTACTGTGCCCTTGCCCCACTGCCCCACTGCCCCACCCTATGCAGGCCCCACCAAGCTCACAACCGACGCCGCCTGCGGCAACTGCGACACGGCATGCACCGCCGCCCAGGTGTGCTACGACGGCGCCTGCGTGCCCCGTCTGGCGGCCCCCGCGTCTTGAGCAATTGGCACATGGGGCCGCATGCTCCAATTTGGGCTACGAGGAACGCTGTGGGGCCCGGCATCTCCCCTCGCCAGAGCTTCCTTTTAAACACCGGCATGGGCGGGGCGCTTTTGGCTTAGGCGGCAGCGCGAGAGGCGTCTGTCGCTGGTGGCACATGTGTGCTTGCTTTGCTGACGCTGGGCGCATGAAGGCGCCAGGCAGGCAGCGGGCATGCTGCTACTCGCCCTCCTCTCTTCAGCAACCAGTACAGTCAAGCCGCGCTTGTGTGCTGCATCCCTCATGCAATTTTGCCTGCACCTGCACCGCTTGTGTGTGCTTCCAGCTGCCAGGCTGGTGTCTGCCCGTATCATTAGAATGACCCTGCTGCTTGTTCGTTCATGTTTTGTTGTTTATTTGTGTGCTTGGCGGACGCAAGTGCTGCCGTGCAGCCCAGCTGCCTGTTGGCGTCCCAGCATCGCCGCCTCCATGCCACGCTTGCCATGCATCCGGCAGATTGTTGCGCCTGGTAGAGTGTAAGAAGCCACCTGTGTTTGAATGGCCAGACAAACTAGATTGTGAGACGAGGGAGGGCCACGTCAGCAACGCACACCGCCACCTGGCCCGGGCCCAGGTCAAACACAGCTGGCAGTGTGGGGCGCATCTGCGGCACACTTTTGTGTTGCTGCGCTGTAAATGAATGAATGAGTGTATGCTACTGTGGGGGGAGCGCCGCCTGGCAGCTGCGAGACGCAGGCGCTGCTCAGCCCGCGGCCAGTGGGAGCTGGGCAAAGGAATGGGGGCAGAGGCAAGGGCCAGGTGTAGCTGACTCCTGTATGTCACTGGGAGTGACACAATCGCATTGGCAGCAGGTGGCACACAGACTGTGATACAATCTCTGATCCAGGAATCCAGCCGGCATGCTGATGAGACAAAGCCCCGCACTAGTCCTACCCAGCCACACACCCAAGGGGCTGCCAGTGCTGCAGCAGCGCTCGCCTCGCCAGGTCACCGCCCACAGCAGAAACTGGCACCGATGGTAGCTGACTGGTGCCTGTGGCTTAATTTCCTGTCGGCTTCCTCACACCACGCCCTCGGGCTGTTAACCTTCTTCTTCTTCTTCACTGGCACCGGCAGCTGGCTGGGCGGGGCACCGCCAGAGGTGAGCAGCTGTGCCAGCGCCTCGCCCACACAGCGTGCCACGCCGCCTGGGGAGGCTTGGGGGACAGATTGCCGAGCATGCATGGTGAGGCGCACATATTTGCGAGAAACGGGTGGAGCGCCACAGCCTGGGAGGGAGACTCCGCTGTTCATGGGCCAACGAGTTGCGTGCTGCTGAGTTCATGTGCCGCAGCTGCTGCAACTGCGTGCAGGGAAGGTGAGCTGGCGTGGTGCATTGCGCACGTCTTCCAGAGGACCGTGGCCGCAAACGTGCTGACTGTGTTATAACATCCAGGCACAGAGGCCACGCTGCACATCTGGCCGGCCCGCTGGATGGGCCAGGCAGGGGTGTAGTGCAGCAGGCGAAGCTTGGAGGGTCGCCGCGAACAGCAGGCTGGTGGGCTACGTAGCGCTCAGCGACACACACTTTATGTGCACAGCGCAAATAGTGAGCGGCTGAGATACAATACCTGAAGATCCATCAACACGCAACGATCACAGGGCAAACACACCAGCACCACCGGGCGGACCATACTGCTGCCGCCGCTGCCGCCGCCGGCGCTCGGCACGGAGGCGTTCCCACAGTCACAGCAGTGCGCATATGATCGAAGTTGCCTTCCTGGGCTTCCAGATGGCACTGCAGCACCCTCATGCGCCTGCCCGCGCCCGACATGGTGGAGGGCTTTCCCTGTGCTAGTTGCGGGACCTCCTGGCGGCGTTAATCCAGGTAGAATGCTTTGGCCGGCGCAAAACGAGCAACCAAAAGGCTGGTGGGGGCTTGAAATGACACCGTTTTCTGCAAGTTCCCGACAGGCCCATCTTTAGTGCAAGACACCGCCTGCTGTCTGTAGCGTGCTGAATTGCTGTGAATATATGCGACGGCTTTGAAGTCATCGCCCGCCAGTTCAGTCGCCGAGCGTGCACTCCCAGACCGTTGAGCACTGTAGGGCGGCGGCAGCATTCGCTATCATGCAAGAGTGGAGCGAGGACGCCGTTCGCTTCATGCGAGGCGCCCTACAGCAGGTGTGGCAGTGGGAGGGCAAGGTGGCGGCGGTGGGGGTCCAGTCAGTCGGGCAGCGGTGCACCGCGGCGCCCCGGCAGGGAAGTAGCAAGTCGACAGCTCTGGCACAGTTGCTACCAGGCGTCCGTAGCGCCATGCCCCCTGCGGTCTGCAATACCTGAACTGCCAGCCAGCATAGCATTATCCAGAGCCGCCCACTCCTGGTTGAGGCGCAGGCGTGCAAGGCCATGGAAGAGAACGAAGTGCCGGTCGGTTGCGTGGTGGTGCGCGACGGCCAAGTGGCGGCAACTGGCAGCAACAAAACAAACGAGACGCGCAATGTAAGTGCAGGGTGATGACAGCTTGTTTTACAAAGTGATGTCAACGCAGCACTGTAGGCATCGGCGTGTCGTGCAACATGTGTGGCAAGGGGGTCTGGCAGCGCAGCCCAGGCATTGCCTTCAAGTAGGCTGGCCTACCTGCACCTGCCTGACTGTGCCCTTACCCGGTTCGGCTCCGCTGCAGGGCACGCGGCATGCCGAGTTTGTGGCTATTGATGCGCTCCTGCAAGAGGCGGGCGGGGACCCCGCAGCTGCCCGTTTTGACGAGTGAGCAGGCTTGCTGCCTGCCTGCCCTGCCCTGCCTGCCCTGCCTGCCCTGCCCTGCCCTGTCGGATGTATGCCCTGCCCTGCCCTGCTCGCCCTGCCTGCCTGCACCCTCCTGCATGCACAGTGCTTTCCACGCTGCTTTCCCTTGCTCTTTGCCCGGCCTGCCGGCTCCCGCCGCATTGTCAACCACTTCCGTGTCTTCTCGCCACTGCGCTCTTCTCCGCTCACCGCTTCTGCCCCCGGCCTGCAGGTGCGACCTGTACGTCACCTGCGAGCCCTGCATCATGTGCGCCGGCGCGCTGAGCCTGCTGGGCTTTCGCTCCGTCACCTACGGCTGCCCCAACGACAAGTTT
>JTEE01000164.1:190694-211942 GCA_002896455.3 Chlorella sp. ArM0029B
GTTGTTGAGGGAGACAATCGGGCACTGCCGTGGGTGGGTGGGTGTGCGGGCGCACCACCTCTCGTCCCGGCTGCTTGCCGACCGCTCGTGCTCCGCGCTCCCCGCCCCGCCAGCAGAGGGGCGCCGCCGATCCACGTGCAGGCCAGCCACGCGCACAAAAGAAAGGCGAGAGGCGGAACAGCATGTGGCCACCCACACCCTTGCACCACACAACAGGAGTCCAACGACCTCCATTGGTGTTGTATGCACACACACTGCGCGTTGGTGCATCTAACACCCAGCAGCCCGCCCCGGGGGCTGTGCACCCGGAGCAGGAGTACAGGAACCTAGGGCTCCCACCCCCCTCCCTGTCGCGCTTGCTCAATCCACAGCCTGCCTTGCCTCCTGCCAAGACTGCACAGCCTGTCACCCAGAGGCAGCTCGCTTACACCGTATCCCTCTTGCCTAACCATGCTTCGTTCACTTTTCAAAGGTCGGCGAAGTATTACTCATACTCTGGACTGCTTGCTAAGTAAGGCGAGGTGAGCGACAGCAGGTTGCAAAAGCAGAGAAGCCCAACGGGAGGGAGCGGCGGAAGACACCTCACTCACGAGGATTTCACGGTGGGGGTGAGTCAAGCTTATTGCTGTTGTCAAAAGGCAAATGTATTGAGTGCAGGGGAGGGGCCGGAAAGCCATACGTCTATAAGGATGGGCTGGGGTGGCTGAGGGTAGTGCGTGCTTAAGTGTTCAGAGGTGTGGCTGAAAGTGGGCGAGTTGTGAACAGCAGGGGTGAAGAGAGTTGAGTGCTGTTTTTGATTTTGGGTTTCGGGTTGGGGATGGCTGCCAACGAAAGACACGCTGCAGTGCTGCCCAGGCGGCAAGGCTTCGAGGTGTGTGGCTTCGAGCGTGTTCTCCCTCACATGGCAACCACGGGGCACCATCACGCAGGTGCCCAGGTGCGGGTGCGCCTCAAGACACCAGGTCTTCAGATGCCAGGGCTTCAGACGTTGGCAATGCCGGACCAGATGGTCTCGTTGAGGCTCTCCATCACCTGCAGGCAGCACCACGAAACAATGACAAGGACAGTCAGCAGCTGTAGCTGGAACCTAGTGTGAGACTAGACCGGCAATGCACCACCCACTTCTAGCCCACTGGGAGCCGTATCATGTGTTCCCCAACGGCCATGGACCGCCCCCCGCGACCCACCTTGATGCTGCAGGCGGTGACGTCGTCGAAGGAGACGGCGGGCTTGGGCACGGAGGCAGAGTTGCAGGCATCCAGCATGCTCTGCAGGGGCGGGGGGCGCGGAGATGGAGCAGGGTTATGGGTATCAGGTTGGGGAGAAAGGTTGCTGGGAGGCCAGTGTCACACCTAGAGGCATGTGTGCTGGTCTGGGCACAGACACCAGCAGCACTCGCACTCACACCCGCCCTGCCCTCCCAGCACGCCCACCCAGCTGTTGTTGAGCGGAACGGTTCCAACAAGGCGGCACGGTTCCAACAAGGCTGGGCCAGACCTCACCTGGGCCATGGCCCTAAGGTCGGGGTTGGTTGTGCTCTGGTTGAACATGAACCCGGCCACCGCATCTGAAAGGGTTTATGGGGAGGGCCAGGGCAGGGGATGTGGTGGTTAACAAACAGAACCGAAAAGCCTCTTCCAGTGGTTGTTCAAAACAGAAACAGAACCGAGTTGCCTCTTCCAGTGGACAGTGTGGTGAGGGAGGCTTTGCTGCACTGGTGCCCCCATCCAATGCCATGTGGGGGCGAGACGAGCGGTGCTGGCATGCATGTGTTATCATGTCGGCAAGCAGCCCATGATGCGTGCATGTGTGTGCGTGTTGTTGCTGGTTGCAGGCGGGCAGGCCACTCACTGGCGGTGCTGTTGAGCTCGCCCGCGTCAGTGATGCGTGCGTCAGTGTCACGCTTGCTGGGAGCGTACACGCCTTGGGCGGTGAAGGCAGCCGAGGTGAGGGCAGCAATGAAAAGAGTGGCAACCCACCCGAGGAAGAACTTCATCTGCACAGAACACCACGGCGAGGGGAAGCGGAAGGGTTGAGCGACAAAGCTGAGATGCTGGAAGGGCAACCTGAAGCGGCTATGTCGACGAGTCAGATGGGTAAAGGGACGAGACGGGCATGTGGTCGTTGCAGTAAAGAAAGGACTGCGTATAAGGGACAAACACATGTGTGCTGCAAGCAGGTCTGGCCAAGCAAAAGGTGGGAGGGCAAGAGTGAAGGCACAGGCAGAGAGCATCAAGATCATCAAGCCACAGCCAGCCAGCCGGACACCCACCAGCAGCAGCCAGTTGAAAGCCTTCTTGGGGCCGTCGCCGGCGGTCTCGGGGCGGCGTCCGGTGAAAGACTCCACAACTCCGATGCCAGTCACAGCACCCACCATGCTGCAGCAGTTGGGCAGGAAAGCAAGAATCCAGGGGGATTCAGGGCACTTGCTTGTACAAGCACATGTGAGCTGAGGAGCTGTGCGTAGAAGCAGCCCTGGGCTGGCGGCTTGCTGCCTGCCAAGATTGCGTCATTACGAGCTGGCAGGGCAGGCAGGAGAGGCAAGGCGGGCAGGCAGGCAGGGCAGGCAGGCTGCCGGTCGCCCCACGCTCCTCCCCCCCCCTCAACCAGGCAGTCAGCCAGCAGGCAAGCTAACACTTGTTCAAACACCAGGAGGGGAGGCAGGCAGCGACCTCACCAGTGGGTGGTGGACAGGGGCAGGCCGTAGCGAGATCCAACAATGATCACACCAGCGGCAGCCAGCTCAACGCAGTAGCCTGCAGGCGCAAGGGGTGGTGGAGTGTGTGGGGGGGGAAGGGCGGTGTGAGGTCGAGTAGAGTGTGAGAGGGTGGGTGAGAGGGGCGGCTGGCCATACGTTGTTTTGCTTACGGGGCAAGTCAGCGCTGCTTATTAGCTTGGCAGCCCACCACCCCTTGAAGGCTGCTGCCTGTGCCCACCATCCCTTTCCCTACGCAGGTCAGCAGCAAGGATCGACAAGGGGCAGCCCATGCTTACCACGAGAGTTGGTGAGCTTAACCATCTTCACTCCCAGCACGCGCATGATCTTATATCCGTAGGTGGCCAGGCCTGCAGGGGTGGTGAGCCGAGGGGGGTGGTCAGCGCACAGCCATGGCAGCTGACTGGTTGGCTGCCTCAATTCCCGCTTTCCAAAGCCCCACACCCTCGTGGTGTTCGGTGTGCGAGCACATCATGCGCTGGCACATCATCCGGCAGCCAAGGCAGGCATGTAGACCCCAGAACAGCCAGGCAGAACTGAGAGCACGCACAGCACAGCACGCACCCAGCACGATTCCGCAGCCTCCGACAATCAGGATCCAGATGGGCACATCGATCTCTTTGTTCACGCAGGTGCACTGCCACACAGCGTAGATGCCGGCATAGGGGCCTGGGGTGGGTGGGTGGAAGCAGTAGGGCGGGAGGGCGATGTCACAAGCCTGGGAAGGATGCACACGGGCGGCCGGGCAGTGGCAGCAGCATGCGTGTGGGGTCAGGCGGCGGGGCCAGTCAGGCGGCCAGCCGCTGGGGGACATGTGTGCACTATGGACGGGCATGCGTCCAGCCACAGGTGTGTTGCGTGGCGCAACAAAACGACCCTCACCAATGGCGTTTGCGACGTCGTTAGAGCCGTGGGCAAAGGAGTTGCACATGGCGGTGAACACCTGCGGAACAGAGGCAAAGGCGAGCTGGTGAGGCGTCATTTAAAAAACAATGCAAATTCATGCAGCCTTCTTGGGTATCTGCCCTCCCATTTCAGCTCCGCTGTGCAGAACTTGCCTGCAGGTACTTGAAGCTCAGCTCCGTCTTCTTATCGAACTGCTCGGCGTTCTGGTGCAGGGTGTTGGTGGTCTGGTCGCTTTCGATAACTCCGTGGATGTCAAAGTTGGCGCTCTGCAACAACAGGGGGGCAGGGAATGCAACACCGCATTTCAAATTCCTGGAGACCCCGCAGTGATGCGACACCCAGCATGTGCACCACGAATGCAACATCTGGCGTGAATGCAACACTGAATGCAACACCCACCTTGGTGAGGGCCCCAAAGATGCGCGACTTGCGCATGTCCTTCAACATCGCGGGGGTGCGCTCGGGGTGGCCGGCGCCAACTGGAGGTGAAAAGAACAGGGGAGGCGGGCAGGCAGGGCAGGCATGAGTTGGAGAAGGTGTGGTGTGGTGCAAGGTCACCTGGCTGGCACTCCAGCCAGGCAGGCTGGAGGGGCTTCAAAGCACAGAACACTGCCCTGCCTGACTCACCGTGCTGCCCCGCCGGGGATGGGGCACGGCATGTTGCAGCTGCCCCACAGCACAGCAGGTAGCGGGGCGGGGAAGGCGGGCGGGCACTCACTTGCTGGCTTGCCGTCCTCGCCGGCCTGGCCTTCGTCGGAGGCGCTCTCCATGTCCTTGGCGTGGCCCTGCTCGGTGGTGGCAGGGGGGCAGGCCGGCAGGGTTTGGTCAGTCGGAGCGGGGAACCAGGACCCAGAGATGGGCAGGGTGGCAGCACATGGTGCGGGGTGGGGGGGCACCAGGCCGGATGGAGACACGGCTCAAGCAGTGCAGTGCAGCTGGTAGCAGCAGAAGGGGCTGCTGCTTGCAGGAGGCATCGCTGGAGTGCAGCCCAAGCCCGCGGCACTGGCACTCAGCCACCAAACAAACTTGAATTGCACACACATCACTTGAATTTGCACACACATCGCTGCCTCGGCAGCCTTGAATGTGTCACGCATGATGCCCACCTCGGCGGCGGCATCCTTGCCGTGGAACTCGGGGATGACCCTGCACAGGGAAGCGTCACGAGGCAGGGTCAGCGGTTGGTGCAGTTTGGGGGGGCGGGGTGAGGCAGCAGCCCAGCGCACGGCAGTCTTGTGCTTGGGGGACAGGCGCAAACGGCCCCTGGGAAGCAAGGCGGGGCGGGCGGGCCACATGTGGCAAGGGAAGCAGCCCTCCCCCCAACCTCCGCCAGGCCCCTGCTTGATAGCGGGTAGGCAGGGTGTAGTGGCAGCTGCAAGAAGGACAAAAAAAAGTAAGAACCCCGCTCACTCGGCCTTCTCCAGCTCCTCCAAGTCCCGGCGAACGTTGCGCTTGATCAGGGGAATGCCCACCAAGCCGGCAACCAGGGAGCCCGCGACAGCTGCACACGGGAGCGGCAAGGAGGTGGGTAGGCAACACAGCGAGTGGTTTGCTCAGGCTGGGTGCAAGCAGGGCGCGCCAGTGGGTAAGGCGGGCAGAGGGGGGGGAGGAGGGCGTGAAAGCATGCGGCGAGGCAAACGTGAGCCCCATGGGACGTGGGCAGCATGATGCTCTCAGGCATTCAGGCATTCAGGCATGCATGCAGGTATTCAGGCATGCAAGCAGGCATTCCGGGCGACCCACAGCCCTAAGCCCTCACATTGAGCACGCAACCACGGTGACCTGCCCGGCAGGTGAAGTGCGCCACCTGTTAACACTTGGATTTGGCTCACCGAAGCAGGTGGAGATCCAGGCGTTCGTTGCGTCGTCCTCAACCAGTTCGGACAGCTTGGGGCCCTTCTGAATGATGTAGAAGCAGCCAATCCAGACGGTGATGAAGGCGAAGAGGGGAAGCCTGCAGGGTTGGAAGGGCGCAGGGGGAAGGCAGTCAATCGGGACAGGGTGGGGGGGGAGGGTATCAGAATGTAGCTTGTAGCAGCGGGTGAGCTGTGCTGACTGAACAGGGGGAGCGGGCAGGACCACCGGGGCATACCGACATGCACCGCACTGCTGGGGGCACAAACAACGAAGCGTCAGGTGCAAGGCGTGCCGGGACGCAACATGAGTGCCGGGCAAGTTTCAGGCTTGAAACCCTGCCAACCAAAGTGTGGTACTCACATCCACAGGGACTTGCTGTAGCTGTTCTGGCGACGCAGCACTGCACACAACGGAAGGGAAGCGGGAAGGAGGTTGAGCGGGGGTGGGCGGTTGATGGCAGGGTCGGCTGAGGCACCGCTCAACAGTGCATTGCGCCAAAGTGTGACGCCCAGGCTGTCGCAGGCATGCAGCAGGTTGAAAGGCAAGCAAGCCATGCGTGTGCAAGCCTTCAAGGCCGGGGCTCAAAGCTTTATCAAGAGACCTAGCGGCGCTCTCAAGAGACAATAGACGATGCATAATTCATTTCAGCTTTGTGCGCGGCTTACCGGCGTGGCGGGTGAAGAGGAAGAGGCCGCCACCGCCCAGTCCAGCCAGCAGCGGGGAGGTGAACCAACTGATGACAATCACAGACACTCCTGACAGGAAGGGGAATTCGTCCTTGGACTTGCTCCAGGTGACTGCAGGGTGACAAGGTTTGAATGCATGGTGTGGGTGAGCAGGCTGCAAGCAGAACACTGCGTGCTCTGCCATCCTTGCCCAGCGCACCCACTCGACTCTCCCAACTGCAGCCACGCAGCCATTGAATCACGACTGCAAAAACAGCAACCCCGAACTCACCGGAATCAGTGCCGGCGGCGGCAATGGACATGCCAATCACAGCGCCTGCGGGTAGGGAAGGTGACAAGCCAGTGTGTTTGTGAGAGCGGGACGTGCTCACACGCACGAAGCGTGGTGTGGGGTGGGCGGATCTGCAGCGGGCAGCGGGCACAGCAGGGCGCACCAGGCAGTGGGTGCACGCCGCTGCAGAGGGCGGGCACAGCAGGGCGCAGCGGGCGGAGAGAGGTGCGGGTCCCTCTTGCGGGTGCTCACCCACGATGGAGTGAGTGGTGGAGACGGGCAGCTCCAGGTAGGTCGCCAGAATGAGCCAGATGCCAGCGGCAAGCATCTGCGGGGCGCACGAGTCAATGGAGGCGCGCAGCGGGGAGGGTCAGCGCAAGGGAAAGAGGCGCGGGCGGACACGTCCCTCAGCAGGTGCACTCGCGCAGTGCACTCCGCCGCCCCGTGTTTTGAAACCCCCGCAAGCGTAGCATGACCCCCCGGCGGCCCTCTCCCCCCCCGCCTCGGCTGCCTGCCTGCGCCCGGCCCAGGGCTGCCAAAAGGGCAGCTCACCGCGCACAGCATGCCGTACATGTACAGGTCCGGCTTCTGCTTGTAGTAATCCAGGTTGGCAATGGAGCCTCGAATGGTGCTGGTCACACCCGAGCCCTGCGCGCATTCATGGTGTTTCAAGGGTGACACGGGGGTGAAGGGAGGCCGGGGGGGAGCCAAAGCAGCAGAGAGGAGCCAGCGGCAGACGGTCATCAGGCCGGGGCCCGAGGGCAACGGGGTGCAGGGCGGCAGCACGCTGGCCACTGCCGTTGGCGCGTGCAAAGGACGGGGGTAGCAGACAGGGGCGACGGACAGGGGCGGCAGCGGGAACCGCCACCCGGCAGGCAGCGGGCTCAGCGCACCAGGAGGACGGCGCCACCAAACTCGCAGAATGCCGCAATAACAATTGCTTGCTTCATGGTGAGCGCCTTGGCACCCACGGAGGAGCCGAAGGCTGCAAATGGGGACATGGGGGCAAGGGCAGGGCGGGTCCATGGGGTGGGTCAGATGGGGGCGGGCAGCAGCGGCGGGCGGCGGCCACAGGAAGCTAGTGCATGCGGCTAGTGCATGCCGGCGCTTGGACTGCATAGCATGCAGCTTTTGCGCTGCCGCCTCTACTCACCATTGGCGACATCGTTCGCACCGATGCCTGCAGGGAAGATGCGGGGAAAGCGGAGGGGCATGCTGAAGTTGAGGCGGGGCGGCAAATAAAATTCCATGTGATTTCCCTCCGTGTTCCCTCCATGCTTCATCCATTTCGTCCTATTCCAACACGCAGCCCACATCCCACGCCTCCTACTCACCAAAGGCCACAAACACGGAAAGAAATGTTGCGCACACGAAAATCCACGTGTATTCGCTGCACACCGGAGGGGGGATTGCAAGGTTATTTTCAGTGAAAAGACGCGGGAGGAGGGGTCCTGAGTGAGGAGACGCGGGAGGAGGGGTGGTACTTGCTGGTGCGCACGCATGGCGGCATCGCGGACAGCAGCGCAGTCCGCGCGCAACCTGCGCCGCCGGGCAGCCCCAGCCTACCTGAATACCTCAGCCATGTTCGCTGCTGGGCCGCAGCCTGCGCGGGAAGGGTGGGTGGGCCGGCTGCTCCGGAGAGCGGGGTTTGTGAAGGCGCTTGAGCGCACGCTGGCCTGGAGCCGGTAATTGTTCGGTTAAAGAGGTAGATGGCGGCGCAGTGCCGCTCTTTAGCACACATGTGCTGGGGCTGGCATCTTGGCGGCGATACCCTGCAGTGATGCCCCGGCATCCTACCATCCTGCCTGGCCCACTTCTTGTGCTCCCTCTTGGAGGATCCTCGGCTTCCGCGGAATCCTGATGTGCCTGCCCTCTTATTCCGCTTAGACCGCATTAACTTCACATTCCACTGACATGTCGTGTCACGAACTGCAAGCGCCCTTGGCCTTGGCACCCTCCCCCCAGCCGACGGCAGGCTGCCCTGCACTGCGGCCCCCGATGCACCCCTGGCCTGCGCTACCTCTTTAGGTCTACCACCCGCAAGGGATAAGACAAAGGGGCCTATGGCACACGAACAGCACGCATGTGCGGCATAAAGGCTGGGTGCTGCAGGGCATCGCCCATGCAGGGCAGGGTTCAGCGGGGTACCGTGTGCAGCGCGTCCCCAGCGGTGGCACCCCTTCCGCTTCCCGAACCTCTCTTTCTTTGAGTCTGGGCCTGGCCTCTTGGACTCTTTACACCCGCGGTAAGGTCGCGGATAATTTTACTCCGTGATCCCACCGATCTATGCAGGGCAGGGGCAGCTGCCGCGTGTGGCCCCGGCCAGTCCAAGTCGGCCCAGCAGTGCACCCCAGCCGGGCTCGCGCGCCGCCCCAACACACACGCGCCGCTCTTCCCCCAACTTTCCTCCTTCCCTCCTTTTCCATGAGCGTGACATGGAGTGGGACATTTGCAATCATGGGTGCAGCAGAGCAGAGGGAGAGCAGCAGGCACGTACGTGAAACAACTTGGTGCCCACTGTCCAGCCAACAAATCATTCAGATCAGTCGGTAGTTGCATGTCGCCATCTGCCGTCAGCAGCCGTCGGTAAGGCAGCGGCCACAACGGCAACAAGGTGCCAGCCTGGCGGGCAGGCTGTCTTTCAAAACCAGCCTTCAAAACCACGAATTTGCAGCACCGTCGTACCCGTAGAACAACGTGCTTTGTGTGCTGGCAACGTTCTTGGTCGAGTGGGGCACACCCGAAGGGATCCAGATCTCGTCTGCATGCAAGAAAGGGTGAAAGGCAAGGGCTCGGCAAGGGGGGCGCACTTGCCAAGGAAGCGACGAGACAGGATTGAGGGGTGAAGGCTGGCCGGTCCCAGAGGGAGTTTCAGAAGCCCCTGTGCGCTCAATGAGGGTGGGTGGCAGCAGCAACATAATCGCTCACTTGTCTGCTACCGGCAGCTACCGGCAGCAGCAGCTACCGTCGGTTTGCTTCTGCTTCTTCGGGCTTACAGTCTGTTTATTCGCGACACAGACGGTAAACGACACCCCGGCGGGCGCACTGCCATGTGCGAGGCGCAGGCGAGCCCAACCCAAGCAGCGGCCTTGCCGGCAGCAGCTGCGGCACACACGGCAAGTGCAGCACTGGCAGCATACACTGCCACCGGCTGGCGGGCGGCCGCCCTTGCTCCATTGCGCCCTAGCACTACAGGCCCAGGAGCGGCATGTGTGCTCCTGAACGCCCACCCACCTCCAGGCTCCAGCACAAACGACTCATCCAGTAGTGTAAAACGCATGCGGCCCTCCACAACAGTCACCAGCTCGTTGGCCTGCCGGGGGAGCAGCAGAGGGGCAGCTGGCAGCGGACAGGGATGTCGAGGGCTGCGGGCAGCAAGTGTAAAGCGTGGCCAGGTCAGCTGCCCTGCCCCGCGTGCCAGGCTGGCAGGGGCAGTGCATGCACCAGGCCTGGCGCGAGGAGCAGAGGCCGAACCTCGTAAGCCGTATGTGTACACTGTTCTGCAGGTGTGGTCCCGCAGCGCTCACATCGTGGGTGAAGTTGTTCCACTCGTGGCCAGGCGGGTCAATGATGCAGCCGCAGTGGAAGCCCTGCGACGCCCAGGCCCGTTCCACCTCTTGCAGGCGCACTGGCACCTCAAATATGCGCCTGCGGGTAGGAGCAGGAAGGGTTAACTGAGGGATCAGCATCAGCTCGTGTGCTTCTCAGCCGGCAACAGCAGCGGCGCTTGCCGGCGTCGGCGGCGTCAGAGGCGAGGCACCAGCAGGTGGGAGTGGGAGCGGCGGTGCAGCGGCTGCTGCGCTCATCGAAATCATAGAAATAAGCACAACAAACGCACTCACCGCCTCACAAACTCGCCACGCTGCTGCAAAGGAGCGTGCGGTTGTGCTCGCTCCACCAAGCGCGCTGAGCGCGGCTTTGATCGCCTCCATCAATTTGGATCGTTCGTGCAAGCGAAGCGCAGCATTGAGCCCTGACCTGCGTGCTACGCCCCGCCGAAAACCCTAATATCAGAACGCCACAGCGGACCCAATGCACGTTAGCAACCCACCTGCAGTCAGAGACATCCAACTCCGATCTAAGCTTCTGGACGTGCATTGACAAACACGGGGCCCAATGGCCGCCCCTCACAAGCAGTTCACGCACATCAGCAAACAGATGTCGCGGGTGTTGCGTCACAACCCTCCTCAAGGTGCCCGCAACCGTAGCCAAGACGCGGGGGCAGGCACCGCCGCCGCCGCCCAGGTGCCGCCGTCGCCCTGCCGTCGCCGCTGCCTCGGCGCTGCCGCTGCTGTGCCAGGCTTCCTGGTTTGACCCCCCCGCCCCGCAAGCAGGACCCATCCATATAGCGGTGACGACACAGTAGCCGCCCTCATTACCTCCCCATCCCCACCACCTCTTGCCCGATGCATGCTGCCTCCTGCAGAGATGGATGCCTCGGGCTATGTCGCCCTCCCTGTGTTACTTGCCCAGCTCAGGCCGCCGCAGGTTACAGAAGCGTTGGTGCGGCAGATAGTGGCTGCAGATGGCAAGGTAGGCTAGCAGGTGGCAGGGAGGGTGCTTACGAGTGCAGGATTGGGCAGGGCGGGGCAGGCCAGGCCAGGGGAGCGGGAGGCTTGAAGGTAGCTCCCACCCCTCGAGGCGTCTGCCTGTGCTCTGGCTGCGTCAACCCCTCGACGTTTTTGCCTTTGCCCTGCCACCACTGCAGCACTTGCGCTCAGCACGCCCTGTCGCTTTTCCCTTCCTTTCTCGTTGCACAGCGCTTTAGAGTGTGGCACAGAAAGTGATTCGAGCTGTCCCACCGCCTCCTTTAGCTGAACCTGTGGCTGAACTGACGTGTGTCACCGGCCGCCTGCCCTTCTTGCTTGGACCGCTCTTGTTGACACCCAGTCAGCCTGCCTGCCTGGCTTGCCTGTCTGCAGGGCCGCTACCAGCTGGACGACAGCTGCAGCCCTCCCCGCATCCGAGCGGTACAAGGCCACAGCATACTTCTGGCAGCGCCGCTGCTGGAGGCGGTACGCTGCGCTGAGCACGTGGCGCTGGCAGTACATGTCACGTCGGAAGAGGGCTGGTGTGGCATTCAAGACAGTGGAGAGCTGCGTGCCATGCGCCGCACCCACATTCACTTTGCAACCGAAGTTTGTGGGTGCTCGTGCGGGGTGGGAGGACTGGGGCGCATGGGTGCAGGGAGGCTGATTCTGAAGCAGGTGCAGGTAGATGGCCGGATGCCGCCAGGTGGCACATGAGGGACTCTCAAGGGATGGACAGAGAGCAGGGCCAGCAACAGCCAGGGAGCTCCGCTGTCTTGCCTGCCAAAGCGCCAACCCTTACCTCCCCTTTTGCCCCGCTGCCTGCACTGCCCTGCCTTGCCCTTGCCTTGCCCGCTTTGCAGGGGCGACACCTCAGGCGCAACTCTTGGGCCTGTGTGCTGCTCCGACTGGACCTCGTGCGCGCATTAGCGGTGCGTGCAAGCAGAGGCAGGACCAGCAATCAACCTTCTCACCGCATGCGGTGTGCTGTCATGCTTGCCACCTCCCTGTTCTGCGGACGCCTGTGGGTGCCTGCCGTGTTGCCGCGCTGTGGTTGCTCTGGTACCTCTCACAAGCCAACCTTCACGTGACATGCGCACCCCTCGCCCGCCCTGTCTTGCAGGCTGGCCACGCATTCAGCACCGCAGCCAATGGTGTGCTGTTGTGCGAGGGGCAGCTGCCCGTGGTGTTTGTGGAGCGGATAGCAAGAGATGCACTGCCTGAAAGCTGGAGGTAGCACTGGCGTACCCACTCTCAGCCATCAAGCCAGTGTCTCCCCTCTCTGTGGCAAGAGGCCACCCGCACGTGCAAAGAGTCAGCAGAGCGCCCAGGGCGTGGTATTGGTGGGCCAGGCTTGCATTCCCCCCTGCCGGCGCACAAACTCTGCTTGCCTTGCGCACGATGCACCGCCTCCTGGGGTGTGCTTTTGTAAGATGGCATCTTCTTTGTCAAGGGGCTATCACAAGGCCGGGTCATCATGGAACAAGGTTTGGGTCAGCGAGGAGAGGAATTCAGGCAAAGACAAGTGATCGAGCGGAGGAGCAGGGAGGGGGTCGGGAGGGATAAGTTCGGGGGAAATCGGATTTCAAGAGGGTTAAGGAAGGAAGGGGTTTACTTTGCTTGGTTCTGGAGCGGCGGCGCCATGACAGTGCCGTGCAGGCCGCCTGCCCTGGCTGTGTTGCTCAGCACTCAAGTGCACAGGGCGCTAGCGCCGCACCCGTCTCTCACCCAAACGTCTGCAGGCGGTGTGGCAAGGGGAGGGGACAGACAAGTCATGCTTCTGCACGGGTCAACCGTGTGATGCATGGCATGAGGCTGTGAGTAACTGACACTGCTGGCAAGCAAACAGCAACCATCTCACCTAGCACCGATCTGCCCTTCCCAACACCCACCGCCCCGCCGGCCGCAGGCAGCACCCAACAGCTCACCTCGCGTGCGATGGTGGACAGGCGGGAGCGGTCCACGCCGGGGGCCATGGCCAGGTGGCGGCGGTGCAGCTCCTCAGGCACGGCATTGTACATCCACATCTCTGCCTCAGCACCCGGTGCAGGCAGAGCCGCCACGCCGCTCTGCCGGCGCGAGTTCAGGACTGCGCGCACGGCGGGGCGTGGCAGGACTGCGCGACGAGTGCTCTGCCCAGAGCGCTCGTCGGCATAGGCGAGGCGAGCGATGCGCTGGCCCATGGTGGTGCCTGCAGGGTCGAGCGGGAGGGCGAGCGGGAAGGCGGCTAAGAGGGGGAGTGCGTGGGTTGAGGGATTCGGCAGCGGCCGCAAGGCGTTCCCGCCGCGCTGCAAGGCGCCGCCAGGCAGGGACAGCCGGCCGGCCGTGGCCCGCAGCAAGCGCCCGACTTTGATGTCCATCTAACCGACTCTGCGCAGACCAGGCTGGCTAGCTGCCTCAGGTGCCCTGCCCCGCCCACCCGGCAGCTGGGGTGCGCTTGCGCCAATCAAAGCGGGCTGCGGGCGACCCCGCGCCACTCACTACCACGCGCAATGCCCACCTTTGAAATGTGCCGGAAGGCTATGAAGCAGTGGGGCGGCAAAAGGCGCGCCCGGGCGGCTCGCTTGCAGGTAGGGAGGACTGGAAGAGGGAGGGGCCGCTGAGGGCAATGGATGGACGACAGGTGGAGGGAGCGGCACTCGGGTCGCCGTTTGAAGCGTTCTGCTCCATGCGCCGGCGCTGCGCCCGCTGACCGTCAGCAGGCGCAGCTTGCAGCTCAGCACCCACTACTCTGGCAAGCCAGGTGGTCGCCTTTTAGGGAAAAACAATGCTGCAACTGAAGGCACAATAAGGTTTCAGGGCAGGCGTGTGGGCTTGACGTCTGCTGCGCCCCCTGCGTCTCCCAGGCGGTGCTTGCGAGCGGCGGCATCCGCCTCCCGTTGGACTGCTCGGGGTGGCAGAAGGCGGGCTGTGGGGGCTGAAACGGTGCAACTGCGCACTGTGAGGATTGTAAGAGTGTGTTCACCCTGCCCTGCGCCTGTCGGCAGGCAGCACCCAAGTGGCGATCAGCGCGCTGGCCCTGCATCTCAAGCAGCACCCAACAAAAACAGCCTTGCAGCGCGAATTCGAAGCCACCATAGCGCTTGCCGGCGACACCATTACAACTGCTGTAAATCAAGTTTAATGACTATTTCAAATTCGAAGCACATGCAAAAGGTGCTCTGCGACGCCGTTGACTAGAGGCACCGGCAGCACAACACCCTGTCCTGGTGCATCGGCACCTCCCTCACGTTTGGTCCGACTTAGTCGGACGACATGGGCGCCAGATGCCGCACCAGCAAAGTCTTCCCACCAGCTGCCGTGCTGAGCTGCGACTGTCTGCGGCCGGCGCCGCCCGGCGGGACGTCTGGGAGGAGCCACAGGACAGGCGCTCGGCCAACACTACAGCAGCGGTTAGCTGGATCTGAGACCCGAGTTGGATTGCAAGTTCGCTGCCTGGGATCCTAGCCCCAGGATGCCCGCCCGAACCTTGGGGCCGCTCCCCTCCCCTTGGTCCACGCATGGGTTGTCGGGGGTGTCTTACACGGCACGTCATACAGAATAAAGGAATTGGGTCACTGGAAATTTCAAGTCGGGCAAGCAAGGGGAGAAGTGATAGAAGGCATGGACAGAGGGAGCTACATGCTATTGACAGATTTTTGAAACAAAGTGTGACGCAAATTCCGGGGAACTGCCAGGATTGCGAGCAAGAAAGGGAGAGCGGGGAAGCACAACAGGATACCCGCTGCATCAGGCTGATAGGAAGCAGGGGAAATTCGGGTGGGGAGCAACATGGGACTGCCAGGTCAGGGGAACACATTATATTCAATGTAAGAAATGCAACAAGGTGGTGGAGTGCTCGACTCTCATGAGCGGGAGCGCCAGGCCGGGCACCTGGCAGCCTGGGTGGCGGTAGAACGGCGGCACTGCGCGGCCCGGTACCCGTGCAAAAGCGGCAGTGTGAAATGTTGTAAACACTGGTAAGGCAGATATGGGGCAGTTGCAGAGGCTGCAGAGCTTGTCCACTGCAGCGGGGCTGGTCCAAACATGCAGCAAATCTGGGGCAGCAAACGCCGCTCAGCGCCACCTGGCGCCAGGTCGCGGCAGTGCCTTGGCGGGGACCAGCCCAGCCTCCTCGGTCCAGCTTGAATCTGCGCCAGTCATAGTTGGCAGTCCTCCACTTGGCCTAGAGCTGCCGAGCAACCGACCGGCTGAGGCCGACGGCGCCCCTCGGCGTTTAACGATCACGCCCCGTCTTCTGCCAGGCACGCAACCGAGGGCAGCAATGGCAGCCCTGCGGGCCCTGGCCCTGACCCTGGTCCTGGCCCTCTTGCTGGCCCCGGTCGCCCCAGCCGCCGCCGCTGCCGCCGCTGCCGCCGCTGCACCGCCGGCGTTCCCGCCCTCAGCTTCAGATCCTGCCCCCGCCAAGGACACCTCTTTCTCCCAAAAGGTGAGCAGCCTGGGGCAGAGGGTGCCGTGCTTCCTTGTCGGGCCCAGTTTGGCATCCCCCCATTGACTCCTGCAACCTTATCCCAACSTGCCCCACTCGTCACCTATCACCAACCCCACCCCGCTCACCCCAACCCTCACACACCAGTCTGGACACGTCACAATTGTACAGTAGCTGTCCCCCATCTATTGCATTTGGACAGTTTCCCCACAGCCCCCAAGTAGCCTCTTTCGGGTCTGTGTCTCTGCGGATGAACAGACTGTCAGCCCGAAAAGCGCATCAACCCCTGTTCCCTACCCGCCTTTCAGGTGGGTAGGGCTGCTGACTGGGTGATACGCCGCATGAGCAGCCGAGCAGCATTCGGCGACGCCCTGCTCATGTTGGCCTGCGGAGTGGTCGTGTTGAGCCCCCTGATGGCAAATTCGAACCGCGGAGACATCCTAGGTAGGGCCGGGTCCGCCCCAAGTATCAGCGTGTGAAGTGTGGACATCTCTACAACCATAAAAACACAGCGTGTTTTTGGCCCGTACTGCACTCAATCCCGTGCTGCACTCAATCCCTTGGTAAACCACATGCTCCTGAACGGCTCGCCGCTGCACTCCTGCMCGGGAATTCACAAGTCTGCCCTGCCCCCCCTCTTGCAGAAGGCCGGCMCCCCACCCTCCCCCATSACTACCTGTTGGCAACAGGCACGTCCGCCTTGGCTTGGGGTGCACGCCTGCAGCACTTTGGCCAGCTGTGCATGCTAAGGCGTGTGCTTTCAGTGGCACTGGTGAGCTGCGCACGTGCCCACACGCAAGCTTGTCACTCATCTGATGGTGTCTCCTTGTGTATGCAGCCTTCGTGGTGACAATCCTCTCCATGTTCTACCTAGTAGGCGGAGCACCGCTGGTGTCCTTCATGCTCCTGCTCATCCATCTGCTCATCCTCACGCTGGCATTCCGGTATGCTGTGCATGCTAAGGCGGCAGATGTGCCCTTGCACCACTCAGCAGTGCTATGCTTCAGCATGTGCTGCAGCAACCACACACTGCAAGCTCGCGGCTGTTGCCAACGCAGTGTGCGTCTTGTATCTAATGTTTCAATCCAATACTAACCAACGGTTAATCCAAAAACCCTTGGGTGTGCAGGTGGTACGCAACCTCCGTGACCCGGAATGTCTACTCCCGTTTCCCCTGGGACCTAGTCCCGGCTTTCTGCATGGCCACAATGCTGCTGGCAGTCAATGCTGTTTGGTGGCTTGTGTTTGCCAGGAACCAAGCCCTCGTGTTCTACCTGGTCCCTGTGGCTGCTCTCCTGTCCATCTCTAATGCGTGGAGGTGAGAGACAGGCCCCACCCGGCAGCCTTGTGCGGAACATGCTTTCACTGGACTTGCTGCCAGACACCACGGCTGCCAGCATGCCTTCGCCTTGACCCACACACATGCCCATACACATGCACACCATTGTGTAGGAAGACGGAGGGAATGAGGCAAGAAGGTGCCAGGCGTATTGTCCAGGCCAGGGAGCTTCGTCACCGCACCCCCCTGACTGTGGCAATTTGCAGCGGCCATCTAGACACAGCCTGCCACTTGCTGGAGAACGGCCCGGTGCCGCCAGCGGGGGAGGTGCTGGCAGCGCTGCAGCTGGCTAGCTCACTCATGGACAACAAACCGGACTGGGAGCGGATCCTGGACGACGAGCCGGACTGGTCATCCCTTTACGTCATCCTGGTCAACCAACAGCCGCTGACAGCTGAGGAGTGGGGGATGGTTATCATCCCTTGCGCCGGCCTGGGAGCCGCCCTGCCCGCTGTGCTGGGGCGCTCAGCCGAAGAGGCGGCACTGCTGGTGCGGCACCTGCCGGCGGCTGAGCAGCAGCACCTGCGCACCGCCGCCCTCTGCCTGGCCCGCGCCCAGCGGCAGGCGGGCGCTTCACTGCCAACCCCCATCATCTGGCGCATCCTAATGCAGTCAGCAGTTTGATGCACAGCCTGAAATGCTGGGTCCATGCACAGCCAAACCCGCGTGCAGTGCCTCCTTAACTTCTTCACGCCCCCTGGGTTGCCTGCCATGCTGTGACTGCCCCTTTCATACCTGCTGTGCATCCACTGTGTACTTGTTACATCTACAGTAGTGCTCACACGTTGTTTAGGGCAACGTGGTTATGGCAAAGCTGGGGGAACAGCGCTGGCCTGCAGCATCCTTAACTTCTTCAGGACAAGGCGACAGCCCTGCCCTTCATTCTGGCCTTTCTGCTGGTGCGGGTGCAGGCCTCACAAGGGCAGGGGGTGGCCTGCCTGAACAGAAATTGCTATCTTACCTCTTGGGGTCGATGTCCCTGGAGGGCCAACCTTAAGAGCGTCCTGGGTGTGAAACAGCCTGCTGCCGCTGCCGCTGCTGCCGCCTGCAGTGTACTGCCGCACTCGTCCCGCCGCCGCCATGGCTGTCAACAAGGCCAACCCGAGGGGGTGCTCGCATTTCTAGGTCTTCGTCGCAAAGCCGAGAACGCCCTCAGATCGTTGGCAAGACCGCACCCCGAGGGTGACGCGCAGAGCGCGGGTTCAGCGGGCCCCGGGCGCAGGCGAAGGCAGCCATTGAGCTGAAGCATCTTGTAATCGAGTTTGACGAGGGTGAGCTAGGCGCCAGGGCTCGGATGTCGAATGTTGGCGAGCTGCAGGCAACACGCCGCCGCAACCAGCCGCTCCTGCCAGCCACCGCCCCTCGCCCACTTAAATGCAGCCCTTCTCTCCTGCTTGCCCTCGTGCAGGTTGGTGCCGAATGGCTGACGTGCTTGGGGAGCTGTGTGATGCAGCAATTCGCAGCGACTTGATCGCCGTATGGGCATGCCTGGCAGCCGGAGCCGACACCAACAGTCGTGCCTTCTCTGGCAGGGCACCTCTGCGGCTTCCCACGCCCCGACGCATAATGCCCTGCCCAGGGGCATTGGAAATTCCTTAAATGTCCCTGAAGGGTGGGTGCACGCCGCCGCTCCCTCTTGAGCGGTGCACACCATCTGCACTTCCTCACCGCTGCCGCACTGAGCAGCAGCTGTCGGGACGTCTGAGTGGGACCACAGGGCAGGGGCTCGGATGAGGACTATACAAGCGTAGCTGGGTCAGCTTGGGTCAGCTGGCTCTGAGATACAGCTTAACATTGCAAATTCTCTCTCTGGATTGATGCCTACCGCCCAGGATGCCCCCTCCCCTCCCTTGGTCCACGCTTGCGGTTGTCGGGGGTGCCTCACATGGCACGTCATACAAAATGAAGGAATTGGGTCACTGGAATTTCAAGTCGAGCAAGCAAGGGGAGAAGTGTGCGAAGGCATGAATAGAGGGGGCTACAGAGGAAGACAAGTTCGTCACAGGCAGGACACAAGATTGAAATTTCGAAGGGGGGCGGTGCCGCGGCGGAAAGCTGTCATGGCACATAACGCCATGGCGCAGTCTCCGCCAGTTTAAGCTGCTTCTCCGCTCCCCAGGGTGAACGGACCACGCCGTATTCTCGTCTCATCAGCCAAGCATCTGCATTCAGGGGAAGGGGCAGGGATCAAAGAATCGTGCCAGCACCCGGGTGGGAGTACGTGCATGCGGCAGGCAGCGTTTCGCACAGGCCAGGCCGGTGCGGCAGTGCGCCAACTTATAGCAGACACCGCAGCCAGTCATGAGGAGCATGCCACCCGCCTATTACCACCCACCCCAGACCCTGCCCCGTCAAGCAGCCTGCTCAGGCAGGCGGCAGTGCAACCCAAAACCCAGCACCCAAGTGGCAGCACCCAACAGCTCACCTCGCGTGCGATGGCGGCCAGGCGGGTGCGGTCCACGCCGGGGGGCATGGCCAGGTGGCGGCGGTGCAGCTCCTCGGCCACGGCAGCGTACATCTGCACCTCTGCGCCTGGCGCTGGCAGAGCCGCCAGGCCGCCCTGCCGGCGAGTGTTCAGGACGACGCGAACGGCGGCGGAGCACTCGTCGGCGTAGGCGAAGCGAGCGATGCGCTGGCCCATGGTGATGCCTGCAGGGGCGAGCGGGAGGGCGAGCGGGAAGGCGGCTAAGAGGGGAGTGCGTGGGTTGAGGGATTCGGCAGCGGCCGCAAGGCGTTCCCGCCGCGCTGCAAGGCGCCGCCAGGCAGGACAGCCGGCCGGCCGTGGCCCGCAGCGGGCGTCGCCCGCATGTGCTGTGCCCCCGATCGACTCTGCGCAGGCCAGCGCTGGCTAGCTGCCTCAAGTAGCGGTGCTGCCCACCCCGGCAGCTGGGGTGCGCTTGCGCCAATCAAAGCGGGCTGCGGGCGACCCCGCGCCACTCACTACCACGCGCAATGCCCACCTTTGAAATGTGCCGGAAGGCTATGCAGCAGTGGGGCGGCAGAAGGCGCGGGCGGACGGCTCGCTGGCAGGTACGGGAGGACTGGAGCGGTGAGGGCAATGGACGGACGACAGGTGGAGGGAGCGGCAATCGGGGTCGCCGTTTGAAGCGCCGTTCTGCTCCATGCGCCGCCGCTGCGCCCGCTGACCGTCAGCAGGCGCAGCTTGCAGCTCAGCACCCACTACTCTGGCAAGGCAGGTGGGCCCCCTTTTATGGGCTAAAAGAATGCAGCTGGAGGCACGATAGGCTTCCAGGTCAGGCTTATCGGCGTTCAGTATGCTGCAGGAAAGCAATCGGTGGCAGCTACGCGTCTCCCAGGCGGTGCTTGCGAGCGGCGGCATCCGCCTCCCATTGGACTGCTCGGGTGGCAGACGGCAGGCTGTGGGGTCTGAAACGGTGCAACTGCGCGCTGTGAGTATTGTAAGAGTGTGTTCACCTTGCCCTGCGCCTGTCGGCAGGCAGCACCCAAGTGGCGATCAGCGCGCTGGCCCTGCATCTCTGGCAGCACCCAACAAGAGGCGGGAACCGCCTTGCAGTGCGAAGCCACCATAGCCCTGCCGTCTTGCTGGCGACACCATTACAACTGCTGTAAATCAAGTTGAGGATCTATTTCAATTTCGAAGCACATGCAAAAACGTGGGCTGCGATGCCGTTGACTGGAGGCACCGGCAGCTGCCTTCAGCCAGGCTCTGCTGCCTGCTCGGCATGCTGCTCGGCAGTTTTCATGGCGTGCTCACCCTCACATCCATTGCCAGCCGTGTGCTGGGCAGGTCAGAAGCCAGCATCGACAGCAGGGCTACGGCTTCAGTACAAACAGCTGGGATGTGCAGGGGCCTGCCTCCCCACTGGCATTCGTGCTACGCTGCAAAAACACACAATCTGCCCGCTCCACGGACCACACGCCCTACTTCAGGGCGGTCCTTCAGACAGAGAGGTCAGGGGCGCAACTAGAGAAGGGGGTAGTTACAACTGCGCCAGCTGTAGCTGGCAGAAGGAGTGTTGCATGAGAAAATGGGAGGCGGGAACACATGAAAACTGGTGGGGCAGTTGGGCGTATGCTGCTGTGTCACACGGCGGGGGGCATGCGCTCGATACTATGGAAGCCAAGACGCCTGTATGGGTACGATGCAGCGCAAGTGCGGCAAGCAACAAACAAGAGATGCTGGGGCGTAGCGGCTGTGTGCACCCTGCACTAGGATGGGTGTTGGGTGCAGACATTTTGGGTGTTCGTTCATTGTTGGCTCACAAGAGCTCTTGTGTGTGCCGTCCTTGCCCTCTGGGCAGGTGAGCTGCGGGGCTGGAGGCAGGGCAGGGCAGGCTGCTAGACAGGCACGCCTTGGGCTGTTGCGGAGGCCGCCACCGCCACAGGCTGGGAGGCGCCGCGGCCCCGGCCACGCCCAGAGTAGCTGCTGCGCCCGCGGCCACGGCCACCAGAGCTGGCGCCGTCCCCTGGAGCCGCTGCAGCATCGCCAGCTGGCCTGTCGGCACGAGCACTGGCCGGCGCATCGCTGCCGCC
>JTEE01000164.1:215479-225804 GCA_002896455.3 Chlorella sp. ArM0029B
GGGGGGTATATATCCTGAAGAGAGAGAGGCGCGCAGTGGGAATGCAGAGGGGGCAGTATGCAGGGGAGAAAGTAGGTGGGGCGCATAGCTGCCGCCGAGCTAGCGGGCGGCGTGACCTGGCTGGTGTCTGCAGGAGGTGGGAAGAAGACGCAGGTTGAGGGAGGGTGCAGAGGGAGAGTGGATGAGGGGCACGTCGTTTTGTGCAAAGTCAGATTGCAGAGAGAGAGTTGATGGGGGCCGACTTACAGTTGAAAGGCAGCACACGGCGGCTGTCAAGACATGGCAGGCATTGCGGGATCGAGCAGGCAGGCGGGTGAGGAGGGCTGCATGACCACGAAGGCAACAGCTGGAGGCCCACTCAACTGATGGTGAAGTGATGCCAGGCAAACAGGGGAGCAGGCAGGCAGGCGGGCAGGCAGGCAGGCGGGCAGGCAGGCAGGCGGGCAGGCAGGCAGGCAGGCGGGCAGGCAGGCAGGCGGGCGCCCAAGCCGGTTGACCACACATGACACGTAATAGCTCTGCAAGCTCGATTGTTGGCTCACCTCTGGTTCTGCCGTGACCACAGCGCCCGCTTCAGCATCCCCCACAGTGCGCGCCATGTTGAGGCCGCCAGGCCACACCCTGCGGCAGCAGGCAGCAGGGCATAGAGAGGTCAAGTGCCAGCGGCAGCAGGGCATAGAGAGGTTAAGTGCCAGCGGCCAGTAGGGCATAGAGAGGTTTAAGACACAGCGACAGAAGGGCATAGAGAGGTTAAGTGCCAGCGGCAGCAGGGCATAGGGAGGTTAAGTGAGAGGGTGTGCTGTTGACCTCGGCAGGCGAAAAGGCAGGCGGCAGGCAGCAGGGCGCAGGCAGGGTCGAGTGAGAGGGTGGCTGGCCCAGGAGGGCGGGAAGGCAGGCTCTTGGAGGCAGCAACACACAGCGTGGGGCAGGGGGGCAGTCGGGAGGGCGGGCAGGCAGGCGCAGAAGGGGCAGGCGGAGGGCGGGCAGGCGGGGGCAGTGCAGGGCAGAGCAGGGCAGGGGATTGCACAGAGCTCGTCTCGCAACAGTGGCAGCCCTGCGCCAGCACTTCTGGCCCCACTGACACGTGCCACCCACATCCAAAATTGTCCCCACTGCTGCTTGCCACACTCCCTCTGCTGTGCTGCTTGTATGCCCTTTGTCAAGCCACACAAAGGGTGCTTGGCGTAAAGCTGTAAAGACTAGACTATAATCAATCTAGGGAATTCGCCCCCATCACCTGATGGGCCCGGCAGGCTTGCCATCCACGGAGGAGGGCGCAATTTCGTGGCCTGCCGCCAGGCAGCGAGCCACCTCCTCCTTGCTGTCCTCCAGCCGGTGGGTGGCGCTGATCTGCGGCAGCAAGGCAGGACAAAAACACGATTGATTAGCTGGCGCTTGATGAGGGCGGGAGCAGGAGCAGGGGCAGGCAGAGAGCTCCTCCTTGCTGTCCTCCAGCCTGTGGGTGGGTGGCGCTGATCTGCGGAAGTAACACGAGATAGAGGATTAGCTGGTTTTCGTGAGGGCAGGAATAGGAGCAGAGGCAGGCAGCGAGCTACCTCCTCCTTGCTGTCCTCCAGGCGGTGGGTGGCGCTGATCTGCGGCAGTAACACGAGATAGAGGATTAGCTGGCTTCAGGAGGGCAGGGGCAGGAGCAGGGGGGGGCTCGCTGCCTGCCCCTCCGTGCTGTTCTCCAGGCGGTGGGTGGCGCTGATCTGCGTTGTGTCAGCAAGACAAAACAAGACGCGATTGATTCATTAGCTGACACTTGAAGACAGCTGGAGTGGGGAGCCGGCAGGTGGCGCTGATCTGTGTTGTGTCAGCAAGGCAAGGCAATATTGATAAGCTGACACTTGATCAGGTCGGGAGCGGAGAGGGAGCACGGGCAGGGGCATGCAGGGCGCCATGATCTTCTGTCCTTGCGACTCTTTGTCGTCACATTGCTGCCATTGCAAATCAGCGCCCCCCCTGCTTGCTGTCTTGCAGCCAGCCCCCTGCTTGCTGTCTTGCAGCCAGCAGCGGGTGGCGCTGATCTGCAATGGCAGCAATGTGATGACAAAGAGTCGCAAGGACAGAAGAATGGCGGATGCACAGCACGCCGCCTGCTACCTGGTATGCACCTGGTATGCATGCGGAAACGGGCACATCGCGCGGGTGAGCGACCGGGATGGGAGGACGTGGCAAGGGGCACCGCTGTGACCTTGACGTCGCCCCGTCTTTCATTCTACATTGGCGGCAGACCGCCGCATGTGCCGGCTCCTCCACCCACAAGCTGCTTTGCTGCGCTGTGCTGTGCTGTGCTGTGCTGCCCACTCGGCGCCTGTATCGGCATAACGACACGCCAGGCCACCTCCCCACGTGCCTGCAGTACCTCGCCGCCAGTGACCAGCTAGGCGCAGCATCTGCTGATGTGTCGGCCGCCCATCGGGACCCACCACCACCGAAACCTTTCAAGCCCTAGGCTGCCTTGCCACGTACCTGCAGCACCTCAGCGCCAGTATCCAGGTAAGCACACGAGTCCCCCACATTAGCCACCAGCAGCTCCCAGCCGCACAGCACCGCCAGCGTGGCAGTGGTACCGCCACGCTGCGGCCAGCGCCGCTGAGCGTCGGCGTCCACTGCTTGGAAGGCGGTGTGGCAGGCCTGCAGTGAGGCGAGGTGAGGCAAGGGGTGGAGGGTTGGCAGTGGGGAGCAAGTCGCAGGGAGCGGGGGGAGGGAGGCAGGCAGAAGAGGGCAAAGGTAGAAGAGGAGCGTCTGTGGGTAGGATGGGTGGAAACACACTTGCAAAGCGCACGCCCCGAGTAGGGCTGAGTGATCACCAGTCCAGTGCCCGGTGGCATGTTTGCGCACGCACAGGCGCGCTCCCAGACATGTCCGGGTGGAAGGCCCCGATGGGGACGGGGTGGGGAGAGCCGGGCTGATGTGCTGCACAGCATGCACAGCACGACATGCACCATCACAGAGCCGCATGTACAGCACAGCATGCACAGCATGCACAGCATGCACAGCATGCACAGCAGCACACACCTGCGGCAGGCGCTTGGTGAGCGTGGCCTGCAGGCGCCACTGTGTCACCTCCTCTTCACTCAGCCCTTGCACCTCGGGCACATCCTGCAGCAAACAAAGGCACGAAATGACAGGCGGCAGCAGGTAAAGAGAAGCGGCAGCAGGTAGTGATGAGCTACCGCGCATGCATGCGTGGGTAGGGAGGCAGCGGTGCCTCGCTCGGTCCCTCCACCACACCATTTTCTGCACCAAACAGCAACCCCGGCTTGGTCACTGGGTTTCCAACAGGGGTGGCACATAGGCTAATGCAGGGTGATAAGACGTGATAGCCACCTGCACTGGCCGCTGAAGCCTTCACCTGGGCCCCCAAAACAAGCTGCGCCCATCCGAACGCCCGCCCTCCCCGGCCATCTTCCTTTTGCCTGCCCTGGCCCTAGCCTGGGATGCTAGCTTGCTCAAAGGGGTGAGGACCCCAACGGAAGGAACAGTTCGGCATCCCCGGGCCACCCACAAACCCTATCTGCCCTGCCGGCCTTTGCCTCCCCCGGCCCTGACAGCTGGCTCACACACAAAAGGTTGTGCCCCACCTGCAGCGGTACCGCTGAGCTGTCCACCTCGGCCATCACCGCCTTGAGCAGGCTGTTGGATGCAAAGGTTGCCACCTGGCGGCCGCCGTGGCCGTCAAACACGCCAAAGGCGGAGAAGGAGGCCTCGCCTGCGGGGCAGGCAAGATGAGGGCAGTACAGAGCGTGATGTACAGGCTCGTGCTGTCATGCTGTACAGGCGATGTGACCTGTGGGCAGTGCCGGGCGCATACCCATGCGACTGTGTGCCCAACAGCCATCGGTTTGTGGGCCAAGCAGGGGCACGGAAAGCAAGGCCTCGCACCAGGCACAGCACGCACAGCGGGCACAGCAGGGTGGAGTCTCCGGGCGTGGGGTGTGGAGGCGAGTGACACGAGGGCGGGCAGGGCGAGAGGCGTGCCCCTGTGTGTGCTCTCATGTGGCTGCACCCCTCTCCGCTCACGCCGACACACACGCAGCGGAAGGCCATGCAGGGCGCACTGCTGCCACTGCCTCCGCTCCTGCACCGCCCATGCCAGCCCACACGCCCCCAGCGGACGCGCAAGCAAGGCGCACCTGCCACTCCCTCCAGACCCCACGCATTGGCTGGCTTCAACAGCCATGTGTCCTCGCCACCACCCTGGTCCTTTTTCTTTTCCTTGGCAAGGACCTCCCTCACGCAAGGCCCACTGCAGCACGGGTGCACCTCAGAATGTTGGACAGCAAAGTACGTGTCCGCAGCCTGACCACCATCTTACCATGAATGAAGAGGGCCCGAGTGGCCAAGCCCCAGGCATGGACAGAGAGGGGAGACGGGGCGGAGCATGGCAGGGCATGGAGCACAGTCCAGGGTCAGCAGATGCTGTGACGGTGGAAAGCAGCCGCGGCGCTGATGCAAAGCGGCAGGTGCGCCTGGAACGTGCTGGTCATGCAGCAACACAGGGGCAGCAGCGTCCTCATACACGCTTTCTTCCCAGCTCAACGCTTGTGGGTTGGTACATGCAAGCAGGTACCCTGTGCAGCCCCCCGTGCCAGCCCCCGCTGCACCACCGTAGCGCGCCGCTCAGAATGGCAAGGCAGCACCCCAGTGCGCCGCTCAGAAGGGCAAGCAGTGCCCGCCCACCTTCCGCCCGCCCACCTGCGCTGGCTCAAGGGAACCTCCTTCCCAAGCACCGTCTTGCCAGGTATCAAGGGGGCCGTCGGCGTCGCTGCTGCTGCTGCTCCTGCTGCTGCTGCCGCTTCCGATTCTCCTTCCGCCTCAGGTGGCGGCGCGGCAGCAGGAGGGGCCTCTTCTGATGGGGGCTCAGATGAAGCTGCCACTTCTGTGCCTGCGGCCTCCAGAGACCCGCTGTCCTCTGCCCCGGCGGGCTCCCGACTCTGCTGCTCCGCAACCGGTCGCTGTGGCACCTCTGCCTCTCCCTCCCCCTCCTCCTCTTCTCCCTCCTCCTCGTCCGCTGCAGCTGCAGAGTCCGCCGCCGCCGCCGCCGCCCCCGCCTTCTTCTTCTTCTTTTTCTTCTTCTTTTTCTTCTTTTTAGCGGCCTCCCCCTCCCCGCCCTCACCTGCCTCTGCCTCCTGGCTGGCCTCCCCACCGGCTGACAAGGAGGGAGCGCCGACGTCGTCCCCTTCTGTCAGGTGCGGCGTCAGCGGCGCAGCCGAGGTGCCTGCCGCTGCCGCCCTGCTGCTCTCTGAAAGGGATTCAACCAGCTCCGCCTTCAATGCTACCTGCTGTGCCTGCTGTGCCTGCTGTGGTGCCGCCTCTGCTGGGGAGGCGGCGGAAGCGGCGGCGGCTGCGGGCGGCATCGCGCGGGGCACGGGCGCTGCTGCCTCGATGCCAGGTGGCAAGGGCGGCGCTTCGCCTGCTGCGGGCTTCCCAGGTGCTGCAGCGACTGACGCAGCGGCGGCGGCGGCTTCTTCCAACAGCGCGTCGGTGCTGCCGGGCGGGGAGAGCACGATGGTGACTTGCAGGCGGCGGGTGGTGGCGTCAAAGCGCGCTGCCAGGCGCTGCCAGGTGCAGGGGCCTGCGGTATGCGGCGGTATGGGGTATTGCCAGGTCAGGGAGACGACAGATGGGTAGGCCATGCCAGGGCAGAACTTAGACAACCCTATTGCACACCCGCAAGCAAGTTTGACGTGGGGGCAGCTGGCGGCACCCATCGCTGCCCGCGACGCACCTGCCACGGGCGTGCGGCACAGCTCTGCGCCGGTGTGCTTATCGCCGAGCACCAGATCGGAACTGCTTACGCCGCCAGTGGACGTCGCCGTGCGTTCTAGAGAGAGGGAGAGGTCCCTGCAGCCCATCAGGTGGCGTGGGCGTGTCGGCTGAGCCTCCACCTCACGCCATCGGCCTTGCAGTGATTGTGAGCAGCCATTGTGCGGGCAGCCAGGCAGTACGCAGGTCAGACAAACTCACTCTGGGTTTGTTGCTTTGTCCACCGAGAACTCGTGCCAAATTACGTCACCATCCGATGTCATACATACCCACTGCATATGCGGACAGATCCCAGCCTTCTGGGAGTCGAGGAGGTGTCGCAAGTTTTTGGTGATCGCCTTGTCACTGCGCTGTGTGTAGCAGGGGACAGCTTTGAACAAGAATCTTCTGGAGATGTGTTCAGCCAGGGAGGGAACCGTTTCGGAGCGGGCCCTGCTGTGTCGCGCTGGCTGCACAGCAGGGTGAGACTGCATCACGAAGCGATGCCCACCCGGCCTTGGACCTTGCTCGCGTGGTCTAAACCACAATTCAGCTAATAGCTCAGGCAGACCTGCCTGCGCCGCCGGCTTGTTTCACGGGTCTTTGAGGCCTGCTGCAAGCATGAGAGCAGTGCAGCAAGCAGCCTTGGCTGCTTTGAGACAAGCGGCAGTGGACACGGTGCCGGCTTCGAGGTGGGGGAGGCTGCTGACTAAATCAAGAAGGCAATGTAGCCCTGAGCCGCTCTGCGCCTCTGCTCACGCGTTCCGTGGCATGTACGGGCGCTCATAGGCTATGGGTTTACAAGCGGGCCCGCCGAACGACGCCGCCCACCCTACCCTCACTGACGGCGGCAGCTACAACGGCGCTGCCGCCGCCTTCTAGGCTGCCGCACCCGCCGCACTTTCGGCTTCCACTGGCAGTCATTCCGATCCCGGCCAGCCACCCATCCTGTGCACACGCATGTTCCCTGCCACATTCCACCCTCCCTGCAGAGCTGCTGCCAAGCATGCAGCGGATGCCAGCCGCCTGTGCACGCTGGCCCAGCTGGAGGCCGCTTCCAAGCAGAGCCTGCAGCGGCTGACAGAGGTTGGGGAGAGCCTGAAAGCTGACCTGGCAGACCTGCAGCACCGCATCCCCCTGCTGGTGCGGTCGATCTGGGGAGCAAAGAGCGAGGCGGTGGTGGGGACGCTGCGGCAGCAGCAGGCGGCGGCGCGGCGGCTGATTGCGCGGTGGGAGGAGGCGGAGCACCGGCTGGTGGCAGTGGCAAACTCTCTGGCCACCTTCCAAAACGGGCAGGTGCGCTTGTGATGCCAGGGCTGGGCCTGTGGGAGTGTAGCAGGCGGTGTGCAAGCGAGCGCCATGGGGCGGGTGTTTTTAGAATGCCGTGGTGCGGTGGCTGGGTGGCTGTGCAGGCGTGTGGGCCACCCGCCTGTTGGCACATAAGGTGCAGATAGAATGGGTGTGTAGGTCACAATCGTCCTCTCAAGAGGATGTGTGCCTACAGAGTGCCTGCGGCAGGGCTCGCCGCTGCCCCGCCCTCTGGCCTGCACCCCCCGCAGGCCGCCTCACCGCTTGCTGCCGTCCCCTGCTCACTCCCTTGCCCCCACACCCTGCAGAGGATGGTGGCGGTCGGCGTGCCTCTGGCTGCGGCGCAGCTTTGGCCGCGCCCCGCATATGCGTACCACGCGCCCGCAGCAGCCCCGGCGCACCGTCAGCAGCTGGGTGCTGAGCTGTCGCTGGGCCAGCTCAGCGCCATGCTGGCGCGCATCGCAGCCGCCATGCGTGAAGAGATGGCCATCGCCCTGCGCGGCCTCTACCTCTTCTGCCTCTTCATCCCTGCCGTCATCACCGCTCCGGTGTTGCTGCTCACCGACACCCACCGAGCGCGCTGGCTGGATCTCATGCGCTGGACCCTGGAGCAGGCGGGGCCGGCGTTTATAAAGTGGGGGCAGTGGGCGGCCACCCGACCAGATCTCTTCCCGCAAGACGCATGCGACGCCCTTGCGGAGCTTCAGACCAAGGCGCCCACCCACCCGTATGCGGACACAGTGACGACAGTGGAGGGCTCCTTTGGCGCGCCCCTGTCTGAGCTGTTTTCGGAATTTGAGCTGGAGCCGGTGGCCAGCGGGAGCATTGCGCAGGTGTACCGCGCGCGGCTGACCGAGCGCGGCGCTGAGCTGGCAGGGGCGCGCACGCGGGGCGGCCTGCTGCCGCTGCGCAGAAAGCGGCTCTTCACGACCGGGGGACACGTGGCGGTCAAGGTGGGCCCCGCCTGCTGCACTGGTGTCCATAGGGCTGGTGCTGCACTGGTGTCCATAGGGGCTGGTGGAAGAACCTTGTTTGACAGTTGCATACGTTGTTCCTTGCAACACAGCAGTGCATACCTGTTGCACATTTTGTTCCTTGCAAAGTAAAGTGCGTACCTTGTACTGCGGATGCCTGTGCTGGGCTCTGGGGTGGTGCATCGAGCCTTTCACCCTCGCCTGTGCCGTGGCCTGTCGAGCCAGCTGCGGTGTGCTCGGCTGCTGTCCTCGGCCGTGTGCACGGGCCACCAAATGGGAGCCAGGAGACTGATTGATTTGTGTGCTATTGCCTCTTGGCTGCCCTGTGGCACGGGTCGTGGCTCGTGTGACAACGTGCTCCTCATGCTTCTTTCGCTGCCCTGGTGGATGCTTCACGGCAACCCGCTCCATAAACAGCACCTGGACGCAAACCCCGCTTTCCACCTCCAAAACCCCGCTTGCACCTCAATTCCCAGCTTGTGACTAACAAAATATAAAACCATGTGCAGGTGCGGCACCCAGGGGTGGGCATCCTGATGGAGCGGGACTTCACCCTCATGCGGCGTGGCGCTCAGCTGCTGGCGTCCCTGCCCCTGGTGGGCACCCCGCAGGTCAAGGAGAGCGTCATGCAGGTGGGGTGACGCCGCTGTGCATGCTGCGCAGTGCTGCGCTGTGCTGTGCTGTGCTGTGCTGTGCTGTGCCTGTGCCTGTGCGGTGCGGTGCGGTGCGGTGCTGCGCTGTTGCATGCCACGCTGTGCTGACGTGCAGGCCTCTTGCAGGAGGTCGAGTGGTGCTCAATGCATGCTGCCATGCACGCTGCACCGCCTACAGGCAACGCGTGCTGCCGCCCCGCCCATCTTCCGTGCCTGCCACCTCTGATGCCACGCCACCGGTCTATCATGGCATGATGAACAATTCTCTCACCCCCTATCTAACTCTTGCCTTGCTTTTGTGCAGTTTGGCGCCCCACTGCGTGAGCAGCTGGACCTGGTGACCGAGGCAGCACACCTGGACGCATTCTCACGCAACTTCCGCCACTGGAGCGGCGTCTCATTCCCGCAGGTGGGCAGCGTGTCGTGATGTGCAGGGTATGAGGGGCAAGCGGGGACGGGAAGCAAGGGGAGAGGGGGAGAGGGGCAGGGTAGCAGAGCGGGTTCAGGCTGGAAGGTGCTGGCGATGCTGAGCGCGTGCCGCCTTGCCTGCCATGCACTCCCCCCGCCTCTTTTGCCCACGCCTGCGCCTGCCTGCTGCCTGCCTCGACCCACTCCTGCGTCCCACCCGTGCACACCCCTCAGAACACCGTGCGCTTCCGCCTTGCCACCTGCAGCCTGCAGCCTGCACAGCCGCCAACAGCATGCCCTCCTGGCTCCACTCTGCCCCGCCCCCCTGCGCCCCTGCGCCCCATCTGTGCACACCCTTACAGCACCGTATCCTCCTGCCTGCCCTGCTCCGCCCCACCTGCAGCCTGCCGACGCTCCCCTGGTGACGAGCGAGGTGCTGGTGGAGACGTTTGAGAAGGGGGAGCTGGTCAGCAAGTGAGTGGGAGGGTTGGGGCTTGAGGGTTGGGGCATGTCACGCATGGCATAGTTAACATACACACATGCACACACATGCGCGGGTGCGTGAGATGGTCAGCAAGTGGGTTGGGAGCGGGTATGTGCTGGGGCATGTGTGCTGGTGGTCACGTGGCGGACAGGCGAGCTGTGCAGCAAGCAACCAAGTGGGCGGGCGGGCGGCAGTGCACTTGGAATAGGCACAGGAAGTACCACAGTTGGGGCTGGCAATTCCGGCGTAAGGGTGGACTGTCCGCCAAGTTGCAAGAGGGACAGGTAGGGCCGCTGCCTGCGTTGCCCATCGCCGCTTTGCCCTCCGCGCGCCCCACCCAGCCGACTTTGCGTCCCAGCAAGGCACACACACCCTTGCAGCCCAGACCATGCAACCCCTGCCCCGCTCCTGACCCCCCCCTCCATGTGTACTGCCTGCAGGTACGTGGGCAAGGAGGGGCGGTACAACAAGCGGCTGGCCGACCTGGGCCTGCACTGCTACCTCAAGATGCTTCTCAAGGACAACTTCATCCACGCAGACCTGGTGAGTCGGTGGGGGTTGCGGGTTCAGGGTTTACACTACTCCTAAAACCCTAAAACCCTAAAACCACTCCTAAAACCCTAAATCCACTCCTAAAACCCTAAAACCACAAACCGCAACTTCCTCCACGCTGACCTGGCGAGTCAGCCCATGAGCGGGAGGATCGAAAAGAATGGGTAACAAGAGGGCGGGTGGTGGTGGGGC
>JTEE01000164.1:235220-248333 GCA_002896455.3 Chlorella sp. ArM0029B
GGGGTGGGACAGAGCTACGGCGCAACCCCCACCCCCGCACATCTGGTAAGTGGGAAACAGCGCAGCAGAGAGGGAGGCACAGAGGGCGGCAAGCAGCAGAGGTAGAATGGTGAACAGCGGTTGGGTGGGTACGTGGGCTGGGCGGCGAGCCTGCCTGCACCAAACATGCAGTTCCAAGAACCGGCTGGCTGATCCGGGCACGCAGCCGTCATGCACCCCTGCTGCGCCCCACAGCTCACTCCCCTGCCCCTCCTCCCCTCCTCCCTCCTCACCTTTCACCCCCCTGCAGCACCCGGGCAACATCTTGGTGCGTGAGGCCGAGCCTGTGCTGCCTGTGGGCGGCCTCGCCTCCCGCCTGGCCACATACCTCAAGCTTCCGGACCTGCGCCTGCCCCGCCTGGTGCTCCTGGACGTCGGCATGATTGCCAAGCTGAGCAGCGAGGACCAGCACAACCTGGTGGGCTTCTTCAAGGTGAGGGAGAGGGGGGCGAGGGCTGCTCCGAGAAGGCTTTGGTTGGAACGGGACGTGTGGGGAAGGGAGGCATGATTGCAGCGGGGAGCAGCACTTCAAGGTGAGAGAGGGGGGCTCTGTTTTGTGTACAGAGGTGTGTTCAGACATGTACCTGATAGTGCGTCTTCCCACCATCTCGATCCGGCAGGGCCTGACCAGCATAGAAAGGACGGCCCGCGGAGTAAAATTATCCGCGAGATTTCCCCGAGTGAGGTGGTGTCCTGAACAGCATGAGTGGCGGTGACCTGACTGCTGTGTGCATCCTCCCACCATCCACTTGCTTCCCTGCAGGGCCTGACGAGCATGAATGGCGGTGAGCTGGCAGACAGCATCATGACCTTCACCGAGGAGAAGCCGCCCAACCCCAAGGCCTTCCGGTGAGCTGCCCTGCATTAAATGTTATTAGAACTTTGGGAATCTTACTCTAAATAACTATATCCATTCAAATCTTTGGTGGTCGAGAACACATCTTGATCTGCCTTTAGAATGCCTGCCACATCACGTTTAGCAGGCTGGTTGCTTTGCTGAGCGCACCACCTGCTGGGGCGACGCACATGGCTGATGGGGGGGTGCGCCTGGGCGCCCGCCTGCACCTGCACTGCCCATCCCTGCTGCTTCCCTCCTCTGCCCACCCCAATCGTTGCCCGCCTCCCCCTTGTTGCCTTTCCCCACTGCCGTCATGTGCTGCAACGAAGACATGCATGGCCCGCCCTGCTGCCCGCCCTGCCGCACTCCTCCCTCGCTCACCGTCACCCCTGCCCACCACCCCCTTGTTGTGTCATTCCCACCATCTTGTTGCAGCGACGACATGGCCAGCCCTGCTGTCATCCTCCTCCGCTCGCCATCCCTCCCTTGACCCCATTGTTTGTCTTGTTGTTTCCCTTCCCCCGCTCACCATCACTCCTTTGATCCCATTGTTTGTCTTGGTCAAAAAATCAAATCAAAAAGAGTTGTGTGCAGCGACGACATGGCCCGCCCTGGTGCTCTCCTTGACCCCCTGCCCACCACCCCCTTGTTGTGTCATCCCACCATCTTGTGTGCAGCGATGACATGGCCCGCATCTTTGCATCCCTGGACCCCGAGCTGCTTCGCACCAACACGCCCGACGTCATTGCCAGCATGATGGACACGATACGCAAGCACCAGGTGCACCTCAAGGGCATCGTCTCCACCGTCGTGGTGAGTTGTGCTGTGAGGGGCGCCTGCAGTGCAATGTGCTTTGCGTTGTGTGCACTGGTATGTTGTGTTGTGTTGTGTTGACTTTTGAAGGGCATGGTGTCCACCGGCGCGGTGAGTTGTGCTGCGAGGGGCATCCGTGGGCTCTGCAAGATCTGCTCTGCCTGTGAGGGGCGGGGGGGGACCTGCCGGGCGCTGTGCATCGTCTTGTGTACACTGCAGTGTTACGCCCACCATTGTGGCGAGTGGTGATTTGAGGGGCAGGCATTCCGAGGTCTCTGGCGAGACGATGGGTGGGGGACAGGCACATGTGTGCCCAAAAGTAACAGGGGGGCCGTGCCACTGCTGTGGCGTGGCAAGTGCCGGCTGGGGAAGTGAGAGAGAGAGAGAGAGAGAAGATGTAGTGCGGGCCATTTGTTGTGTCCCTTGCCCAAAAGTGCTGGGCGCACGCTCTGGTGGCGAGTTGCACGCTGTGCCTTGCTGGCCCCTGCCCCCCCCGACATACACACACACGCAGATCACAACCGTCCTGACCCTTACTTACACACACACACACCGACCCTTCCCCTCTCCCCCCACCCACCCACCCACAGATCACCACCATGGTTCTGGAGGGCTGGTCCACCAAGCTCAACCCGGACATCCGCATCATGGACACTCTGCGCGACATACTGCCCACCAACTGGGGAACGCGAGTGGGCAAGACCATCGACCGCGCCTGCTCACACTCGGCCCTGCCCCTGGCCGCCCTCTGAGCGGGGCACAGCCGGTCGCTTGCACAGCGCCGGCTTGGCGCGTGCTGCCGAGCGGCCCTGGCCGGACCACAGGCTGGACCGCCGTCGCGGCTGCTCTGATGCGACGCCGCTGGCCCGCGCAGCGCACTCAGCGGTCCTGCACAGTGCACGCGCCACATGATGCCACCTGCTTGTGCTTGTGCGCGCCGTGAGCCATCAGCTGTGAGCCATCAGCCACCCTCCCTGCGTGCATCTTCCCCTCAGCATGCTGCTGCAAAAAGCCCTTCAGCGCTTCCCTCTCAGGCCGCTCAGCCCCCCACCTTTGCCGCTCCCCTTCCCCTTTTTTCCCCTCTTTCCCTCACCCTTAGCGAATGCCTTTCTCCGCCTCCCCCCTTCCACGTCATTGCACACCATGCACGCAGCCCCCCTGCTGCCCAATGCATGCCGCGCGGCGGGCCCCCTGCCACGCCCGCCGCCCCTCCCCTCCCCGCAGCCAGCCAGCCAGCCTTTCAGCTACACACTTGCCCCACGAACACATTCACTTCTCAAACCCCGTGGGCCCCCCACGCCCTCACTCTAGAAAGACACACGCACATCCAGCCTCGTTGCATTCTTTATTTTGATGCGCTGGCAGCACTGCGCAGCACGCAGCGTGACACCCCGCTGTGCGCTGACCGCCATTGAACCACCCAATCAGCTCCGAATGGGGGGCCTGCCCTCCCGTACGCTATGCCAGATATGCTACGTTGCTCACCCCATTGCCGTCTTTTTTCCCCGCCCGCATCCCTTGCGTTGCCACGCCCGCCACTGGCTACTGGGCTGCTTGCTCCCGCCGCACTGCAGCCCTGGCAACCCAGGCTGGGCTCTCATCGTGCCCCTTGCCTCAGCAACACATCACATCTTGCGTCTCACAATTTTCTGCAAGGCCTGCTCCGCAGCATGTAATACAGCGGCAGCAGCAGCAGCAGTGCCATGTGTGCACCCCCCTGCAGTTGACGAACCGTAGGAGATGAACGCCTGCAGGATTTGCGTGTTGTTGCGCGCACCTGTGCAGGTTGCCAACGGTCACACGCTGCCGGCTGGTGCCTGCAAGTAAGGGGGAGGCGTCGCCACGTGAAGCAGAAGCGCCCGTTGATGTGGTTCTTGGCAAGGGCATGGGGCATGAAAGCTTCAACTGGCCCGGTGGCGGAGCCTGGGACGGGAGTCTATGCCATCGATGTGTTTTCTCCATGGTGCGTGCCGTGGCTTCCCCTTGAGCCTTGCTCCCACTTTGCAACGCTGCGGCTGACGCCTTACATCGCCCTCACCTGAAGCTTTCTTGCCTGGCCATGGCAAGCAACTCCTGGCAGTGAGACGCAGCTCTGGTGGGGCGGCAGGCACGGCCGCCGGCGGCGCTGCCCCCACGGGCAGCCGCCCTTCCCCACCGCTGCAGCCCCACAGCAAGCGACAGGTAGTGTGTATCTGCCCGACTGGATGATACTGATGAAATGCGGTCTCCTGAACACTCGAGCAGCATCCCGATTTGAGGGAGGGTGGGTCCGCCGGCTCCTTCAGTCTTCAGGCAGCCTTCAGTGACTTGACGTGGCAACATGCGTTTGCTGTCTTGCAGCGCGCCGCCGGCATTCCTTCGACAGGCTGTGGCATGAACTTCATGGCGTTCGACCGACATGAGCCCTTCAGACGGTGAGCCGACAGCGCTTCCGCCGCCGCGCCGGCAAGTGCGACAGGCCCGGCTGGGGGCCCGGGGCGTGTCCTGCGACTCGTGGAGGCGCATTGCGTGTAATGGGTGAACATGCAAGCGGCGGGCGGCCGCGGGGGCGGGACCTCATGAGGGGCAGCTGGCAGCTGCTTGTGCCCGTCCAGGAGGTGTGTGTGTGTGTGTGTGTGTGTGTGTGTGAGTCAGGTGGCACCGGTGCATGCACAAAAGCGTGCACAATGCACCACTTGCTGCTGGTGTGGCCATGCAGCTAAGCAGGCATTGTGCCCGGGGGATGGGCCACATCCTGTGCCCATCGCGCCGTGCCGCGTGGAACGTTTGAACTGGCACTTTATGACGGCAGCACAGTCAGAATCGTAACCCGATCCCATCCATGCGCGCTGCTGCAGGGCCTGCAACACGCAAGCAGCGCCTGCTGACTTCACCACCTATGCATCTGCCTCGGTGGTCCTGGGCCTGACCGCCCTGGCCCTCTGTCATGCCGGCCACCCAGGTGCGGCCTCGACAGCGGTGGGGCAGGCGCCCGCCAGTGCTCAACCGGCGCGCTGCCCGCCTGCCACAAATCTTCTACATCTCTTTTGTAGGTGGAGACTAGGCTTCTGGCACCAGCAGCCGTCAGCCTCTTGCCCTGTCAAGCTGAGCCCTCCTCTGCTGCCCCACCCTGCCGCAGGAGCTTCCCTGAAGCTGGGCAGCCACTCAGCGCTGTGCCTGCTGCTGGCGGTGCTGGCCACCTGGCGCCCGGCGGCGTTTGTGCAGGGGCGGGAGGCCCTCGTATTTCTGGCCTCCCTCCACCTCCAATGGGCCTGGGCAGGCGCAGCAGCAGGTCAGAGGGGCGGGTGGTGCAGGCTCTGTCTGTATTCAGTGAAGCACTCCCAGGACTGTCCGAACACATCCTGCCCTCCACTCTAACTCCTCCCTCCCGCCCCCCTCCCGCCCTGCCGTTGGCCCGCCCGCAGACAGCCCCGCCRCCCTGCTGGCACGGCACAGCAGCAACCCGCTGGCGCTGCTGGCACACCTGCTGCACCTCAACGCCGTGCCCTGCCTGCTCCTCTACACCTTGTCTGCACGGCTGGTGGGCAGCTGGAACAAGTGGGCCCTCCCCATCCTGGCCCTCCGCCCGCTGCTGAGGGGAGGGCACACGTGCAGCCTCCTGCTGGCGGTGCCTGGCGCAGCGCCGGCACTGCACCTGATGCACTCTCTGCTCGACCTCATCCAGTGAGTGTTTGGACCTACTTATGGCAGGCATGTTATGATTGAGAGTGTTCTGCTCCTTGGCAACACACCTGCCGCTTCCCTCTGCAGCTGCCTGCCGCCCCAGCTTGCGCGCCTGGCCAATACATAGTGCACGGGGCTCACTGCGCCCGCGTCTTCCCACCCACGCCTGCAGCTCCGCTGTGGCGCTGCCGCAAGCAATGGGGGCTGCCACTGGCGGCGGCACTGCCAGCAGGCAGCAGCAGATGCAGATGTGCCTGGAGGTTAACACGTGGTGCACCCTGTTCATCTCGGTAGCTCTGCCCCTCTTGCTGCTGGGGCTGTGCGAGCGGCAGGCGCGCCGGCAGTTTGGCGCCGCGCTGCACAACTGGGCCGCCGCAACAGGCAGCTCTTCGGCTCTTGCCGCTCTGCGTGTTATGGAGGGACGTGAGGCAGCGGCTGCGGGTCGGCACGGGGATCTTGCTGGTCCCTCAGACGGTTCAGCACACAGCCTGCGTGGCTGTGCCATGCGGGTATTCGTTGCCAGTGCCACCGCCTGGTATGCGGGCAAGACGCTGCTGCTGATGTGGCAGCTCACCCTGGGGTGACAGCGCTGGCAGAGCCTCCCAAACCCACGCCCACACAAACGAACACGACGTGAGTGCCCTGCATTGCCACGGCGTGCCTCAGCCATACTCCCCATTACGCGTTTTCCCACAAGTTGAGTGAATGCGTAGTGCACACATTGCACCATTGTGTTCCACACTTCCTTTACAGGACTTGTGCCTGTTTGTCTCCCGCATCACCCTCTCTTCTTCGGCACAGCACACCCACTGCAGGCATGCACTGTGTGTGCGCACGCCCCCTGATCTGCGTGTGCCCTCTCCTCCTCACATCACCCTTCTCCCCCTCCACTGACAATGCACACTCACTCCCTTCACTCTACGCCGCGCACGTCCTCTGTTTCACGTATGCCCTCTCCTCCTCACATCACCCTTCGCCCCCTCCACTGACAATGCACATTTTTCACCTCCAATATTCGCTACGCACGTCCTCTGATGCACGTGTGCCCGCGCCTCTCCCACCGCGCCCTCCTACCCTTCGTGTGTTCTTTCCACTTATACTGTGCGTACTCCCTTCCACATCTTCCTCACTTGAGTGTGCACACCCCCTTTTACATCTTTCCACTTGAGTGTGCGTCCTCCCCTCCACATCTTTCCACTCAAGTAGTGCGTGCTCCCTTCCACATCTTTCCACTCAAGTGGTGCGTGCTCCCTTCCAATGAGCATCTCCCTACTTGGTAGTATGCACACTTTGGTTCACACTTAGTGTAGCGCACCTGATGCCTGTTCCCCGCTGCTCTCCGCGACATCCTCCCCTCCCTGCAAACCCCACACACATAGTGCATGCCTGCACTTTGTGTGTGTGCACGTCTTATGGTTCACTTGTGCCTGCTCCTCTCCCCTACCACCCTCTTTGTATCCCCCTCACTTCCGCAGCCTTCGTGCCCTGCCTTTATGTGTGTGCCACGTTCCTCTCCCCACATGGCCATGTTGCGTAATCTGTGGTGCGCACGTCCCCTGATTCACGCATGTGCCCTCTCCTTCTTCACATCACCCTCCTCCTGCCCCTCTACACCCGTGCTCTGCCCCCACGTGTGCCCGCTCATCTCCCCCATCACTCTGCTCCCGTGAAGGGTGCCAACATTCACATGTGCCCGCAATTGCTTGCAGGGAAAGGACTACTGATACATATCTACCACGCAGCAGCAGGGCCCGCTTTCTTAGATGCTGGGGTAGACAGGCAACCTAGGCAGGAGGCGGAGCCTGCCCTGGTGGTCAGGCACGGGTTGTGTGAGCAACTGCCCTCGCCTGCCTGGCTAGACATTGCAGGGAAGTCCATGCAGCATTGCACACAACACAACACCAGCGGGTTGCGGGCACCCGCCCGCTACCGCCGGACACGCCGTCGGACAGCCAGATGCACCCCACAGCAGCAGGTGGTGGGCAGCCTGCATGTCTGCATATCTTCATGCACACACGTACGTCGGTATGAGCGCAAGGAACGTGGCAAACCCTTACAGCAACACTGGCTTTCTGGAGAGGAGGCGGCGCACACCAGCTCCTTCTGCCCAACTCCCAAGGCACAGGAGGTGGTGCCAGCAGGTGATGTTTGTGGGGGAGTGACCACCAAACAGCACTGAAACGGCCAACATCACCCAGGACAGCCAAATTGTCGAATTTTGTTGATTTAAGAGTCTTCCATACAAACATTTTGGGTGTTTGGGCCACCCCAGGCTCCCCACCTTAAATTGACAAATCCCTCTTGGTACTGCAGCCTCCTGAATTCTGGTTACAATGCCCTAAGAGTGCCACCAAAATGCGAGACCCCCGGGCAGCTCCGCCCGAGCGTCTTTCCGACCCCAACTTTTGCCACGTCACCACCTCGCAAAATTTCGCTTCGCCTTGCCAATCTTTATTTTCCTTTCTCGCTTCGCTGATTCAAACACAACTGAGAGATGAGGGTGCACGGCAGAGAGCTAGATGCTTTGCATGCTGTGGCTGCGTCAGCAATTGACGATGCTCTATGCCGGTGCCTCTAGTCTTCACGGTATTCCCTCCCAAGCCCTTCAGGGTGTTTGCCGCGTCCGTGCCAAGTGTATACCACAGCCTCTGTGCCCGTTGTCGCTCACAGGCCAAGCTCCGCTTCCGCATTTTTGCTCTTCAGGTGACTGAGCTCTCCAGCAGCACGCAATTGCACCTCGCATGCCTGTCCGCTGCCTGCTTTGCTGCACAAGGACCGGTGTCACCCTCCTGGGCTCCTTCCCCTCCCAGTCCGCTCCCTCGCACCTCACCCTTCACCGCCGCCGCTCATCATCACCCTCACCCCGCTCGGTTGTGGGTTAATCTCACTTCCCGGCAAAGAAGAAAGAAGAAGAAATGTTATATTATATATTATAGAAGGGTCTTACATCGTCCAATTGGTTCTCGCACAATTCCGATGTGCCCTGCACCTTAGCCAGGTGTGTCTGAGGGAGAAAGAGGCCCGGGCAGGCGAGGGGAGGGTCTGGCAAGGCCCAGGGACCTCCCAATTGCTATAATTACGCATCCAGCGGGTTTGGAGTGTCATACAACATGCCAGAAGCTTACTTCTAGGAAAATGCACTTTTGGCTGCCAACGGGTGGCCGCTGGGGTGGTCACTCCCCCGTAAATTTACGCGTAAACCGAGCACACGTGGCAGCGACACGTGAGTGCCGACACGTGACATCATCCCGTCCCTGGCCGTCATTGCGGCACCGCCCCCATTCTCGCGAGAGGCGTTCCCATGAACTGCTTGGCCTTCGATGCACAAGAACCCTTCAGACGGTGAGGCCGCCCTACCCTTGGCGCGCGTCGGCACGCTCGACAGCGTTGTCTGGGCTGGCAGAGGCGCATCCAGGGGCTCAGTGAGGCTATCTAGAATGATGCGGCGCCCTTGCACGACCGCCGTTGAGGCGGGGACGGGGAGAGGCGGCGGGCCCGGTCACCGCGCGGCAGCTGTACGGTATTAACTTCCTCTCGGCCCATTTCCTCTAAAGCCACCTGCCTGCGCGTAAGGAGGACCACTTGCTGTTGGTCTGGCCAGGCATCTGAGAGGCATTGTGCCGGGGAATGGGCCGCATCCTGTGCCCATCCCGCCGTGCCGTGTGGAACGCTTGAACCGGCACTTCATGACTGCAGCACAGTCAGAATCGTAACCCGATCCCATCCATGCGCGCTGCTGCAGGGCCTGCAACACGCAAGCAGCGCCTGCTGACTTCACCACCTATGCATCTGCCTCGGTGGTCCTGGGCCTGACCGCCCTGGCCCTCTGTCATGCCGGCCACCCAGGTGCGGCCTCGACAGCGGTGGGGCAGGCGCCCGCCAGTGCTCAACCGGCGCGCTGCCCGCCTGCCACAAATCTTCTACATCTCTTTTGTAGGTGGAGACTAGGCTTCTGGCACCAGCAGCCGTCAGCCTCTTGCCCTGTCAAGCTGAGCCCTCCTCTGCTGCCCCACCCTGCCGCAGGAGCTTCCCTGAAGCTGGGCAGCCACTCAGCGCTGTGCCTGCTGCTGGCGGTGCTGGCCACCTGGCGCCCGGCGGCGTTTGTGCAGGGGCGGGAGGCCCTCGTATTTCTGGCCTCCCTCCACCTCCAATGGGCCTGGGCAGGCGCAGCAGCAGGTCAGAGGGGCGGGTGGTGCAGGCTCTGTCTGTATTCAGTGAAGCACTCCCAGGACTGTCCGAACACATCCTGCCCTCCACTCTAACTCCTCCCTCCCGCCCCCCTCCCGCCCTGCCGTTGGCCCGCCCGCAGACAGCCCCGCCRCCCTGCTGGCACGGCACAGCAGCAACCCGCTGGCGCTGCTGGCACACCTGCTGCACCTCAACGCCGTGCCCTGCCTGCTCCTCTACACCTTGTCTGCACGGCTGGTGGGCAGCTGGAACAAGTGGGCCCTCCCCATCCTGGCCCTCCGCCCGCTGCTGAGGGGAGGGCACACGTGCAGCCTCCTGCTGGCGGTGCCTGGCGCAGCGCCGGCACTGCACCTGATGCACTCTCTGCTCGACCTCATCCAGTGAGTGTTTGGACCTACTTATGGCAGGCATGTTATGATTGAGAGTGTTCTGCTCCTTGGCAACACACCTGCCGCTTCCCTCTGCAGCTGCCTGCCGCCCCAGCTTGCGCGCCTGGCCAATACATAGTGCACGGGGCTCACTGCGCCCGCGTCTTCCCACCCACGCCTGCAGCTCCGCTGTGGCGCTGCCGCAAGCAATGGGGGCTGCCACTGGCGGCGGCACTGCCAGCAGGCAGCAGCAGATGCAGATGTGCCTGGAGGTTAACACGTGGTGCACCCTGTTCATCTCGGTAGCTCTGCCCCTCTTGCTGCTGGGGCTGTGCGAGCGGCAGGCGCGCCGGCAGTTTGGCGCCGCGCTGCACAACTGGGCCGCCGCAACAGGCAGCTCTTCGGCTCTTGCCGCTCTGCGTGTTATGGAGGGACGTGAGGCAGCGGCTGCGGGTCGGCACGGGGATCTTGCTGGTCCCTCAGACGGTTCAGCACACAGCCTGCGTGGCTGTGCCATGCGGGTATTCGTTGCCAGTGCCACCGCCTGGTATGCGGGCAAGACGCTGCTGCTGATGTGGCAGCTCACCCTGGGGTGACAGCGCTGGCAGAGCCTCCCAAACCCACGCCCACACAAACGAACCCGACGTGAGTGCCCTGCATTGCCGCGGCGTGCCTCAGCCATACTCCCCATTACGCGTGTTCCCACAAGTTGAGTGCATGCGTAGTGCACACATTGCACCATTGTGTTCCACACTTCCTTTACAGGACTTGTGCCTGTTTGTCTCCCGCATCACCCTCTCTTCCTCGGCACAGCACACCCACTGCAGGCATACACTGCGTGTGCGCACGCCCCCTGATCTGCGTGTGCCCTCTCCTCCTCACATCACCCTCTTGCCCCTCCACTGACCATGCACACTCACTCCCTTCACTCTACGCCGCGCACGTCCTCTGTTTCACGTGTGCCCTCTCCTCCTCACATCGTCCTCTCCTTCCCAGCGTGCCACACACTCCCTCCCTGCAATCTTCAGTGCGCACGTCCCCTGATGCACGTGTGCCCGCCCATCTCTCACAGTGCACGTTTGCCATGTGCGCTTACATCTTCCCACGCTCACGACTTCCTTCAATATCACCCTCCCAACTGGCCAGTGTGCACGGGTCGTTCGTTCGGCTCGTGAGCACGCCCGTCCACTGCCTTCACCCACTTTACTCCCGCCTCATCCTCTTCTCCCCGGCCACGTGCAAACACACAGCACTCCTGCACATTGTGGGTGCACACGTCCTCTGATTCACGTGTGCCTGCTCCTCTCCCCTGTCACCCTTTCCTCCCCGCACCCAAGCGCTGCGTTCTTGCCCGCCTGGCTCTGCCTCGCGTCACCCTCTCCCCAGGCACTTGTGCTTTGCATTGCGTTTTCCATATTATACCCAGGGGGCCAATGCTGCGTAACCTGTTATGCACACGTCCCCTGATCCACGTGTGCCCCCTTCTTAACCACGTCACCCTCCTCCTCCTCCTCTGCACCCGTGCTCTGCCCCCACGTGTGCTCGCTCATCTCCCCCACCACCCACGCATCCCAAGTGACCCTTACAGAGCACTCGCCCCTCCCCATTTCCACAACTGCAATGCTGTCAGCCGCAGCGCAGGCCTGTTCATCCACACGTCTTTTCGTGTTCAACGCTCTTTCTGCAACTCTCCTAAAAGCAACCAAGTTCAGCTGCATACGACGGAAGGCATGCAGGTAGCAAGGCGGATGGCAGGGCAGGCAGGCAGGCTCCATGCTGCTGATTGGAGCAAACACAGAGGTTGGATTTGTGCAGTGCATCCAACCATCGGCCTAGACCAATTGAGGGTCGGTGGCACGCGGTGCAAAAAGAGGTACAGGGGCAGAGGGGCGTCAACAATACTGGGAAAGCTCTGCAGTCTTGGCAGGAGGGCAGGCTGTGGAGCAATGGAGGCAAGGAGGTGGGAGCAACGGGGCCCCGGGGAGGACATTCGCCAGGAAAGGGGCGCTGCGACAGCGAATTTGATCTGCTGCCTGATCAGCAATCAGAGTTAGACACGTGTTCTGCAACGAAGCAAGATGCGATGCGCGACCGCTGATACAAGGGTGCTGTGGCTGGTGTACACGCGGGGGCAGCACCCAGGACACGGCGCGAGCGGCTGGCGCCTGCTGGGTGTTGTGTTGGATGCAGGCACGCAGGGCGGACAAGCAAGCAGAGGCCGGTGCGAAAATGATGTACTGTACAACAGGCATTACTGTACAATGCACTGTGCAATTTACAATGTGCATGGCAGAAAACGGAGCCCTCCCAGGCGGGGCAAGCTGGGCGGCCAGCCGCTTAGCTGGCCTTCTGTTGTCAATTACATTTCAAGTCCAGGGGGAGCCAGCAAGGGTGAGCCAGCAAGGGTTGTGGGTGCGGTGCAAGGGTGTGGGCGGCCACGTGCCGGCCGTGCCACCTCACGCCTTGCGTGTGTGTGCGTAGCTGGCCTGTGCAGGGATCGGCGGTCCCCCCTGCAGGCGGAACAGGGGGGCGGGGGGAGCACGCGCGGTTGGCAAGCAGGCATGGGACGAGCAGGCGTGGGAGGAGGAGAGATTGGCTGGCAGGCAGGCACGGCTGGGGGGTGAGGGAGACCACCAGGCATCCTTGCAGGCTCGCTGCGCAACCTGCCCGCATCCTTTAACTTCCTTCTGCAACTCCCTTCATCTTTATGTGTTCAGTGCAGCCCGGGGCAGGCTGGATAGACAATGGCCAGCACTGGCAGTCTCCCACCCACGGCAGTGCCCGCCTGTCTCCTTCCAACCCCCACCCCACCCCTCCCCACCCACCCCACCTCGCACACATTCACACAGCACGGCACGTCGCCGCACCTCACTTCCACCCCTTTTTGTCCAGCTTGGGTCCGCAGGGCAAAGACGGAGCTCGGGTGCACAGGGCAACGAGGGATGCAAAACTGTTGGCATTGCACATTCATCGCCCCGGCACACCTGGCGGCTGGGCATGGGCGGCTGCTGCTCCATCCAGTCTGCCACCTCTGGCAGCTCGGGCCCCCCCGGCTGCTGGGAGGCGGCCAGCCGGCGCCCGATGAAGAGGGGGCACCCCGTCTGCATGGCCAGAGCCAGGCTGTCTGCGGGGTGGGGAGTTGGCAGGGGGCGGGTGCAAGGAGGGGTGAGAATGAGGTGGGTGAGGCGGGTCAGGGGGGACAGC
>JTEE01000164.1:252449-274282 GCA_002896455.3 Chlorella sp. ArM0029B
TTTGGCCTGCCGCTGGCCGACGCCAAGGAGGGCGGGGCCAGGGGCGGCAAGGGCGCGGGCGGCGAGGCGGGTGCTGCCGCCGCTGGCACCACGGCCATTGGCGGGTTGGGGCAGGTGGATATGAAGGAGGAAATTGACCGGCGCAAGAAGCGGGCGGAGCGGTTTGGCATGCCGGTGCCTGTGCTCAAGGAGGAGGTGGGTGCATGGGGTGGGCAGTTGGGTGCAGGCGGATGCATGGGGCGGACGGTTGGCAGGAGATGGGTGCATGGAGCGGACGGTTGGGTGGAGGGTGGAGGGTGGAGGTGGCAGCAAGTGCTCCCTGTGCTGGGCTGCTAGGCTGGGCTGCGCCCCGCGTGCCTCCCCTGGCGGTGCTGGTCGCAGGAGGCGAGGGCAGGGGCAGGAGCATGGACACACAGCATCGCCGTGCGTCGCGTGGCATGCAGCAGGCCTTTCTCTAGCCCTCCAACCGCGCATGCCTGCCCTTTATGATTGAAATGGGACTGAAGGGAAGACTGAAGAGAACGCCGAGCGGCGTTGGCGCTGGCATCCGGTCGCCCTCTCCTGACCCTCTGCTCTTCCCTCCCCTGCCCTTCCTCCCCTGCCCTTGTCGGATCCCCAGGAGGACCAGAAGAAGAAGAAGCGTGCCGATCGGTTTGGCATCCAGGTGCCGGTGTCCATGGAGGAGTTTGAGGCCAAGAAGGCGGCACGGGCTGCACGCTTTGCCGGCGCCGCGGCGGCCCCCGCGGCGGCCCCCGCTGCTGCTGCAGGCGTCGCTGCGGGCGGCAGCAACAAGGGCAAGAAAGCAGACACTGAGGGGATGACCGAGGAGCAGAAGAAGAAGCTGGAGGACCGGGCCAAAAGGTGGGCTGCGTGTTCAGGCCGGAGCTGATTGAAGCAGTGCGGCGCAGAGGCTGGTGGAGTTGGGGGCAGGGCCAGACAGAGGGTGGGTCTGAGGTTGCAAATGGAGGGAGGGCAGGTGGGTGGGGAATGGCCGAGCGGCAGGTGAGAAGAACAGGTGCGCTGGATTTGGGGAGTGAGCGGGCTGGGCCGGTGGCAGTGCCAGGCGAGCTCGTGCTGCCCAACCGTGTGCATCATTGCAGGGGTGCGACCTCACAGCTCTGCTTTGCAACCAACACTGCAGCCTCTTATTGAACACCGTGCTGAGTGGCAGTGTACCATTTGTCTTACACATTGCAGGTTTGCCACGAACTAATTGGAGCACAGGTAAGAGCAGCTGGCGGGCAGGCTGGCGGACAAGGGGAGCTGGGCAGCGGCCGGCGCAGCATCACGGCTGCCGCGGTGCATGGTTCTCAGCACTGGGCTCCCTGGGCCTGCCTGCCGCCTGCCTGGCACACGTTTTTGAAATATGACACTTTCTGCTGCTGACTTCTATCTCTCGCACGTTCGTGAAAAAAAATGACACCATCTCCATCCATCTGTCCAAACCACAGCTGTAACACCGCTGCACCAGTCTCTCTCAGCAGCGCGCTTCCCTGTCGTTTAGAGCGCCCTGAGCCGCACAAGCATCTGCTGCGCCCGCCCGCCCCCGAGCGGCACCGACAGCCGCTCCAGCGCCGGCGCCAGCTCCAGCAGCCCACCTCGCAGCGCCCGGCTCCGCTCCTGCCGCCGCTCCAGCTCCAAGTCCACTTTGCCCAGGCGGGAGGCATTGCTGCAGCGGGTTGTGCAAGCGGGCAGGCAGGCAGGCGTTTGACGTTGGCAGAGTCTTGGCGCAGTGCCCGTGGCTGGGGGCAAGCGGGTTAGAGAGGGTGGGCTCTCGCGAGCTGCCTGCAGGGTTGTATGGGCAGACAGCGCACGACAGCAAGTGTGCAAGACCGCCAGCCCCTCCCACCCTGGGCAACCTCTGTACCCCATCACCCAGCCCAGCCAGCCTGTACCTCAGCACGTCGCGCATGTAGCCGCCCCACCGCCCCAGAATGGCATCCAGCAGCTGCAGAGCCGCCTGGTGGTGCCAGGTGCAGCCAGAGGCCAGCAGCTGGCGGGCCAGGGGCGCTGCCTCGGTGCACAGGTCAAGGGTGAAGCGGTCGGGCTGCCGGTGCAGCGCCTGGCTGATCACCACGTTGGCGGTCACGCACAGGTCTGCATGATGAGGAAGGGCGGGAGGAGAGGCTGTTTCGTACGTGCCTGTTGCATTCCAGCAAGGAGCTTTGATGTTGTCTTCATACATCATGCATGTGCACCGGGCGAGCCTCGATAATCTTCATACATAAATGCGTGTACACCTGGCAAGCATGTAGATCACAAACCAACCGCTGGGATGGAGGAGCCGCTGTGTCTGTTGTAAGCCCTCACAGCCCATGCCCTGTGACCTGCATCACAGCTCACCTGCACCGTCCCGCATGAGGCGCACCGCCTCCCGCAGGTCCCCCCGCTGCAGCGCAAACTTCACCTCCCTCCACAGGCGCAGCTTGGTCTGCAGCGTGCCGCACAGCAGCTGGGAGCGCTGCTGCTCCGCCGCCAGGAAGCCGAGGTGGCTGCTCCCACCCAGCATGCTCACCGACGTTGCCGGCTGCAGCTGGTGCTCCCAGCTGGCCACCGCTGCTGACTTGCCGCTCGCAGCAGCCTTGCTGGCCGCAGCAGACCCAGCCAGGGCCTCCCCAGAATGCCCGTTCTCCTCTGCGGACAGCCGCTGGCGCCCGCTGCTCTTCCCGTCGCTGCCGGAACTGCCAGAAGATGGCGCCCGCCGCAGCGTGTCTGCTGCTCCTGTCGCTGCCATGGGCTGGCCGGAGGGGCGGCTGTGAGAAGCAGCATTAAAGCTGGCAAGTTCAGCCGGGCGCCTGGGCGGAGCGAACACCTCAACCGCTGCCGCCGAGTTGACTGCCTTGGGCCCCAGCACAGCCGACAGGCGCCGCTGCAGTGACGGCGTCTGGGTGGGCGGCGGTGGCGGCACGGCGCTGGGTGCGCTGCCAGCCACAAGTCCTGCAGCCGCAGCAGCCCATACGGCAGGGATGATGCCTGCTGGCTGGGAGGCGGCAGGGATGGTGGCGCTGTGGGGGCCAGCTGCGCTGCCTGCCACCTGGTGCTTCTCTGTGAACCGCAGCTTGCTGGCCAGGGCAGCTCCCAGCTCTTCAAGGCTCGACTCTGCAGCAGGGTGGGAGAGCAGCGGCCAGAGACACAGCAGAGGTTTAGTTACAGTGAGCAGATGCACAGCGTGCACAGGCCAGCAATGCCAGACCGCCTTGCTGTGCCAAACTGCCTTGCTGTGTACCCCACCAGGGTGCCCAGACCTAACCTACCTGCGCTGGCAGTGCCGCTGCGCCCCGCCTCTGAGAGTGACGAGCGCTCCCTGCCTGCTGCGCGGCTCGCCGAGGCAAAGGGCCGCATGCGTGTGAGGTCCACACAAAAGAGGCCGGCGTCCCCCTTGTGCAGGCTGACGCCGATGGCCTTGCCGTCGGTGTACCGGATGGAGGTGACCTGGCAGGAGAAAAGGGAGAGGAGGAGAGGTCAGGTTGCAATTGGAACATGCTGCCAGGCCATAATCACAACACAGCACGGGCCGCGAATACAAAGCGTAGCACCCAGTACAACACGCATCGGGTGCAGCACAGCACTGCGCACCCTCTGCCCGCAGCGCCACCTGCCTAGTCAGCCACCACCTTGTTCCCTTAGCTGCATGCTGCTCACCTGCTTCCACTGCACGTCCGCTGTGTCCTGGTGCTCCAGCGGGTCTAGAGTGAAGGTGCGCAGGCCGTCTGGGTAGGCGGCCAGCAGAGCAGAGCCTGTGGAGGTGAAGGCCAGAGCACGCACCTCCCGACGCCCCTCTGGACCGTGCACGCCGACGCACCTACAGAGCAGGAAGGCAGCCAGACAAGACAGCAGAAGCCGGTCAGCCTGCGCTCTGTCGAACACACACACACAAGCACCCAGCGGACCGTTGGCACGTGAAGGGACTTTGGGGAGCACCTGTCTGGGTCCGACCCAGGGTCTGACAACCAAAGAACAAACCCCAGCCAGCATTCCAGCAACACGTCCTGTCAGCACCCAACTTGACATTTTGTTGTCCCCAAGCACCCGCACCCCTGCCTGATCCACCCCACCCCTGCTGGCAACCGCCCCCACCTGCCGGCCTGCGCGTCCATGTCCCATGCACGCAGCGTACGGTCCAGCGAGCACGTGGCAAACAGCCGCTCCTCTGGGTGGCAGTCTATGCCGGTGATGGCAGCAGTGTGCTGCCCAGACAGGTCGTGCAGCAGGCGCCCCTGCGCGCCGCCCGCTACCTGCCACACGCGCAGCCCGCCGCCTGCATCGCCGCTGATCAGCAGCTCGCCGTCGGGCGTGAACTCCAGCTGGGTGATGGGGTGCGCATGGCCCTTGAGCACCTGCAGCGGCACTGGGCGGCCAGCGCTGCTCCCTTTGTTGCTGCTGCCATCCCCTGCCAGGTCTGCCAGGCTCCACAGCTTGATGTTGGTGTCGGTTGAGCCGGTGGCCAGCAGGTAAAGCGTCGGCATGCACGCCAGAGCACCCACGTCGGCGCGGTGTGCCGGCAGGGATGCTAGCACTGCACACAGGAAATGGGGCGTGTGTTGCTTTCAAGCCACGGATGCTTGTCTAGTGTGGGCTGCAAATCATGCAAAGAGCACGTGTTGGCCGCACGCATCAAGGGGACAGTGACTGGTAGCACCCACCTGCGCCGCTCTCTACGTCCCACACCCGCACGGTGCCGCTCTTGTGGCCCGCCACAATGCGCTCAGCACCCCCCAGCTCCGCCCAGGCCACGCATGTTGCAGCGGTGGGCGACTTGCTGGGCTCTCCAAAGCGCTGTGGCAGGGTGGGCAGGGCGAAGCAGCAGGGGTCAGGATGCACTGCAGCAGCGGGAGGCGGGTAGGCAGGCGGCGCCGCCGGCTGCTGCCTGCACGCCAGCCGCGGCTTCACTGGCCCCAGCCATCACGCACCTGCACCAGGCCGCCAGTTGAGATGGCAAACAGCAGCACGTCGCCGCTCTCGGCGCCGGCCAGGAGGAACGAGCCCAGCGGGTGCAGCTGCGCCGAAAGCAGCTCTGCGGGGGTTCCCAGATGCAACAAAAGCGAGGCACGGGCGGTGCCGGGCTTCGTGGGCAGCGGCGTCCCCATTTTGCCGGTTTGTTAGAACTTGTCCTCCCCGCGGTCAACAATTGCACCCGCTGCCCGCCTTGTTCAAGAACGGCGAGATGACAAGACGTTTTGAATTGCAGTTAGGCGATCTAACGAGGGGCATGGAGGCGCACAGCATGCCCGTCACAGGCCGCCGTCTGCTGCCTCAGTTGCCACCTCCTCTTCCACCACAACCAACTCCTCCTGCTCTACCAGCATGGCATCCACGCCGCTTCCGTCATCTGCTGCTCCGCCGTCCGTCTGCAACGCGCGCAGCCAGCCGCCTGCGCTCTGCAACAACACCGCCCGGCTGTCGCCATCAAGGTGCGCCATCCTGTATTCCAGCCCCGCCAGACGCGCAGAGAGCCTGCATCAGGGTGAAAGGCGGGGCAGTGGTGATGAGCCAAGGGCATTGCAAACATGGATGACTTGCTGCCAGGGGCCGCACAACGATCGACACGTACATATGGTGCGGCAGCAACACGCGAACGGCCGCAGCACCCAGCTCACCCGTCCATTTGCTGCAGCATTGCCGCTGCGCTGCCCGCCATGCCAGTTGCAGCAGAGGTGGGTTGAGGGCCTGCTGCACCACTGCTGCTGCTGGCGGCGCCGTTGAGGGGAGCAGTTGTACCCTCTGCGCCCACAGCCCGCTGCTTTGCGGCATCCAGCACGCCCAGCTGCTGCCGTAGCTGATCCAACCGCGCCCGAGCCTCTGGATCATGCCCACCCTGCGCCAATTCAAGCTGCGAAGGTGCAAGCAAAAGAGGGCAGGGGCGGCAGAAGCAGTGGTGAGGCGGGTACTGAGGGCAGGCAGTAGCGGCGGCGGCAGCGCAGGGCGGCGGGTGCAGTGGCGGCGATGGAAGTGCCAGCCCCAGTGAAGGTGCAGCCGACCAGCCGTTCGCCCAACATGGGGCAACCACCCCACCAGTAAGCCCTACCTGCTGCAGGAGGTCCTGCAGCACAACCAGCATATCGCTCATGTCGGCCGTCTGGTAAAACCGATGATCAGGCGATCGGACTCTAAATGTAGGTGCCAAAGCGGAAGTCGAAACGCGCAGCTTCTGAACATATGTTTTTGAAGGAAGAAGGACATGCGGACAAGGCTTCGGAAATGGCCTGGCAATGCTTCATTTTCGTCTGACCATCGTGGCCATCGTGGCCATCGTGGCCATAAGCACATCTAGCCATCCAGCAGCCGCGCCGGCAACACCTCCGCGCTTTTCGCTGCTCGCAGCACAACTGCGCTTCCCGCCAATTGCAGTATCAACGCAAATCGATTGCAGCACTTGAATATGCTGCAAAGGGCTGTAGGGGTCAGCAGGCGCCTACGGCCCGCCTGGGTGCTCTTCTCTGACAGCAGCGTCCTGCAGCCGGCCTGGGAGTCGTTGAGAGTGAGCGGCGGCATCAGCAGCAGCCCGGGCCATGCCACCGGGAGGTCGACAGCTGGGGAGGCGGTGTCCGCGGCAAAGGCGGCGGCGAGTGCGCCAGACGCCCCAGACTTGCCATTAGCCACAGGCAGCAGCAGCGAGCATACCACTGCAGAGCGGGTTGCCAAGGTCATCGCGCACGCCTTCCACAAGTGAGGCAGCGTGCTGCATGCGCGCGCCGGCTGCTGCGTGCTGCCCGCAGGGGGCCGTGTTCCATGCCGTCTCCGAAGAGGCTCGACGCGCCCCTGCCTGTCTGACCTGCCCGCCACCGCGCTGCTTCTACCAGGGCGCCCAAGGACACAGCCAATGCATTGATCAACGACCTGGGAGATCTGGACCGCATCCAGCTGGTGCTGGCGCTGCAGGTGGGTGCAGCACCCACCTGAGAGGGAGGCAGGGGGGGCAGGGAGGCAGGGCTCACAATCAGGAGGTACTTTGTGAAGCACTTGCCTTGCCTGCTGTGGCGAGGGCTTGCGTTGCATGTCAGGCGCTGCCTGTTGTGCTGGTCGGAGCTCAGCATTGGTGATGTCCGGCCAGCAGAAGGCAGATGGCAACAGGGGGTCTGGTGCCCCTTTGTGTTGCCCCACCGCCCCTGCCCCTCAATCACCTCTGCCTGCCCTGCCCCGCACGCACCCCTGTTTGTCCCTGCCCCGCACACACCCCTCCCCGCTCCTGCTACTCCTCCAATCCCGCTGCAGCGCTACGTGGCCAAGCAAGCGCAGGCCAAGTCGGAGACCGCGTATGTTGAGGAGCTGATTAAGAAAGTGGGGCGCTCCTCAAACCCTCAGCACAGCAAACTCACAGAGTAAGCCGGGGTGGCTGGTTGGCAGGCGGGCAGTTTGTGCTGCTGTGGGCAAGCTCTGTTTAGGGACACAGGTTGTGGCGGCAGAACAAGGCACTGGGTGCAACATGCCAGCAGTTGACACCCGCTCGTCTGCATCTACAAGGCCCACCTGCTGCCCCACCCCTGCCTGCTTTTCGCTTCTTGCCCTGCACATGGCAGAGGCAGTTTGCAAATAAGAGTACCAACACATTCTGGAGGGTTTGCTCGTCATTCCTCCTCACTGCACGTGCCCCTGCCTGCCTGCCTGCCTGCCCCTGCAGCAAGCAAATTGCCAGCGCGGTGAAGTATCAGCGCTACCTGGGGCGCTTTGAGCCTGCTGCGCCACCTCAGCGGCCCAGCTGGCGCCAGCTGGGAGCCATCGGGCTGGCGTCGGGGCTGCCCTTTGTCGCCTTTGGTGAGGGGACGCAAGTCGTTGAGTGGCTGGGCAAACGGGTTGGCTGCTCGTGCGTGGGCGGGCTGTCAAGAGCGCTGAGACCTGTGTCGTGCTGGCATTCCTCGTGTGCCAGATTTGGGCAGCCGATCGGCCTTGTCAGCGTTGCCCGGCCTGAACCTACCCCGAACCCTGCCCCTCTTGCTCCCTGCAGGGTTCTTGGACAATGGCATCATGGTGAGCCGAGGGCTGTCATGGGTGGATGCGTGCCCATGGGGCGGGGTGTGGGGGACGTCGGCAGATGGGTTGCACAGTTTAGGCAGGCGTGAAGCCTCCCTATCCTGCCTCGGCACGCTTCCCCATCCTGCAGCTCGGGGGTGGATGGTGGCTAGAAGGCGGGAGTGTGGGGGGACGTCGGCAGTTGGGTTGCACAGTTTAGGCAGGCGTTAAGCCTCCCTATCCTGCCTCGGCAAGCTTCCCCATCCTGCAGCTAGCGGCCCGGGGAGCCGATCGGGCACCTGGCCTGGTGTCAAGCTGGGCCTGACTTCAGTCGTCGTCCCTCTGTGACTTGTTCTTTCCCCTGTGCAGCTTGTGGCGGGCGAGCAGATGGACCGCTCGTGTGGTGCCAAGCTGGGCCTGACCCCATTTGTCGCCCGCTGTGTTCCCCCGCTGTGATGTTGTTCCCCCTGTGCAGCTTGTGGCGGGCGAGCAGATTGACCACTTGTTTGGCGCCAAACTGGGTATGACCATGATGGCTTCTGCTGGGCTGGGCAACATGGTGGCAGATGTGGTGGGCGTGACCGCCACGCACAGCATCCAAGACAACATGGGCCGCTTCATGCCGCCGCCGCGGCTCAGGTGGGCCTGGGATGGCATAGCATGGCATATCATGGCATAGCATGGGTGGCTTCCGGGTGGGTGCCTTTGGCTCCTATTCCTGTGCCTTTGGCTGCCTCAACCCCACGCCCTCGGGCTGCAATCTCCTTTTCCGTCTGGGCATGAKGGGGTGGGTGGGTGGGTGCCGTGTGTGCGGTGGGGTGCTGTGCGGGGCCCGGGATGCAGGGAGCTTGTGTGCTTGTTTTGTGAGAGATAGGAAACGTGTGTGCGTTTGTGTTGTTCAGCGGTGAAAGGAGGCGCATGTGTGTATGTGTGTTGTCTCATGGTAAAAGCATGTGCGTGTTCGTATGTGTGTGTGTGTTTTGGTGGTAAAAGCGGGTGCGTGCGCGTGTGTGTGCTGTTCCATGGTGACAGCGGGTGCAGGGGCACTGATGTGTGCCGGTACATTTCAAATTTCCCGCTCCGTGGTGTGCCGTCGTTGTGTTAGATTAGACCCACCGGTGGGTGGCCACCCAACCCACTCGGGTCAGATGCTGTTGCTACCCACCCTCCCCGTCCACGACTTACCAATTGTTGCCTCCCACCCACGACTCGCCAGCTGTTCTCCTCCCATGCGTCCCTCCCCTCCCTCCCCCGCCATGCCTACCTCTGCAGCTTGCTCCAGCAGCAGATGGCAAGCGTGAAGACGGTGCAGATAGGTGGGGCGGGGCTAGGAGTGGCGGTAGGCTGCCTGCTGGGCATGCTGCCACTGCTCTTCCAAGAACCCGGATTCTTTGTGTCGGCGGCAGGCGCAGCAGCAGAGGCAGCGTCGGCCGCGGCAGCAGCGGCCCCCTGTGCAGACCAGGCAGCAGATGCAGCAGCGGTGGCGGCGGCGACGGCGGCCACGCTCGCGGCAACCGCGCCCGACGCGGCGGCAGCTGTGTCAAGCTCAATAACTGCGGCAGCCTCGAATCAGGCGCCTCCTTGATGTGAATAAGAGGGGCCACTATGGCTGAACGCACAGCCTGGAGATGTGCACCCTCTGCGTGTTGATTTCCTCTTTTTACTGGACGTCTCATTTTTTCCTGTATTCCTTCCCTTGCCCCCTTGTTCCAGCCCCACTGCTGCTGCTCACTACCTGTGTATTTGTACCGCGGTGGGAACACCCAGCTCGCGCTATCTCTGCTCCCTCCCATGCTCCGCCACACCGCAAGACTCGTTACTTGCAACAATCACTGCCACGACTGCGCATGAAAGCGTGGGTACGCAGAGAGCTTTGGGCGGAACAGCCGGGCATGGCACGAACAAAACAAACGAGCACAACAATAACGCGAAACAGGGGTGGTGTCACAGGAAAGATTGAGCCGAACACGACCGGGCTTGTGGTGGGAAGATGCTGGAGGATGGGCGAAGGATGGAACAGGCAAGTGCCCGTGTTGTGACCACACTATGTACTTCGGCGATCGGCCCAACTGGCACCATGCTTGAATAAGGGCAATGCGCTGTGTGCGCTGCCTCGCCTCTGACATATAAATCCGCGGCACGGCCGGGCCCCGAGCCCTGCCATGCTGTGCCTGCTGTGCTACTGCTTGCCCACGACCCCCGCCTTGTCAGCCGACTGCCGCTTCTCAAAGTCCATCAGGGCAGCTGCCAGGCTCTGCCCGCTGGCGGCGCCCTTGTGGGGAATTGAAGCCGCCCTGGGGGCAGCGGCCTTGGGCCTGGCCGCGCCCTCGCTCACAGGCTTGGCCCTTGCCACGCCCTCGCTCACGCCCGCGCTCGCCTCCACGTCCGCCTTGCTCTGCACTGCCTTGCTCTGCGCCGCCTTGCTTGGCGCCGCTTTGCTCGTTGGGGGCGCAGGGGGTGCGGGTGCCACAGCTGCGGTGCCGCTGCTCGTCCTCCGCCGCTTCTTCTGAGGGCAGCTCTCCCACTGCAGCAGCGGGTGGCACAGCGTGGGCTGGCCTGTGGGTGGGGCTGGCGGGCGTGTGGCAGGCACGGCAGGCCCAGGATGCAGCTGGCACCACGTGCTCAACCATTGGCAAGCCCGCCCCTTCCACTCCCACACCTGACACCTCCCCGCGCTGCCATCCAGCCTCCCTCCCTGCCCTTCCAGCCCGCTGTGTGCTGTTACTCGCTGCCACCTGTGCATTGGAGATCCAAGGGCGGCAGCCCTGTGCGCCTGTTGGTGCCTAGCAGCCTCCCCCTCCTCCCCACCCTTCCTTTCTTTCTTCCCAGCCCGCTCCGCCCGCCAGCTCATCACCTGTGCATGCCTGCTAGTGGCTGTTGACCTCCCCCTCTTCCCCACCCGTGCTTCCACCTGTGATCCAAGTCCTCACCTCACCTCTTCCACCCTTTGCTCCCTTCTTCCCATCCCATCCGTGCTCCCTTCCTTCTCAGCCCTTCCCCCCACCCGTGCTCCCTCCGCTCCCCTTCCCTCCCCTCCCCCTACCCTTCCTCCCTTTCTTCCCATCCCGCTCCGCCTGCCAGCTCACCGTCTTGTGTGCGCCTGCTGGTGCCTGTTGGCCTCCCTCTCCCCCTAACACATTCTCTTGTTCCTCCCAGCCCCTCATCCCTGCCAGCTCACCGCCTCCATGGCCCGCTTGAACACCTCCGCCTTGGGCACCCCTGGCTGCGCCGCCTTAAGCCGAGCATACTCCTCCTTCACAAACAGCTGGTAGGCGGTGGCGGGACGCTTGGCGGCAGGGCTGGCGCCTGCAGCGTCAGCACCGGCGCTGCCACTGCCTGCCGCGGCCGCGGCGGCTGCAAGGGGCAGGCATTGTGTGTGCATGCGCAGACGGTAAGATGTTGCGGGCAGGTATTCTGTGGGTATACGCGCAGGTGGCGTGGAAAGATGATGCGGGGTGCTGGTGTGGCCTCTCGCCGGCGCTGAAGGCTTGTGTTTGGGATCTCCTTCTTGGAGGCATGTGGCAACCAGAAGGTCACTTTGCCAGCGCTGCAACCCCAAGCAGCCCGCCCCTGCCCTGCTGTCCCACTTGCCTGCTGTGTCGCCGCCCTTGCCGGCTGCCGCCGCTGCAGCCGCTGCCTTTGAGGCACCGCCGGCCTTGGGCTTGCCCTTTCCCCCAGAGGCGGCGGCTTTGGAGCTTCCGCTGCCCTTGGTGCCAGCGCCAGCCTTGCCCTGACCCGCCGCCTTGCTACCCGCCGCCTTGCTGCCCCCGGTCTTTGCGCCAGCCTTGCTGCCGCCTGGCGTGCTGCCAGCCGGGCCAGCCACGACCACCCGGCTCCTCTGCTCCGGCGCCACCTGCGCGGCGGCAGCTGGCTTCTTGATCTTCAGCCGGATCTTGGGCGGCGCCGCCTTCTTCCCCTCCGGGCCGGCCGGCTGCGAGCCACCAGGCAGCAGCTGCTTCCGTGTCCCAGTCAGCTCTGGAGGTACCGCCGGACCGGGTACTGCCGCTGCCGTTGCGGCGGTACCGTGGGACGTGGTGCCGTCACAGCTGGCGGAGCCGGCGGCTGGCACCCCCTGCCTGTGCCCCACCCGCACCTCAACTACCACCTGCGGCGTGATGCTCCCCATGTCAAGCAAACCGTTGCCAGCAGCCTGCTGGGGCGGGTAGCCCGGGATTGCGCCAGGTGGCAGCGCCGAGTGCCCCCAGCCGGGGGGGGGCGGCGGGAGCGAGGCCTGGTCAGGCAGAAGTCCAGGGGGCACGGCCGGGTGCTGGGGGCTGGGGGCTGGAGATCCCTCTGGCTGGGCGCCCAGGCAAGAGAAGTCCATGGCAGCTAGCTGCTCCATGAATCCGTCGGGGCTGGTTGGATCAAACTCCTCCTGTGGGGAAGCTGCCGCCGGCTGCTGCTGCGGCTGCTGCGGCTGGGGCTGCTGCTGCTGCGCCAGCGCCTCCTGCTGCTGCTGCTGTTGGGCCAGCAGCTGTTGGTAGCGTGTGGACGGCCCGGGCAGGGCCTGGATTGCGCTGGCCAGTGCTGCCGGGCTCAGCTCGGAGCGCGGCGGAGCAATGTGCAGCTGCGGCTGCTGCGCCTCCTGTGCCTGCCGCGCCGCCNGCCAGGCGCCGCCGAGTGCGCCAGCCCCCTGCGCCTCCTGCTGGTAGACCTCCTGCTGCTCCTGCTGGCTGTGCAGCTGCCGCATGCGCAGCTGATCCAGCAGGGAGCTGCTGCCGCCGCTGGCCGCACTCAGCGTGGCTGACGCGAGGTTCTGGCGGTACTGCTGCAGGGCAGCCTGCTGCACAGCCTGCTCTGCCGCCTCGTATGCGCCCAGCGGCAGCGTCACTTGCAGCCGCCTGCAGTAGGGTGAGCGGGAGGGGCGATGGGCTGTTGCTGGGACCGCTGGGCGCGCTGGGCAGCAGGGGCAGCGGCAGGGCAAGCAGCCACGGCAGGTCGTCAAACAACCAGTCAGACGCGGTCCACCGGTTGTTGAAATTGCCCACCTTTTGCAGTTTCCGCAGTCGATGAACAGCACAGGGGGGCGCTCCTTGCGCACATCATCAGGCAAAGGGACCTGCAGGGAGAGAGCGGGGGCGGGGGGGATGTGGGCGGCTGCCGCGGCTGCAGCGGCGAGGCGGCGAGGCGGTCGCTCCTGGGACCACTTGGCACCCCGGCTGCCCTGGGTGCGAGAACTGCCGCGTTGCCGCCCTCCATCCCCAACACATGATTGATCGGCTTGTGGCTGCGCGCCCGTGCACCGCGTGCTTCAGCCCGGCACCCGCGGAGATCGCAGGTGCACCGGAGCTGGGTGCGCAATCTGGCTGCCTCACCTCCAGCACCGCCTGGCAGTCCGCAGCTTCGCAGGCCACCTTGATGAGCAGAGGCGACTGGGCCGCAAACAGCGCCCATCGGCGCTCCTGCTCTGCCGCCTCCATCGCCTTCAGGCGCTGTGAAAGCCACCAATCACTGCGGAGGGCGAATGGTACAACCCTGGAGTGTCTCCCGAGGGTAAGTTTTGATGCATGCCAGGTGGAAAGATGGGCGGCGGAGCCAGGTCGTGCGTTGCCGTCGGCCGCCCCCCCCCCCCCCCCCCGCCTTTGCCTCGATAGGGCTGATCGCACAGCCCATTCCCCTCTATTTAGCTTGAATGGCAGTAGTGATGGTCGTGCTCGGCATGCACGCAAGGCACAGAAGTGCAGCAGGCACCACTGAGGACGGCGATGTGCTGGCGGTGATGGTGCTGGCCAGCGGGCTTCTTCTTCTTCTTTCTGGCTGTCGGGTGGGCGCCTGCGCGTGTCTGGAGGCAACGTTGCGTCACTTTAAATGTTGATGCACGTGATGCAGCGTTGGGCTGTACTCTTCCTGGCAGCAGCAGCAGCTGCGGCCGGTCAAGCAACCGGCCCGGCCCAGCCAGCCCCAGAGGTGACCGGCGAACTTCCCAGCGCGGGCAACTGCCCAACCGTGTGTCACTGCAGGCGTCACCGCTGCAGGAGTGGTCCGCGGCGCGCTCGAAACCCAGCGTGTACACGTATCCGTGGGAGTCCAGCTACGCCTTTCAACCCTTGGATTACGTCTCGTTAGCCGACAGCATCTGCGTCTGCCTTCAGGCGCCCAAAGCAGCAGGTGTGATTCGGCCAAAGCCTAGCCCGCCGCCGCTGCCATGTGCCCGCTGCCTGCCTGCGAGCCTATTTCCCTGGTCTCTGCTAGTCCACTGCCCATCACTCCAGCCATGCCACCATGCTAAACTTCCCTATCATTCCTGCCAACTTCTTGCTCGGCTGCCTCCCCACCTCCCCGCTGCCTGCCCACCTCCCTGCTGCCTCCCCGCCTCCCCTCCCAACTGGCAGCCGCCCCGGATGCCGCCAGCGGCGCCAGCACTGGGAACGCCTTTGTGCGCAGGAGCGGCACGCAGTTCACTTTGGAGGGAGCGATGGGGTTCAACCACCCCGCTCTTGTGCGATACGCAGCCTCCCCGGATCCCGCCCGCCAGCTGACCTGCTAGACCGCAGCCGCCAGCTGGGGCTGACCGTTCTGCGCACCTGGGCGCACTACGAGGGTGCGTGAAGTGAGGGCAGGCAGGGTGGCAGGGAAGGTGGCTGGATGGCAGGCAGGCAGGCGGGGTTGCTGGCTCGATTCGAGAGGGTTTCGTGGCACGCCTGCATGCCAGGGCAGGCAGGGGTGGAGCCTGGGCAGGCAGGGCGTGTGCAGCCAGGCAGGGAAGGCGTGCGGAAAGTTTTCACATGGCAAGCCAGCTGGCCAACCAGCAGGACATAAGGCGTGTGCCCGGTGCACTCCCTCTGCCCCGATCTTGGGATACCTCTGCGCTCCCACCATGCACACCCTGCCCTGTACGCCTTGCCCTCATGCTGCACCGCAGGCTACGATGTCAGGCAGCCGGGCGGTTCCAGCGGCGAGTTTGGGTGGCTGAGCCTGCAGGTGGAGCCGGGAAGGTACAACGAAACAACCTTTCAGGTGTGCAACAACGGGCCGACCCTCCTGCCTGACACAGGGCGGCAACATGACAGGAGGAGGAAGGAAAGCCTGCGGATGGGGAAGACGTGCACATGAACTTCTGGTCTGGGTCTGGCTTTGCCAACCTTCCTGCACATGCTTGGGGCTAACTTGGGGCCGGGGAGATTCAGTGAGGGCCGCTTGCCAGGTGCATCAGGCGCCGCCAGCCCTGCCTGCCAGCCATACAGCTGCAATGGAGGGGAGGCCACGTGCTAGCATGCGCGTGCCGTGCGCTGCCCATGCTGAACTCTGGCGCATACAAGGCCTGCCGTTCTATGGCACGAGTCCATCCCGCCCCTCGCTAGAGCAACACACAGACCCGCCGACCAGCCTGCCCGCGTGTCAGCGCCCGGGGCGCGCCGACTGCCTCACATGCTCTACAAGCATGTGAGCTACGTGCATGCCGCATGCTGCCAGGCGGGATGCCCCCTGTGGCTCCTGGTCTCTGCACCTGCCTGGTCCCACAAGCCCCACCTGCCTGGCCCCACATGCCTGCCCCCACACTTGCAGGCGCTGGACTGGGTGCTGCACGAGGCCTCCCTGCGAGGCATGGAAGTCATCCTCAGACTGGCAGATTACATTGGCGCCTTTGGGCAGGGGCAGGCGGGGTTTGAGCCCTACCTACAGGTGTGGCTGGGAGAGGGCCCCTACATTACACAGTCTTGCTTGCTTGCATGCTTGCTTGCTTGCATGCTTGTTTCAAAGCCTTGGGCCAGGGGCAGGCAGGAGTTGAGCTCCACCTGCTGATTGTGGGTGGCCATCGGGAGGGATGTGATGTTGCGAATCCTTCTTTGGGGATCTAGCTTTCATTGTGGGCGGTGCCTGGGCCAGCAGGACAGGTGGGAGTAGCCACCCCCTGTAGGCAAGGGGATCTGGCTGGTGGAGCGAGCTCTAGTACGGCCACGCAGCAACACGGTGGGTCAAACATGTGAGCCAGCATTCTGAACACCGACACATGCTGCTGCTGTGCTCTGCATCCAGTACAGCGCGGCTAACAATCCGTCTGTGCCCCGCTGTCCACGCCGCCTCTGCTCACACACCCTCCACTGCCCTCGCCCCTGCTGCCCCACGCCCCTGATATTCACCCCCCAATGGATGGCTGAACAGCCCTCCTCTGCCCCTTACCCTCTGTTGTCACAGGGACGGTCGTCAGCCCCTGCCATTCACCCCGTTGTGAACGGCCACCGCCGATGGGTGGCTGGCCCTATGCCTGACCCTTGCTTCCTCCCCGCAGTGGATGGCCGGCTCCCTCAACATCACCGGCCTCACTGTGCTGGACTTTTATACCGACGCACGCGCCCGCCTGCTCTTCAAGGCCAACGTCTGCCACATGGCCAACAGGCAAGGACGCTCCTGCCAAGCATGGGCGCTTCTAGCAGCTGCTCTCTACATCCTGTTTTGATTTGGCCTGACTGGGGCCCCACACCGGGTTAACAACGCGGCCCCACACCGGGTTAACAACGCGGCCCCACACCGGGTTAACAACGCGGCCCCACACCGGGTTAACAACGCGGCTCGCCTTGTGGGGGACTGTTTTGCAATCAGCTTTGCTGTTTGCCCGGTGCATGCGCTCAGCCGGCGGTGCAGAGGGGCAGACAGTGCATGCCAAGTTCCGCACTGTGTGCCACAGGGGGGGACAGCAGGGATGGGTCGCTCTACAGGGCTGGGTCAGTCATCCCATACTTGGCCCGCTAGCTTCCTGCTGTGCCTTGTCTTGTTGACACTGACTGGGCTTCGAACTAACAGAACAACCTGCACCCTGGTCTTCCCCTCGCGCAGGGTGAACAGCATTAGCGGGGTGGCGTACAAAAACGATCCAACCATCATGGCCTGGGAGGTTATGAACGAGCCAAAGTGAGGATCCTCTGATGGGGGGTGAGAGATGGCCGCCAGAAAGTTAAAGTGTCTGGGTGTTGTAGCTATGGCGACTGCACAGCAGCGCTGCCTGATGCGATCTATGGATGAGTTGGCACTCCGTCATGCAGCATTTACATTCGTTCGAAATCTGGAAAGTGGCTTCCGGCCTGGCTGCAGGTGCCCCGGCTGCTTCTTCAACGAAAGCGAGGCCGGCATCCTGACCGGCTGGGTGGCGGAGATGAGCGGCTTCATGAAGTGTGTGGACCCAAACCACATGGTGTCAGGTGTGTGACGGTCAACCGACACACATGATGGTGGCGGCTAGCCAGCCACCATCCCGGCTGGCTCTCGGCTGGCTCTTGGCTGGCGGTCTGTGTGTAGAGAGGGTTCAGGGCTGGTGCCTGAGGTGAAAGGCTTCATGCAGTGTGTGGACCAACAGCCTTGGAAAAAGAAACGAAGAAGATTGGAAAGAGAACCGTTTTGTTTTAAAAGAAAGGGAATACGACGTGGTTATTTTAGATTTGGAAACCAAGTTGGATAAAGAAAAACCAAATTATCAATAATAGCATCAGTTGTGACAGGGCACTGCCTGGCGGGGCGGGCGTACTTAGGCGGACAGATGTGCAACCTTCAGTGCATCACTGGGTGGGCTGGGGAGCAGGGTTGAATGGCCAGAGCGCCAGAGCCACGACACTGTGCATTGGACATCAGAGCTGGGCCTTGGACGCACTGGCATCCAGGGAGATTTGCAGCCTCTGCCACCCTCCACAGTCGCCACCGTCCCGCCAGCCTGCCGTGCCTGTGTGCAGCCCCTCCTGCCCTGCATGCTCGCAGCTGCTCAGCGGGTGGGAGTGCCGCCACGGTGCCTGCTCACCCTGTCAATAATTGAACATCCGCTTGGGCGCTGTGCCTTTTGTCTGCCTGCCCTGCCTGCAGTCGGGTGGGAGGGCCACCACGGTGCCTTCTCATCTGGCGTTAAGAGAAGCCCTGCCTGCTTGCCCTGCCCTGCCCTGCCCTGCCCTGCCTGCCCGGCCCTGCCCTGCCTGCAGTCGGGTGGGAGGGCCACTTCGGCGCCTCCTCCCCCTGGCGGCACCCCGACATGCCAGGAGCCTGGGCTCTGTGCCTGGGCCAGGACTATGACCTGGCCTTGCAGCTGCCGTCCATCGACTATGGAGTGGCACATGCCTATGGCAACATGAGGGGATCCTGGGTGAGCAGGTGCCGGGAAGCAGCCCGGAGGCCGCCTCCAGCCTGTCCTGTGGGTCTTGTGTGGGGTTGGTGTGCGTGCAAGTGGCAGCTGGTGCGGCAATGGTTGGGGTGATCGCGGCTGCGGCAGGGGCGGCCGGGGCAGCTGCGGCTGTTGCTAGATGGAGAGTGCCTCCTCAACTTCCCTGAGCAGGCCTCCTTTAAACTGGGTGCCCTGTGTAAGCCGCGGCACACTTCTCTCGGGATGCCCTCCCCGGGCCGCAGCTCTTCGTTTGGAAAAGGTTGCCCAGAGCAAACTGTGGCGGCTTTGGCTGCCACTTCCTTTCCTCCTGAAGGACGACCGGCTGCGGGAGTTTTGTGACTGGCAGCAGTGCACGTTGCCCTGGCTGGAGGCTTGGGTCAAGGGGCACCTGAATGAGAGCCGAGTGCTGGGCAAGCCGTTCGTCCTTGAAGAGTTCAACGTTGCATACAGCGGTACGCACTCATGCCCGCCATGCATGCTATGCATAGCATATGCCAGCCATGCATAGCATGCATGCCATCATGTGTGGCAACATGGATTAGCGCATGGCACGTTGCCTACTGCAGCGTTAGTCATGTGCGCATGCACGGCAATGCAGCTATGTCGGGGTGCAGAGTATGGCTTCATGACTGCACATGTATTGGCATAGCGCATGACAGGCTGCTACTACAGCCGGGCCTGGGAAGGTTGGGGTAGCACTAGTGTGGGTAGCGCTAGTGGGGTAGCTATCACAGCAGTATTGCTCACCCCAGCGGAAGGCATGCGTGCCAGCCATGTGTGGCACTGTGGCTCGGTGCCTGTCATGGCAAATGTGCAGGTCAATGACGCGGCGTTCTCACAGCCAGGCCTCACGGGTGGGGAGGTAAAACTGTTGGTCGTACACCTGCTCCTCTGCACCCTCTCCCAAGATAGGGGCGCTCGGTGCCGCCGTTAGGTAGGGGTCAAGGGTTGAGGTCAGAGCCTCTAATCATGGTTCGGATCGGCGCACCCTAAAGCCCAACTTTACCCAACCCCGAATGCCATGTGTGGCCAGTGCAGAGGAGCGGCGGAATGAGATGTTTGCCTTGGTGCAGCGGCTTTTCCGAGAAGACATTGCGGCACACCCCGACAGCGCGGCAGCAGGTGGGTGGGCGGCGCACTGGCATCAACTGGGCGGGGCACTGGCATCGACTGGGACGCCTCCTCCTGCCAGTGCAGCCGCAGGCTGTGAGCAGGGTGCTGGCCAGTGGTTGGCTAGGCCTGTTCCTGCTGCCCATAGCAGCAGGCAGGGGGCTGCAGGCCGCAGGCAGCTGGGGCCTCGTGTTGCTGCATGCTTCTGTGACATGCAGCGACATAACCCGCTCACCAGGGAACGCCCCGGTGCTGCCTGCAGGCGCGCTGTTTTGGCAGCCCGCGCTGGGCGGGGCGGTGAATGTTGATGGGCTCAACATCTATTTGGACGGCACGCTGGCGGTGCCACCGCCTGAGATGCGGGTGAGCCCGCCCACCTTCTGCCGCCTGCGCATGTCGATGCCGCAATCTCGCTGACGGTGTGCAGGCAGTGAGGTGGGCCAAGTTGTGCATGGCATGTCACCCCCAAGATGGGTGTTACACAAGCAGCGGCCCAGGGTCTTAGCGGCGCAGCGCCCGAGGTGCTGGTTGCTGGCATGCGCTGGCAAGATAAACCAGAGGCTGCCCTGATTCAGAACTCGGCTGGCAGGCGACTCCCCCCGTGCTGAATCGACCTCCCCTCTGCCAGCATGCAGGCATCTGGGGCGAGAAGCAGAGCGACCCCACCACCCTCTTCCTCAACGAGGCAGGCCGGGGTCGAGGGAAGAAGAGGGGTCGACACTACATGTGGCGCGGCAGAGATGCTCCAGGGGACGTGGCAGCGACAGCGCCGGGTGGCGCCCGTTGCCTGCCACCCAGCGGCTGCTGTGTGCAGCCCCCTGCTTGCATGATGCATGCATGCACACATCTCACAGCGCTCTTGCTGGCCCTGTCCCTGGCCGTGCAGGTGCGGCGCATGCAGGAGGATGTGAGGCGGCGGCTGGAGACGGAGCGCTGCTTTGACCAAGCAAAAATCCTGCTGCTGCCCATCTACGAGACACCTGGCCTCAAGGTTAGTGCCTGAGGCTGTATGTTTTGCTTGTGCTTTTGGTTCTGGCTCTGGGGCTGGAGCCTGACTTGGCATCATCACAATTGGCTGGCTGCTTGCAACTGGCTGACTGTGTTTCAGGAATGCATGGGCTGCGGTCACGTTGCCTCACTGGCCGCGGCTCCATCCGCCCTTGCCACCTGAAAACGAAGTGTGCACACTGCTCCTTCACGCATGCTGTGCCTGCTTTGCCCGTCGCAGAACTACAGCAGCAACAGCACTGTGGAGGTGCTTGCCCGCATGGCGGCAGACGCAGCTGCCTTCTCTGCACAGCTCCTGGCCGAGGCGATACCCGTGGAAAGAGAGCAGTGGTTGGCAGCAGGAGAAGAGGGGCCAGCTGCGTGCACCTACGATCAGGAGTCTGGCCTCTGTGACGACTTGTCGCAACTGCCGATCGAGGAGTGGCAGGAGCAGGCTTTAAACAGAAGCTCTGATGGCAGCACCTGGGCCTGGGAAGGAGTGGACCCCACCCTGCCCCCTCCCAACTACGCTGCTGTGGCGGAAGCGGTGTGTGACTGCTTTGCGGATGCTTACGGCGCAAAACACGGGCCAGGTATGTGAAGACAGACTGTGTGCTCCAGCCTTGCTCCCATTCCAGCCAGAACGTGTACCCCCTCACGCACGCTTCGTATGCTTTACTCCACCCTGTTATACATATGACACTGGCACGTGCAAAGAACGTGTGCAACCGCCTGCACACGCCCTGTGACATTCTGAGCGTACCGCTGAAGTCCTCACATTCTATTTGAGTGCGAGTAATGCTATCCGACGGCGTGCACACGCCTGTGACTCTTCTCGCTGAGCTGGCAGCCAACAAGTCGACCATACGTTTTGTCTTGCGGCTCTTATTGATTCCCGGCTGTGTTCCGCACCGGGAACCGTCGCCTCTGATGAGACGCACACGGTGTAACAGGAAGGAAGGGAAGGAAGCACGATCTTCACAGTCATACGGCCCGCCCCCGCTGCCGCCACCCTCGTGCAGAAGCGGCTCTGGCTCCCCCAGCAGGCGCCTTTGTGAAGCGGCAGGGCAGCTTGCTGCTGGCAGACGGCCAGCCCGCCTTTTTCACCGGGTTCAATGCGCCGCCGCTGGCACAGTGGGCCTTCCGTGACTGGCCAGGGGACCGGGCCGCAGTAGACGCTCTGTTGAGCAACGCCTCCAGGCAAGCAGGCCAAGCAGCATTCAAATGTATCGCTATCGCTCGCCGCTCACACCGCTAGCGCTTGCGGCACACGGCACGTGGCACATGGCTCACTGCACATGGCACATGCCTCCTGGCCCACGGCAATGCGGGCAGCGCAGCAGGCTAGGGTCTAGGACCAACCACCCCAACCTTACCACACTTGCTCCCCCAAACTCTGCCCGCCTCCCCTGCAGCCTGGGCTTCACTGTGGGCCGGGTGTCGGTTCCTGGGGACGGCCAGGACCTGCGCCTGCCCTCAGAGCGGGCCCTGGAGGAGCCTTTTGGCTCTGTGTGGACTGCGCTGCAACCTGAGGCCGGGGTGTTTGATGAGGCAGCCTTCCAGGTGTGCCGCAGCACTGCTCCCTCAGATTCTTCGCCATAGCTGTAGGTACACGCTTGACACGGCGGCAGCGCGATGGGGTGGGAAAGCAGAGCTCGCCTTGAAACACCCTGCCTGCCTGCCTGCCTGCCTGCCTGCCTGCCTGCCT
>JTEE01000164.1:297535-318255 GCA_002896455.3 Chlorella sp. ArM0029B
CGTTCACCGCCTTCCCCCTCCCTGCCTTGCACCACTTGCCGCCCCACCCACACTCGCCTCCATCCCTCCCTCACTCCCCTCACAACACTCGCAGGCCTGCTGGGCCCCTCGGGCCTGCGGGGCGGCATCAAGCTCGACCGCCTCCTGCAGGGCTCCCTCTACAACAAGAAGGAGCCCGAGGGGGAGGGCTCTGTGGTGGGCGAGGCGCAGCTGCAAAAGCGGCTGCTGGACAAGCTGCAGATGCACCACCGCCTCACCCGCCCCAGCGAGCAGGTGCGGTCTTTTGTTAACCTCTCGAGGGAGGACAGTTGTGCAGAGCAAGTGAGTGTTTGTTGTGCAGGGAGTTGAAATGGCTGTGCTGGCCTGGCGGAAGGGGGGTGCTGCGGATGGATATCTAGGGGCTGGATGCAGGTTGAGTGTGGAGCGTGCTGGAGATAGCTAGTACCTAGTGCCTCTGCCAGCTAGTTGAGGGATGGGTGGAGGGCTGGGCATGCCTCGCAGCGGATTGGGGCGACAAACAGACTAGGCTAGGCTAGGTGTCGTGGGGGGGAGGGCGACGGCAGGCAGGTGCATGTGAGGACCAGGACCAACTGCCGGATTCTGATCCGCGGGGCTCTTTGCGTTTCGGTTCTGCTGCGCACCGTTGTAATTTCTCTGTGCCTGCCATGTGGTAAGCCTTCCCTTGCTCCTGAAACTTCCCTGCTGCTGCCCAGAATCAATTTTAATGATTTGCTGTTGCATAACCGCCTGAGTGCAGGGGCCGGTTGAGGTTGTGAAGAAGGGGCAGGTGAAGCCATTGACCATCAGCCAGGAGCGGCGGCATGGGCACAACGTCACGGGTCAGTGGGGGGAGGTCTGCAGGACCCCACATGAGAGCTGGGGGCAGGCTTTGGGGAGGAGAGGCGCGATTCGGGGAGGAGGGGCTTGCTTTTGGGGGGGGGTGCCAAGATGCCACCTTCCCACGGGCCCCTTGCTCGCTGCCCCGCGTTCCGCACCCTCGGCCGTTGGCCTCACTGGCCTTTCCCTTGCCTTCCCTGCCCCGCAGTGCCCATTCACTGCGGGCTTCCCAGCCCCACTTGCCTCCACACCCGGTGGATCCCCCTGCCTTCCTTCCTGTTTCACCATGTACGTCTCAACTGAGATGGAGGTTCCCTGCCCCCGCCCCCACCCTCCCTCCCGCCCCGCAGCCGTGAGCCACGTGGAGAGCTTTGCGCTGTCGGCGGACGAGATGTCGGGCGTGTTCCAACGCAAGTTCCAGACAAGCTGCAGGTGGGTGAAGTGAGCATGCCAAAGTGTCTGGCAATGCCTGGCAGTGGCGCACGTATGTTGTGTGGTGCCACGTGTGCCAATGGACACACGTGCTGCAGCGCTAGTTGCATGCCAGCTACCAATGTGAGTGTGTGTGGGGGGGTGGAGGCGTGCATTGGGCGAGACAAGGGTGGCACCTCATTCAGCAGAGCAACATGCAACCCAACCGAAGGTCAGTGAACCTCTGACGTGATAAGGCACCTCTGACGTGACAAAGCATCTGTTAGTCATGCCTTGCAGTGCCGGGAGGGTCCAGGCCAGAACTCGTTGCTTATGAAGTGCAAAGTGCAGGGTCGGCGCTTTGGGAGGCCGTCACACCCGAAAGCTGGCTGCCGTGCCTGCCAGCTTTGCTGCTGACAGTCACCCCGCTGCCTTCTCCCCCTCCGCCTTCTTGACCCCGCCTTTTGTGTATGTGTAATGTGCAGCGTGTCCAAGTTGCCGGGCAAGGATGAGAAGGATCACGAGATCATGATGCAGGTGTGCTGACGTGGCATGCTGACGCGGCATGCTGATGTGGCATGGTGGCACGCATTGATGGCATGTGGCCAACGGGGTGTGCCACATCATCGGCTGGCCAGTCGGATGAAGCGGCACGCAGGGCACTGCAGGGTGTGGTGCTGCGACCTGCCATGCGCTGCACGCCCAGGCGGACCGCTCTGCCGCCACCCCTAGACACGACATCCTGTCCCACGCTTCTTCCCGCGCCTTCCTCCTTCCCGCCCGACTGCCTGCAGGGCGACCTGATCAAGCAAGTCGCGGCCTTCCTGACGGAACAGTACGGCATCCCAGCCGCCCTGCTGGAGCTCAAGCAGAAGGGCAAGTGAGCGCACTTGCCTCCACTTTCAGAAAGTGCAAGAGAGGTCGAGCAGGCAGGCGCCACAGCTCGACAGAATAGGAAGGGGGGCCAGCTGCCGAGCCTGGCGCAAGGCAGCCCCCAGCGCCCCCTTCAACGGCGCTGCGGCCCCCGGACACACGAGTGTGTGTTGCATGTTTCCTTGGGTCCTTCGGTTGACTTAAATGCTATAATTGAGTTGCCAACGATGCAACAGGGCCATTCACCCTGTTTGTGGCCTTTGTGCCGCAAGGCGCTTCCCGCCTCCTGTTGGGTGCTGCAAGAGACTCCGCGCCACCTAACAGCAGGCGCAGGGCAGGGTTGTCACACTTCCGTAAACCCAGAGTTGCCTGGTTGCAGCCTGTGCACCCCCCACCGCCTGCCGTCTGCCACCCGGGCAGCCCAACGGGAGGCGGCCGCCGCCGCTCGCAAGCACCGTCTGGGAGACGCGTAGCCGCCACAGATTGCTTTCCTGCAGCAGACATCACGCCGATAAGCCTGCCCTAAGCCTATTGTGCCTCCAGCTGCATCTGTTGTTAGCCCCATAAAGGGGCCCACCTGCCTTGCCAGAGTAGTGGGTGAGCTGCAAGTTGCGGCGCCTGCTGACGGTCAGCGGGCGCACAGCGGCGGCGCATGGAGCTGCGCCGTCAAACGGCGACCGATTGCCGCTCCCTCCACCTTTCGTCCATCCATTGCCCTCACCGCTCCTCCCTTCCAGTCCCCCCTACCTGCAAGCGAGCCGCCCGCCCGCGCCTTTTGCCGCCCCACTGCTTCGTAGCCTTCCGGCACATTTCAAAGGTGGGCATTGCGCGTGTGTTGTTGTGGCGAGGGGTAGCCCGCGGCCTTGATTGGCGCAAGCGCACCCCGGCTGCCGGGGTGGGCAGCCCCGCAGGTGGCCGCTCCTTGAGGCAGCTAGCCAGCGCTGGYCTGCGCAGAGTCGATCGGGGGCACAGCACATGCGGGCGACGCCCGCTGCGGGCCACGGCCGGCCGGCTGTCCTGCCTGGCGGCGCCTTGCAGCGCGGCGGGAACACCTTGCACCACCCGCTGCCGGGTCCCGCGCACTCCCCCTCTCAGCCGCCTTCCCGCCCGCCCTCCCGCTCGCTCCTGCAGGCACCACCATGGGCCAGCGCATCGCTCGCTTCGCCTACGCCGACGAGTGCTCCGCCGCCGTCCGCGTCGTCCTGAACACTCGCCGGCAGAGCGGCCTGGCGGCTCTGCCATCGCCAGGCGCGGAGGTGCAGATGTACGCTGCCGTGGCCGAGGAGCTGCACCGCCGCCACCTGGCCATGCCCCCCGGTGTGGACCGCACCCGCCTGGCCGCCATCGCGCGCGAGGTGAGGTTGTTGGGTGCTGCCACTTGGGTGCTGGGTTTTGGGTTGCACTGCCGCCTGCCTGAGCAGGCTGCTTGACGGGGCAGGGTCTAGGGTGGGTGGGAATACGGGGTGGCATGCTCCTCATGCCTGGCTGCGGTGTCTGCTATAAGTTGGCGCACTGCCGCACCGGCCTGGGTTGTGCGAAACGCTGCCTGCCCCATGCATCTAAATACCACCTGGGTGCTGGCACCATTTTTACCTCTTTGATCCCTGCCTCTTCCCCTGAATGCAGATGCTTGGCTGAGGAGATGAGAACACGGCGTGGTCCGTTCACCTTGGGGAGCGGAGAGGCAGCTAAACTGGCGGAGACTGCGCCATGGCGTAATGTGCCATGACAGCATTCCGCTGCGGCACCGCCCCCCTTCGAAATTTCAAACGTGTGTCCTGCCTGTGCCGAACTTGTATTCCTTTCTAGCTCTCTCTGATCATGCCTTCGCACACCTCTACCCTTCCTTGCCCGACTTGAAAGACCAATGACCCAATTCCTTCGTTTTGTATGACATGCCATGTGAGGCACCCCCGACAATCGCAAGCGTGGGACCAAGGGAGGGGAGGGGGCATCCTGGGCGGTAGGCATCGATCCAGAGAGGCAGGTTGCAATGTTGAGCAGTGTCTCAGAGCCAGCTGACCCAAGCTGGCCCTGCTACGCTTGTATGCTCCTCGTCCGAGCGGCGTGCACCCAGCCTTAAGAAAGATTCAAGGAAATGCCAATGCCCCTGGGCAGGGCGAAAGCAGCTGAGGTGCCCTGCCAGAGAAGACCCGAGTATTGGTGTCGGCTCCGCCGGTCAAGTCACTATGACTTGCTGCATCACACAGCACGTCAGCCATTCGGCACCAGCCAGCACGAGGGCAGGCAGGAGAGAAGGGTGGGTGAGCGGGTGAGCGGCGGTGGCTGGCAGGAGCGGCTGGGTGCGGCGGCGTGTTGCCTGCAGCTCTCCTAGATTGGCATCCATGCCATGGCGCCTGGCTCAACTTTGATTACACAGATGCTTCAGCTTAATTGGCTGCTCTCACCTGCGCCCGGGGCCTGCTGAACCCGCCCTCTGCGCTTCGCCTTCGGGTGCGGCCGTGCCAACGATCTGAGAGCGTTCTCGTCTTTGCGACGAAGACCCCAGAAATGCGAGCAGCCCCTCGGGTTGCCCTTGTTGACAGCCATGGCGGCGGCGGGACGAGTGCCGGCGGCAGCAGCGGCAGCGGCAGCAGGCTGTTTCACACCCAAGACGCGCGTAAGGTTGCCCCCCCAGGGACATCGACCCCAACAGGTAATATAGCAATTTGTGTTCAGGCAGGCCGCCCCCTGCCAGGCAGTGCCCTTGTGAGGCGCACCAGCAGAAAGGCCAGAATGAAGGGCAGGCCTAGGGCTGCCGCCCGGGCTGCCGCCTTCTTCTGAAGATGTTACGGATGCTGCAGGCCAGCGCTGCTCCCCCAGCTTTGCCATAACCACATTTCCCTAAACAACGTGTGAGCACTACTGTAGATGGCACACGTACACAGTGGATGCACAGCAGGTATGAAAGGGGCAGTGACAGCATGGCAGGCAACCCAGGGGGCGTGATGAAGTCGAGGAGGCACTGCACACGGGCTTGGCTGTGAATGGACCCAGCATTTCAGGCTGTGCATCACACTGCTGACTGCATCAAGATGCGCCATATGATGGGAGTTGGCAGTGAAGTGCCCGCCTGCCGCTGGGCGCGGGCCAGGCAGAGGGCGACGGTGCGCAGGTGCTGCTGCTCAGCCGCCGGCAGGTGCCGCACCAGCAGGGCCGCCTCTTCGGCTGAGCGCCCCAGCACAGCGGGCAGGGTGGCTCCCAGGCCGGCGCAAGGGGTGATAACCATCCCCCACTCCTCAGCTGTCAGCGGCTGCTGGTTGACCAGGATGACGTAAAGGGATGACCAGTCTGGCTCGTCTTTCAGGAGTGAGCTAGCTAGCTGCAGCGCTGCCAGCACCTCCCCCGCTGGCGGCATCTGGCCGTGCTCCAGCAAGTAGCAGGCTGTGTGTAGATTGCCGCTGCAAATTGCCACAGTCAGGGGGGTGCGGTGACGAAGCTCCCAGGCCTGGGCATCACGCCTGTCACCTTCCTGCAACATTCCCTTTACCTTCCTACACAATGGTGTGCATGTGTATGGGCATGTTTGGGGGTCAGGGTTAAGGCATGCTGGCAGCCGTGGTGTCRGGCAGCAAGCCCAGTGAAAGCATGTTCCGCACAAGGCTGCCGGGTGGGGCCTGTCTCTCACTGTGGTCCGCTTTCATCCCATGCTGGGAGAACACATCTGCAGCACCTTTTGGTGTGCTGCGGCGCTGTAAATGAGCAAATGAATGCACGACTCTCACCTCCAGGCACAAGGGATGTACAGGAGAGCAGCCGCAGGGACATGGTAGGACACGAGGCCTTGGTTGCTGGCAAACACAAGCCACCAAACAGCATTGGCTGCCAGCAGGAATGTGGCCAGGATGAAAGTCGGGCCCATCATGGAGGGGAAACGGGAGTAGAGATTACGGGTCACGGAGGTTGCGTACCACCTGCACACCAAGGTCTGTTTTTATTAGCAATTGGTTTGTTTTGGGTTGAAACATCAGTTACAAGACGTACTGATGCCGTGGAACAGCCGCGAGCTTGCATTGTGTGGTTGCTGCACCACGTGTCGAAGCATAGCACTGCGGAGTGGTGCAAGGGCACGTCTGCCACCTTAGCATGCACAACGTACCTGAATGCCAGCATGAGGATGAGCAGATGGATGAGCAGGAGCATGAGGGTCACCAGCGGTGCTGGGCCTAGATAGGGGATGAAGACGATTGACACCACGACGGCTGCAGACACAAGGAGGCACCACCTGATGAGTGACAAGCTTGCGTGTGGGAACGTGCGCAGCGCACCAGTGTCACCGAAGCCACATGCGTTAGCATGCACAGCTGGCCCAAGTGCTGCAGGCGTGCACCCCAAGCCAATGCGGACGTGCCTGTTGCCAACAGGTAGTGATGGGGGAGGGTGGGGGGCCGGCCTGCGGCAAGAGGGGGGGGCAGGGCAGACTTGTGAATTCCCGGGCAGGAGTGCAGCGGCGAGCCATTCAGGAGCTTGTGGTTTACCACGGGATTGCGTGCGGCATGCAGATGCTCGACGGCTGACGCAGCAGTACGACCCAAAAACACGCTGTGTTTTCATGGTTGCGGGGTACAGGTGGCCACACTTCACACGCTAAGACATGGGGCAGACCCAGCCCTACCTAGCCTGGCTCCGAAGCCAAAATTTGGCATATTGATGAAGACGACCACTCCGCAGGCCAGCATGAGCAGCGCGTCGCCGAATGCTGCTCAGCTGCTCATGCGGGGTGTGACCCGGGGTAGGACCCAGTCAGCGATCTGAGAGGCGGGTAGGGAAAGGGGTTGCTTTGCTTTTCGGGCTGACAGTCTGTTCATCTGCAAAGACACAGAACCACAAGAGGCTACTTGGGGGCTGTGGGGAAACTGTCCAAAAGCAATAGATGGGGGACAGCTACTGTACAATTGTGACGAGTCCAGACGGTGTGTGAGGGTTGAGGGTGAGTGGGGTGGGGTTGGTGAGAGGTGATGGGTGGGCCGACTGGGATAAGGTTGCAGGATCGGTGGGGGGATGCCCCTAAACTGGGCGCTCCCAATGACAAAGCACAGCACCCTCTGCCCCAGGCTGCTCACCTTTTGGGAGAAAGAGGTGTCCTTGGCCATGGCAGGATCTGGAGTTGAAGGAGGGAACGCCGGCGGTGCAGCGGCGGCAGCGGCGGCAGCGGCGGCGGCTGGGGCGATCGGGGCCAGCAAGAAGGCCAGGGCCAGGGTCAGGGCCAGGGCCCGCAGGGCTGCCATTGCTGCCCTCGGTTGCGTGCCTGGCAGAAGACGGGGCGTGCTCGTTAAACGCCGAGGGCCCCGGGGCGCCGTCGGCCTCAGCCGGTCGGTTGCTCGGGCAGGTCTAGGCCAGTTGACCGCCAGTGGAGGACTGCCAACTTTGCCTGGCGCAGATGCAAGCTGGACCGGGGAGGCTGGGCTGGTCCCCGCCAAGGTTCCTGCCGCGACCTGGCGCCAGGTGGCGCCCAGCGGTGCTGGTTGCCCCAAATTTGCGGCATGCTTGGACCAGCCCGGCTGCAGTGGACAAACTCTGCAGCCTCTGCAACTGCCCTATATCTGCCTTGCCAGTGTTTACGACATTTGACATTGCCGGTTATGCATGGGTACCGGGCCGCGCAGTGCCGCCGCTCTACCGCCATTCAGCCTGTCAGGTGCCCAGCCTGGCGCTCCCCCTCATTTGGTGAGGGTAGGGTGCATCTTTTAACTTGAACATAATGTGTTCCCCTGAACTGGCAGCCCCCTGTTGCTCCCCACCCTGTTGCTCCCCACCCGAATTTCCCCTGCTTCCTATCAGCCTGACGCAGCGGGCATTTGTGCTTCCCCGCTCTCCCTTTCTTGATCGCATCCCTGGCAGTTCCCTGGGGTCTGTGTCACACTTTGTATAGGAATTCTTACAAGAGCACCTAGCTCCCTATGTCCCTGCCTGTTGCCACTTCTCCCCTTGCTTGCCTGACTTGAAATCCCCAGTGATCCAATTCCTTTATTCTGTATGACGTGCCAGTGTAAGACACCCCCAACAACCCCATGCGTGGACCAAGCTGCGGGTAGAGGCACCAAGGGCGGGGCGAGCCTCCTGGGGCTAGGACCACAGGCAGCGAACTTGCAACCCGAATTGGGTCTCAGCCAGCTGACCGCAACTGAAGCGTTGTGTAGTCCAAGCGCCTGTGCCCGGGTGCGTCCTGCGGGCCGCGCCTGCTGCAGACAGCTGCAGCTCAGCACGGCAGCTGGTGGGGAGCCTTTGCTGGTGCGGCACCTGGCGATAATTTATTGTCGCCAATTGTGAAGGGAGGTGCCGATGCACCTGGACACTGTCTGGGTGTTGAGTTGCGGGGCGGGGCGGGGCGGCAGCAGGGAAGGTCCCGGATGCGGGTGGTGTGCAGCGCTTAAGAGGGAGCGGCGGCGTGCACCCAACCTTCAGTGAGATTTAAGGATGTCTTAATGCCCCTGGGCAGAGCGTTGTGCGTCGGGCCGTGGGAAGCCGCAGAGGTGCCCTGCCAGAGAAGACCCGAGTGTTGGTGTCGGCTCCGGCTGCCAGGCATGGCCACAAGGCACTGTGAATTGCTGCATCACACAGCTCCACCAGCACGTCAGCCACTCAGCACCAACCAGCACGAGGACAGGCAGGAGAGAAGGGCGCCGGGTGAGTGCGTGAGCGGCGGTGGCTGGCAGGTCCTGGCGACGTGTTGCCTGCAGCTCTCCTAGATTCGACATCCACGCCTTGGCGCCTGGCTCATCTGTGATTGCACAGATGCTTCAGCTCAACGGCTGCTCCCACCTGCGCCCGGGGCCTGCTGAACCCGCCCTCTGCGCTTCACCCTCCGAGTCGGGGTGCGGCCGTGCCAACGATCTGAGGGCGTTCTCGGCCTTGCGACGAAGACTCTAAAAATGAGAGCAGCCCCTCGGGTTGGGCCCCTTTTGACAGCCATGGCGGCGGCGGGACGAGTGCGGCAGTACACTGCAGGCGGCAGCAGCGGCAGCGCTAGCGGCAGCAGGCTGTTTCACACCCAAGACGCGCGTAAGGTTGGCCCTCCAGGCACATCGACCCCAACAGGTAATATAGCAATTTGTGTTCAGGCAGGCCACCTCTGCTTTTGTGAGGCGCACCAACAGAAAGGCCAGAATGATGGGCAGCGCTGCCGYCTTGTCTTGAAGAAGTTACGGATGCCACAGGCCAGCGCTGCTCCCCCAGCTTTGCCAATCACCACTTTGCCCTAAGCAAAGAGTGAGCACAACTGTGGATGTAACAAGTACACAGTGGATGCACAGCTGGTATGAAAGGGGCAGTGACAGCATGGCAGGCAACCCGGGGGGCATGAAGAAGTCGAGGAGGCACACTGCACGCGGGCTTGGCTGTAAATGGACCCAGCAGTTCAGGCTGTGCATCAAACTGCTGACTGCATCAAGATGTGCCATATGATGGGAGTTGGCAGCGAGGCGCCAGCCTGCCGCTGGGCGCGGGCCAGGCAGGTGCCGCATCAGCAGGGCCGCCTCTTCGGCTGAGCGCCCCAGCACAGCAGGCAGGGCGGCTCCCAGGCCGGCGCAAGGGGTGATAACCATGCCCCACTCCTCGGCTGTCAGCGGCTGCTGGTTGACCAGGATGACGTAAAGGGGTGACCAGTCCAGCTCTTCGCCCAGGATCCGCCTCCAGTCCGGTATGTCGTCCTCGCGTGAGCTAGCCAGCTGCAGCGCTGCCAGCACCTCCTCCGCTGGCGGCACCGGGCCGTGCTCCAGCAAGTAGCAGGCTGTGTCCACATTGCCGCTGCAAATTGCCACAGTCAGGGGGGTGCGGTGACGAAGCTCCATCTTCTGGACAATACGCCTGTCACCTTCCTGAGCCATTCCCTTTATCTTCCTACACAATGGTGTGCATGTGTATGGGCATGTTTGGGGGTCAGGGCAAAGGCTGGCAGCCGCGGTGTCGGGCGGCAAGCCCAGTGAAAGCATGTTCCGCACAAGGCTGCCGGGTGGGGCCTGTCGCTCACCAATACGAATAAGGGGAGAACAGGATAGCGGCCACAGGGACCAGGTAGGACACGAGGCCTTGGTTCCCGGCAAACGTAATCCACGAAACAAAATTGATCGCCAGCAGCACATTGGCCAGCTGGAAAGCCGGGAGTAGGTCCCAGGGGAAACAGGAGTAGACATTCCGGGTCACGAAGATTGCGTACCACCTGCACACCCAGTTTTTTTTTTATTAACCGTTGGTTAGTATTGGATTGAAACAGATACAAGACGCGCAACAGCCGCGAGCTTGCAGTGTGTGGTTGCTGCAGCACATGCTGAAGCATAGCACTGCTGAGTGGTGCAAGGGCACATCTGCCGCCTTAGCATGCACAGCATACCGGAATGCCAGCGTGAGGATGAACAGATGGATGAGCAGGAGCATGAAGGACACCAGCGGTGCTCTGCCTAGATAGAACAGGGAGAGGATTGTCACCACGAAGGCTGCATACACAAGGAGACACCATCAGATGAGCGACAAGCTTGCRTGTGGGCACGTGCGCAGCGCACCAGTGCCACTGAAAGCACACGCCTTAGCATGCACAGCTGGCCAAAGAACTGCAGGCGTGCACCACAAGCCAAGGTGGACGTGCCTGTTGCCACCAGGTAGTCATGGGGGCGGGTGTGGCCCCGGGCTGCGGCAAGAGGGGAGGGCATGGGGAACTTGTTGATTCCCGTGCAGGAGTGCAGCGGCGAGCCGTTCAGAAGCATGTGGTTTGACACGGGATTGAGTGCAGCATGCATGCTAGGCGGCTGACGCAGCGGTTGGGGTCAAAAACACGCGCATTTTTTTTTTTTTTTTTTGCGGGGTACAGGTGGCCAAACTTCACACGCTAAGACTTGGGGCAGAACCGGCCCTACCTCGGTACCGGTTGCCACCGGTTAACCAATTTGCCAGCCGGGGGCTCAAGACGACCACTCCGCAGGCCAGCATGAGCAGGGCGTCACCGAATGCTGCTCGGCTGCTCATGCGGCGTAGCACCCAGTCAGCAGCCCTACCCACCTGAAAGGCGGGTAGGGAACAGGGGTTGATGCGCTTTTTGGGCTGGCAGTCTGTTCATCCGCAGAGACACAGACCCACAAGAGGCTACTTGGGGGCTTTGGGGAAACTGTCCAAAAGCAATAGATGGGGGACAGCTACTGTGCAATTGTGACGTGTCCAGACTGGTGTGTGAGGGTTGGGGGTGAGCGGGGTGGGGTTGGTGATAGGTGACGAGTGGGGCACGTTGGGATAAGGTTGCAGGAGTCAATGGGGGGATGCCCCTAAACTGGGCCCGCCCGACAAGGAAGCACAGCACCCTCTGCCCCAGGCTGCTCACCCTTTGGAAGAAGGAGGTGTCCTTGGCGGTGGCGAGATCTGGAGCTGAAGGCGGGAACGGCGGCGCTGCAGCGGCGGCAGCGGCGGCAGCGGCGGCGGCTGGGGCGACCGAGGCCAGCAAGAACGCCAGAGCCAGGGCCCGCACGGCTGCCATTGCTGCCATTGGTGTGTGCCTAGACGCAGAAGACGGGGCGTGCTCTTTAAAAGCCGAGGGGCGCCGTCGGCCTCAGACGGTCGGTTGCTCGGGCAGCGCGAGGCCAGATTGGTGGAGGACTGCCAACTTTGCCTGGCGCAGATGCAAGCTGGACCGGGGAGGCTGGGCTGGTCCCCGCCAAGGTTCCTGCCGCGACCTGGCGCCAGGTGGCGCCCAGTGGTGCTGGCTGCCCCTGCTTTGCTGCATGTTAGGACCAGCCCGGCTGCAGTGGACAAGCTCTGCAGCCTCTGCAACTGCCCTATATCTGCCTTGCCAGTGTTTACGACATCTGACATTGCCGGGTATGCACGGGTACCGGGCCGGGCACTGCCGCCGCTCTACCGCCACCCAGGCTGTCAGGTGCCCGACCAGGCTCTCCCACCTCACCACCTTGGTGCATTTTTTACATTGAACATAATGTAATCCCCTCACCTGGCAGTCCCCTGTGGATCCCCACCCGAGTTTCCCCTGCTTCTATCAGCCTGATGCAGCGGGCATCTGTGCTTCCCCGCTCTCCCTTTCTCGCTCGCAATCCTGGCGGTTCCCTGGGGTCTGTGTCACACTTTGTTTCAAAAATCTTACAATAGCATGCAGCTTCCTCTGTCCATGCCTTCTGACACTTCTCCCCTTGCTTGCCTGCCTTGAAGCCCCAGTAATCCAATTCCTTTATTCTGTATGTCTATGACGTGCCGAGTCAGACACCCCCGACAACCCCATGCGTGGACAAAGTGGAGGGTAGAGGCACCAAGGGCGGGGCCGGCTTCCTGGGGCTAGGATCCCAGGCAGCGAACTTGCAGCCCAAACCTGGTCTCAGACAGCTGACGCAACTGTAGTGTAGTCGAAGCGCCTGCCATGTGGCTCCTCCCAGACGTCCTGCCGGGCCGCGCCGGCCGCAGACAGCTGCAGCTCAGCACGGCACCTGGTGGGAAGCCTCTGCTGGTGCGGCACCTGGCGCCCATTTCGGGCGACCAATCGTGAGGGAGGTGCCGATGCACCTGGACACTGTCTGCAGCAGGGAAGGTCCCGGATGCTTCGGCAGCGTCCGGCGAGCCGTCCCATGTAGGTGCGCCCTCGCTGCGAGTGCCAGGTCCACCGCATGGGCACTGTGCTCACTCGAAGCACGGCAGGCACGTGATGTGAAGCAGTGTGCTTGTGGTGGGGGGGAAGCTTGCACTGTCGGCGGCGGCCGGCGGCGGCGGCAGTTGCGTCCAGTACACAGGTGGGCAGGTGCCCAGCTCTGTGTGGGCTACTGGGCTAGGACGGCTTGTCGACAATCAAACCTCTCACAACGCGGTAAGTTGTGACCATCGCCCGTCGATTACTTCAACCCGCCAGCTTCCTGCAGCAGCTGCCAGCGTGGCACAGCACGCTGCACGCAGTCACTACGACGCAGCCTTTGCCTCAGGAATTGCCTTTCAGCTGGGTTTCAGGTTTCCCACCACCTTGCATCACTGCCGTTGGTAGTACAACGCCACAGGCAAGCTGCCACTGCTGGCGCTCTGCAGCCTTCACTCGTCCCGGCACCCGGGCGGCCCAGTTTCTTCGCGACACTACCCTTCGGTAAGCTTGGATCGCTCTGGTTGGTGTGGCAGCGAGAGCAACCGTAAGTGAGACTGTCACCGCGTGGTGAAGCGTGTGAACCCTTCTGCCAGCTGGTCAGCCTCCGGGGGTTGATTGGAGGCCAATTTGCAAACCGAACGACCACTGATGCTCTGCAGGCTGGAATGTCTAGGGCACGCGCCTTCGCAGCCGGCCGCGCAGCCAGCACCAGCGGCACCCGCTGCGGGACCGCTGGCACAACCACCCCGCTCAGCGGCAGCAACCACCCACCAGACCAGCCACCAGAGCAACCTGACTGCCGCAGAGCGCAAGCGCCGTTGGGTGCAAGCTCTACTATGATTGACGTGGTGAGTCTGCTGGCGCATATGGCTCAACAGCTGCCCCGGCAAGAACGCTGCCTGCCTTGCCTGGTCCCATTACGTCGGGGGGGCGCTTGCAATGCCGCCTGTACCAGAACGTACCAGAACGTACCAGAAGTCATCCAACCTTCCCCACCCCTGACATGCTCCCTCTGTGCACCAACCACCCACCCTTGCAGGACCTTTCTCATGGTGCTACCCACATGGATCACGACGTGCAGCGGCAGCGGCAGCCAGACGCTGAGGGCGTGCAGCTAGGGCAGCAGTCGATGCGGCAGCTGCGCCGCTCCCCCCGGGGGCAGCAGCAGACAGGCAGGAAGCGGGGGGAGCTGGATGAAGCCGCCGCTTCCTGGGCAGCAGATGCCCAGCAGCCCCAGCAGATCCGGCAGAAGCTGTGCGACCAGGCGCCCGCCCCGCGGCTGCCGCTGCCGCTGCAGCTGCCCACGCTGTGCTCCAGAGCGGCATCGCCCGCAGCACAGCCCCACCAGCCGTCCACCCCGGCACCCCTGACGCCACAGGCACCCTCCTTGGAGCCTGGGGAGGATCCGTGCACGCCGCGGGTGCCCAGCAGGGGCCTGGCACGGAAGCAAGATGCGCAGCAGCAGGCCACAGCGGGCTCCCAGCAGGCGCAGCCAGGCGAGGCGGAGGCGGGGACAAGCCAGGAGCCGCTGGTACAGCCGGCGCTGCAAGTGGCGCTCCCGCCCCTGTCGTCAGGCGAACTCATAAAACTGCTGCCAACCCTGCCGCCGCTGCCGGCCGTGCCGGCGGATCCCCACAAAGTGAAGCAGGCCAATGCCATCCTAGAAGCTGCGGACGCGGCGGTGAGTACACAGCACTTGTCAGGCGGGCACTGCCTTTGCCAGTCCACGCCTGCTGGCACACGTGTCTGGCACCCTGATTGCACGCCCAGCTGGTGTTCCTATGCCGTGCTCGCAGCTGCCGCATTGCATCGACGGTACCATCACTCCTAGCTGTCCAAATCGAAACCACTCTCCAGCATTCCTGTGCCGTGCTGGCAGGTGCCACCTTGCGCCAGCTGTGCCTCCAACCCCCGAGTCCCTTCTGCCCTCCCCACCGGTTGTTTGCAGGAGCCGGAGGACGTCGTGCCCAGCACTGCTGAGCTGGCGGGCATTGCCTGGGACATGGGAATCGATCTGCACCCGGCTGCCAGCGCAGCAACCCCTGCGACCCTTCAGCAGCACCAGCAGCAGCGGCAGCAGCCGCCCCTGCTCAGCCCGTGGCGGCAGCAGCAGCGGCAGCACCAGCAGGAGCAGCAGCCAGCCTCAAGTGGGGAGCGGCAGCCGGGTGTGACCACGCCTCGCCAGGGCTCACTGTGGGAAGACCCCCTGGAAGCTGTGCTGCAGCTGCCCGGCATGCTGAAGGGCTGCCCGACAGACTGAGCTGCCCCGCTGCACGCATGTCCAGTATTGTACCATCACAAGCAATGGGCCACATATGGGCACCGTTTGCCCGCCTGCCCATTTCATTCACTTCCCGCTGCCTGGTTTGTATGGCCCCTGTGCACAGCAATCTCCTCGCCCTGCAATCATGTGCAGGCCACACTGATTTGCTCCACATGCTTCGGTGTGCTGCTGCCGGAGCTTCCGCCTAACGAATCCATTCACTGCCGGCAGCCCACTCACCGCTCTGCTGCCCGCTCTCCGACTGCCTTCTGCACCTTTGCCTTGCACATACCCATCAAATCCTCGATTCTAGGCCTATTTAAACAGCTTTGCGCACGACCATGTGTGCCTACATGTAAACTGTTGCTAGTCATGGGTGGGTCAGCAGGCGTTGCACGCTCTAACGTTTTAGAGGGTGGCCTGACCTTGGGAACACACAGTGGCAGAACTGTCAGCAGCAAGCACACATGGAATGGACCAACCTGGGCATGGTGGTGATATTGACGGCACTGGGCGGGTCCAGATGTGGGTCTGCCCTTTCGCGGATCCACCCAGCGCCGCACACAAGCACAAAATATGTTGTGCTTCTTCAAGGGCGTCAGAGGCGCGGCACAATCTCGTCACCTTGGTTCAGATGTGACATATCAACATTTCAAGGGGTCTCAGTGTCTGTCTGCGCTGGCTTCCTACTGTTTGCCACTGACTGGCCCCACCTCCCCCACTGGCGGCACCTGCGCCAGCTCAGCAATGATCACGTGAGCGCTTCGCGATTGCCATGTGGGTCCCATGTGTTTGGGTTGCTAGAATCGTCTACTACAACAAGACACAACCGCGTTCAGTTGCTGTCTCTGTTCTCTCGCTCGCTCACACGTCCACCTTACTGCCCACCCCGCCGCGGGCTGTCCGACGCAGCCAAACCCACCCACGCGGTGCTCGCAAAGCGCACCACCCCAGCTCGCCGGGCGGCGCTTAACAAGAGCAGCGCAGCAGGCCTTGGCTTTTTGATGGCGCAGTGCTGTGCTCGCGGACAGTGTCAAGGTCGGCACGCCTTCCTCTTCTTCTGCACTCCCCCGGCACGCAGCAGGTGAGGCGATCGGCGCACACGGGCCGCCGAAACGCAGGGGAGGACCGCGTAGGGCGTCCAGGAGCCGGCGGTCGGCGTGGCGTGGCGGGTCAGCGGTGGACCCGCCGTGCCACGCCGTGGCGGGTCAGCGGCGGACCCGCCGTGCCACGCCGACGGCCAGCTACTGGGTGCGCGCGCACCGGCGGCTGTACAACAAAGTGCACTGTGGGATGGAGCCTTTTTTCGAATCCCTCACTTTCCGACCCCTTGCCATGCAGACATGGCAGCTCCCCGCCCGTCCCCCGCCGCTCCCGGCGCAAGCGATGCCTCGCTGGCCCCGCGCGGCTGCCGAGTGCCCGGCTGCTCTTTGGACCTCAGCCCGGGCTACTCCACAAAGTACCGAATTTGTGAGTGTTATAACCAAGCGAGCGAGCAGCGCGAGACGAGGGCCGGCACAGAACGGCTGCAGCGGAATGCAGCCTGCGCGATCCAACCTTTGACCGCTTGCGGCCGCGCCCAGTGCAGAGCGCGCGCGTGTGCACGGGGCACGTCGCCTCGTCCTGCGTTCTCGCCCGCACCGCATCTGCCCCCTGTTGCATCGTCACACCTATTCCTTTCTGCCCTGCTCCCGCACTCTGCAGGTGACTCACACTACCGTGTTCCCAGTATGGAGCTTGACGGTGCCATTGTGCGCTTCTGCCAGCAGGCAAGTTTTTCTTTGTTTCTTTTTGATCTAGTCTTCTTTTGGATCTAGTCTAGTCGTCACAGCTTTCCATATCCCCCGAAAGAGGATTAAACTCCAGGACGAACCAAATCCTGGGAGGTTGACGAGGCATGCACCACAGTGGCTTGCGGGGGGCGACACGTCTTTCCCCTCCCTCCTGGGAACGCAGGGGACCAAGGGGGGCTGCGCAGTCTGGGGCCTGGGGCGGTTGCGCAGCAGCAGGTGCAGCAGCATAAACGAATCATTGGAAGAGCATGCAGACGTCAGTCACCCTGCAGCGTCGTGCGCGTGCCAGCGCGCGCAACCGTGCCCCCTGGGCCCCGCCTGTTCCGCCCGTCACCGTGCCTCACACCTCGACGCCTGTGCCCCGCGCCTGCCCCCTGCAGTGCGGCAAGTTTCACGGGGTGGACGACTTTGAAGACGATCGGCGCAGGTGAGGCTTGGGCGTTGGGCGGGAAGCTGGCGGGAAGGTGTGCAGCACGCACGCACGCCTTCATGCACCCCCCTCCTTTGGGGTCCCCTCCTCTCTTGCTTGCCAAACACCACCCTTTCAGCTCCCGCCTGCAGCTTTAGCTGAGTTATTGCTTGCTTGGTTTGTTTCCCTTCCCTGCGGCAGCTGCCGTGAGCCTGCAGCGCCACGAGGCGCGGCGTCGGCGGGTCAACAGCAAACACGCTTCCTAACCCGCCTGCAGCTTTGATACAGTTCTTTTAACCCAAGTTCTGTCACCTTCTCCCCCCTGTTGCAGCTGCCGTGTGAGCCTGCAGCGCCACAAGGCGCGGCGGCGGCGGGCCGAGGCGCGGCGCCACACAGAGCAGGAGAGCAAGGCGCAGCACAAGGGGCGGAAGGAGGGGAAAGAGGGCGAGGCGCGGGGCGGCGATGGGCAGGAGGAGAAGGAGAAGGGGCAGGAGAAGAAGCAGAAGCAGGAGCCGAAGAAGGAGGAGAGCAAGGAGGAGCCGAGGCAGCAGGAGGGGCACAATGGGCAGAAGCAGCAGGCTGCGCAGGCGCCCAAGCAGGCGCCCAAGCAGGCGCCCAAGGCGCAGCCCAAGGCGCAGCCCAAGCCAGTGGCGGCAGCGCCGGCGATCAAGCTGGTGATCAAGCGCCCCGGTGAGAAGCCCAGCGGCCCTAAGCCGGCCCCCCACCCACGCAAGCGCGCCGCTCCCGCAGAGCCCCGGCAGCCCAGCAGCGCCGCCAGCAAGGCGATGGAGCGCCCGGGCGGGGCTGCCGCCAAGGAGCAGGCCCAGCATGCCCAGCAGCAGCGGCAGCGGCAGCAGCAGCAGCGCAGCCAGAAGCGGCGCCGCCTGGTGGCCGCCCCCACAGTGGACTCCTACTCTGCCTCTGAAGGGGAGGAGGAGGAGGAGGGTGTTGTGCCCCAATTCAGGTGCCTGGTTGCAGAGCCGGCGCTGTCGGGCCCCTCTGCCGCCTTCAGCGTCCCCTCCAAGCCACCCACACCACTGCAGCAGCAGCTGTCAACCTCCACCACGGCCCTCGCCTCTTCCTCCGCCCAGGGCCCGCTGCACTCCCTGCCCGCCTCCCCCCGGGCCCCAGCCCCCATGGCCGATGACGACGACGACATGTCTGGCCTGCTGCCAGACGAGGGGGAGCTGCTGAGCTGGCAGCTGTCGCAGCTGCGCCCGCAGCAGCACCTTGTGCAGGAAGCGCTGAACTTGCTGGTGGGCGGCACGGTGAGTGCCTCCTGGCCTCCCTCGTTGGCGTGTTGTTAGTTGAAGAGTGCCTCCTGGCCTCCCTCGTTGGCGTGTTGTTTATTGAAGAGTGCCTCCTGGCCTCCCTCGTTGGCGTGTTGTTAGTTGAAGAGTGGGTGCCAACAACCTGCGCTGGTTGAGCAGCGTTTGTGTGTGCACCCAGTGTGTGTTGCAAAGCCAGCTGGGCAGCCTGGGCATCTGCTGCCTGTGCTCTAGTTGGGCCCAGACACGTCGGGTGTGCCCGCCCGCTCCTGCCACACCTGCGCTGCGCGTGTGCCCCCGCGTGATGGAGGAACCACACTGCTCGCACTTTCTCCCCCTGCCCGCTCATTGCCCCGCCCCCTCTGCCCTCCCCCTGCATGCCTCCTCTGCTGCGTTTTGCCGGGCAGACGGCCCTCGATGCCGGCCCCCCCCCTTTTCCCCTGCAGTTGTGATTCGCACGCCTCACCTGCCGCGCCCCTCCCCGCCCCTCCTCGATGTTGCAGGACGCTGAATATGAGGTGGGAGTGCCTTCTGCCCAGGAGATGCTGGAGATTAGCCAAGACCTGGGCATTCTAGAGGACCCACCCCTGCCGGCCGGCCCTCAGAAGGCCCTGGGGGGCACAGCGCTGGGCATGCCGTGCCATGCCCCCGCCGCGCCACCCCCGCCCACCAACGCCGGCGCCAGCGCCGCCTCCGGCATGTGGCAGCCGGCGCAGACGCAGGCGCAGATGCGGCATTACGTGGCAGGCTCCGGAGTGGCACTCGGAGTGCCGCTGTCCCCCTCTGGCTGGGGTGGCAACGACATGCACGGTGGCAACGACTGCGGCTTGGCCTTCACCCACGGGTTTGACATCTCAGCGCCCCTCTCCTCCCCTGACTTCAGCACACTTCTCTCCCTGCCCATGGCCCCGGTCCCCCCCCACGCCGGCGGCACCGCACACTCGTTGGCCCCGATGCAAAGCGCGCCCCTGTTTGCCCCCGGGGTGAGTGTGACCACAGCGCACGCAGCACACGCCAGCTATGCGCCTGTGCCCGCCGCCGGGACTGCCTTTGGGGGCGCTGCCTTCACCGCCCAGCCCGGCGCCTGGCAGGCAGGCGGCGCCAGCTGGCAGCTGCTTGATCCTTTCTCGCATTTCGTGTCCCTTTCTTCCACTCTCCAGGGACGGTGACAGCGACAGCCCACGGCTTGCCACACGGGGAACACGTCCCGCTGTTACCGCCGGCGCCAACCAATCAATCAATCCAACAACCCGTGCCTCACCGCTGCTGCGCACAAGCGCCCAGCCTCCCCTTTTCTCTCTCTCTCATCTGAACACGCCGCTGCGCTCTAATCCTCACAAAAACGTCGCACAAAAAAAGAGTAGTCACCACGACACAGCACCCATTCTTGCAAGCCACCTTGTCACCATCCTGTTTCCACCCCCGGACTGCTTGCTGCCCCCATTTTTGCCCTGCCCCAAGAGCGACAACATTAGAGTGACAAAACGTAATGCACCCAACCACCACCCAAGCACAGCACCCAAGAACAGAGCGCTCGTCGCCAACACGGCTGCAGTCCAGCCCCAAGCCCACCACCCTTTCTTTTTTGTTTGCGATCTGAGCGTGTTTCGAGCGTACCGAAAGCCCTTCCCAGGCCGGCTTTGCATCGCTGCGGCATGCTGCGCGGCTGCCAGCCCATCTCTGTGTGTTAATGCCCTTTTCCCTCCTACTTCCCCTGAGCGCTCGCGGCCTGATGGTTTGCCTTTACAGCCATGCATTTTTGGAAACTAGTGTGTAATAGTCCCACTGCAGAGCCTACTTTTGAAGCGGCACTCAAAGGGCAGAGCCAGGAGCAGGGAGTGCAAAGAGGGGGAGCACCGGTGCACAGCGCTTGCAACCTCTGTTTGGAAAGCAGGGCAAAGGCAGCAAAGGGTTCTGCATGCAGCGCCACTAACACAACGCGTCACTCCCAGAATGCCTCCTCGTCATCGTCCGCCCCTGCGCCCCCGCCACCCACCGCGGGGCCCTCCCCTGCCAGCCTGCAGTCCAGCGTCGGCTCAGCGGCCTCAGCCTGCGCCGGAAGCTGCCGGGCAGCTGCCCCACGCTGACGGCGCGGGGCACCCTGGGGCGGGGCACCTTGGGGAGTGCGTGCCCGCGCGGCAGCTGCCGCTGCCGCCGCCGCCGCTCCTCCCCGCTGCCCATCCAACTCCATGGGTGCGGCGCCCGCTGTGCCCGCTGTGCCTGCTGTGCCCGCTGTGCCTGCTGCACCCCCTGCTGCCGCCCCTGCTGCACCCCGCTGCCGCCGCACGTCCTGCTGCTCTGCGCGCTG
>JTEE01000164.1:401252-418350 GCA_002896455.3 Chlorella sp. ArM0029B
GGCCTGGAGGGTGGGGCCAGCAGGGCGGGCGCGGCGGCGCCGGCTTTGGCGGCCGCGGCAACTGGCGCCCGCCTTTCTGGAGGGACCAGCCCCGCCAGACGTACAGCAGCAGCGTGGACATCCGCCCAGAGTGGCAGGTGCTGGGTGACGTCATCAACATGGCGGCACTCAACAAGCTCTCCAAGCAGGTGGGCCAAGGTCAAGCGGGGGGTGGGCACCCTGAGGTACTTCTATTACGGGGATAGGGCCCCTGAGGTATTTGTATTGCTTGTAAAGTGGTCGGATGGCTGGCGGGCTCTCTCCAAGGTGCCGCACTGGTCTGAACAGCAGTGGATGGGGGGTGGGCGGCTCTTCCGGTTGTCACATTGATGTTAGCAGCAGGTGGATGGCGGGTGGGGCGGGCCGCCTAGTTGTCACATTGGGATGAACAGCGGGGGCCTCCAACACACTTGTTGTCACATTGGTATGAACAGCGGGAGGATGCGGGGGATGGGGGGGAGAGCGTGTGCAAGGGGCGGCGGGAGAGGGGAAGGCAAGCAGGGGCACTGCGCTGCAGACTGGTGTGCGCACCATAGAGGAAGGGGAAGGCTTGTTGAATGCAAGCAGTGCGGTTCCATGCCGACGTTTCTGTGCACCTGGGCGGCTGACTTCTAGGCACGCGTGTGGTAAAGAACGGCGTGCCGGCACCTTCTAACCTCTCTTGCTCTTCAATCACGCAGATGGGCGAGCCCGGAGACCTCACCAGCGCCGGCGCTACGGTCTCTGAAATGAGGCTTCTCCTCACTGCAAAACAGTGCCGCTTTCTATCAACACAGTGTTCTCTCTCTGTCAAACTGGTCCTTTTCTACTGCAGGTGGGCGAGCCCGAGGACCTCACCAGCGCCGGCGCCCTGGCCTTCTATGACAAGGCTGCCGACCGGGTGACCCCCAAGAATGCGGCCAAGCTGCGCAAGAGCGGGCACCGCACACGCAGCAGCACAGCCAGCGACGACGCCATCATTCGGTGCGGGGGTAGTTAGCAACTGAACTGACTGTAGCATGGCTGGGTTGTTGGGGACGGGTAGGCACGAGAGGCAGGGGCGGGGCAGGAGTGAACACGGGCGGGGCAGCAGCATTGCCAGCGACGCCGCCGTGACGTACCGTCGTGCAGATCAGTGGGTCAGCACTCGACAGATGCACCGCTGGCGACATGCTGCCCGCCTTTCCCTGAACCCTTGCCTCACCAGCATCGCCAGCTGCCCTCTGTCGCGCCTATAACTCACCAGCATCAAATGGCCCATTGCCCCGCCGTCCCGCGCTGTATCTCTCAACTCACCAGCACTGCCCCCCTCCACCCCGCCCGCACCTCAACTGCCTGCTGCAGCAAGCTGGCTGCGGAGGGCGCGGGCGACGTGTTTATGACGGACGACGTGCTGGTCACGCTCATGTGCGCCTCACGCTCCGTCTTCCCGTGGGACGTTGTGGTCACCAAGAAGGGGGACGTCCTCATGTTTGACAAGCGCAAAAACTCGTCGCTCGACTTCCTCACGGTGAGGGGGGCCGCTGTGCGTGCTATGCATGCTGTGGGTGTCGTGGGCGCTGGCGATGGGGCCCTGGTGTGGGGTGTTCTGGATGTGGGTGCTGGTTGTGTCTGCTCGACTTCCTCGCGTTGTGCCTGCTGTGGGTGCTGGGCGCCTGCTGGGCGTGCTGGGTGCGGGTGCCTGCTGTGGTGTGTGCGGGGCGCGGCATGCGGGTGCTGGGTTGTGTCTGCTCGTCTTATTCATGGAGAGCCTGCTGTGGCTGCCCTGCTGTGGCTGCCCTGCTGTGGCTGCCCTGCTTCGGCTGCTGGGTGTGCTGGGACGACGACGCTTTCGGTGGGGCGCTCACAACAGCATGCCCATGCCCATGCACGCACCGCTGCTGGCCGCCGCTCCTTTCACACACACGCTTGCCTCCCCTGCCTCCCCACCTGCCCCCCCTTGCTCGCCCTCCCTCCCTTTCTCCCTCTCTTGCTCCCCCGCAGAACGGCGAGACCGCCCCCGACCCCCTGCCCGAGGAGAAGGACAACATCAACGGCCTGCAGCTGCTGTCTGTGGAGAGCACGCACGTGAACCAGTCGTTCCACGAGCAGGTGGTGCCCACCAGCGGGGAGCGGCTGGCACTCAAGGAGTCGGCGCCGGCAGACCTGGGGCCAGAGGGCACGGGATACAAGTGAGCGGGTGTTTTGTGGAGGGTTGGGGAGCAAAGGGTGGGTGGCGAGAGGGGTCGAGGAGACGGCGCCGGCAGACCTGGGCCAGAGGGCACCGGCTACACGTGCACGGGGGGTGATTGTGAGGGTGGGGTGCAGGCGGCGTGAAACAAGCAAGCAAAGCTGGTGACTTCCTGCCCTTGCCCCCTGCCTGCCGGCACCACAAGTGGTTACAGCGCACACGGCAGTGCCACCCCTTCCAATCACGGCTCCCACCTACCCCACTCCTTGCTCATCCCTCCTGCCCTGCCCTGCCCCGCCCTGCCCTGCCCTGCCCGCAGGTACCGCAAGTGGTCGCTGGGCGACGCCTCCCTGGTGGTGCGCTGTGGCATTGACGGCGCCATCAAGCTGGGGGACAGCACGCAGCTGGTGGCCGTGCACTGCCTCAACGAATTCGACCCCAAGTGGTCGCAAGGTGAGCCGCTGCAGTTTTTTTAGTTTTTTTTTAATTCGACCCCAAGTGGTCGCAAGGTGAGCCACTGCAGACTACTGTTGTTTGTTTTCTTTTTCTTTTTTGTTGTTTGACCCCAAGTGGTCGCAAGGTGAGCCACTGCACACTGGTTGTCATTGCTGTGCACATGGCTTACACATGACCTCCCGAGGGACGAGGGGTGGCAGCGCACGCTGCTGGTGGCGGTGCATGGTTGACCCCTTGATCGTAACTGATGTGCCCTTAAGTGATTGGGTGAGCTGGGGGTGGGACCCTGGGGTGGGACTTGGGGAGAAGGCTGCTGTGGTGAAGCGCCTGCAGCGGTGGCTTATTGCGCCGCTTGCCAGGTGCAGCGGCAGTCGTCGGACACCCTGCTCGATGCAGCGATCCTGGCGCCCGCCCTCCCTCCTGCCCCGGCTGACAGCTGTCGGCGCCGTTCTGCCGTCCCCTGTGAACTGGCTCAAAAGATAGCTGGCTCCATTGCTGCCTGTTTCCCTGAATCGACTGCCTAATCACCCGAATCACTCCCCGCCCTGTGCAGGCGTGGACTGGCGTGCCAAGCTGGAGAACCAGCGCGGCGCTGTGCTGGCCACAGAGCTGAAGAACAACGCAAACAAAATTGCAAAGTGGACGGCGGCGGCGCTGGTCACGTGAGTGGGACAACGAAATGGCAGCCACGTCAGCAGCCGCTGGGCCTGCCCTGCCAGCAGCCATGTCAGCGCGGTTCTTGCCACGTCAGCAGCCGCCTCAGCAGCCACTGTGGACGCCGCCACCAGGGCTGGCCGGGCCGGCAACCGGCTGGCCAGGGCGGCATGTTGGGTGTGCATGTGCGGCGCTTAGCGAGAGCAACTGCCAGCTGGTGCATGCGGAAGGCAGGCAGGCACCTGCCACACACCTTCCTCACCTCACGCCCTGCCCCCGCCGGTGCCCACCCCTCCCCTCCCTNTCCTCCCTCCCCTCCTCCCCTCCCCTGTTGCCGTCCCTGCAGCGGCATTGACCAAATCAAGCTGGGGTATGTGTCGCGTGCCATGCCCAAGGACAACAAGAACCACGTCATCCTGGGCACGCAGGCGGTCAAGCCCAAGGACTTTGCGGCGCAGGTGGGTGCATGGCTGTTGGAGGGAGCGCAAGGAAAGCAGGGTGGAGGTGGGGTGTGGGTGAGGGGTGGGCGAAGCAATGAGAATCTTGCCAATTTGAGCACGCAGGCGGTGATGCCAAAGGACTGTGCGGCAACAGTGGGTGGAAAAGGAGGGTGAGGGAGAGGAGGGTGGGGTCAGGGGTTTGTGAAGGTGAGTGGTGTGGTCAACCAACAGTAACTCTGGTGTGTAAGAATGCAGATGAACCTGTGCATGGACAGCACCTGCTGGCGCATCTCTTTCACTCCAACAATTGGTCCGGATGTGCCCTACCTCTCCCCCTGTTCATTGTCGGCTGCAGATGAACCGGAACTGGGCAAGCGCTGGGGCGTCACCTTTACCAAAGGTGTATTGCAATTGGTCACCTTTACCAAAGCAATACAAACCAAGCATTCACACTCACACATCTGTTCCTTCTCCCCACTTGTCCCTCCGCAGATGAACCTGAACATGGACAACTGCTGGGGCATCATCTACGCCCTGGTCAACCACTGCCTGGAAATGCTGGAGCACGACGGTGGGCGGGGCCACAGGGGTACTGCCGTGTTTGAGAGTGATCGAGGGCAACACCAAGAGTGCTGCTGCCCGGCAGTGCTCGGCGGGGGAAGGAGGTGGTGCAGAGAGCCGAGCAGAGGCTGGCAGGGGCACCATATTGCGGCGGCGCCGCAGCGGCCCTCTGCTCTGCCCCGGCCGGTGCACCCCGCCGCCACATCCCTCCAACCCCCTCCCCCCTCCTTTTCTCTGTCTGCCGCTTCGCCCATGCTACCTCCTCCACCATCCCATGTGCACCCTGTGCAAGCCTTCGCCACCAGGTCCCTTGCCCCCTACCTCATTCCTCACCCCCATCCCCCCTTCTCCTGCAACCCTCCCTCCCCGCAGGCAAGTACCTGCTTGTGCGTGACCCCAACAAGCCCCAGCTGCGCCTGTACGCCATCCCAGCAGAGGGAGTGGACCACGAGCAGTACGCAGGGGAGGGGAGCAGCGCGGCAGCAGCGGCGGAAGAGGAGTGAGAAGCCAGATTGTCAGCAACATTGGCGGCTTGGCTGCCCTTGGCGTGCGCGGTGCATGGGGCGGCTGCCAGGGCGGTGCTGCCCCGCCCGCGCTCCCGGGGCGGCCGCGCCTCTCCCCTGCTTGTTGCGTGAACGTGCACTGCTTGGTGCTGCGTGAACGTGCGTGTGTAACATGATGCAACCCGGCGGGCCAGAGGGCGGGGGCGGCAGTACAGAGGGGTGTTAGGGGTGCGGCGTGGCGGCGATGTGCGCGGGGGGCGGAAAAAATGGGGGGCCCTGCTGCTGCTGGCATGCAAAGCTGACGCAGCGGCGGCAAGTTCTGTGCTGTTGGTACTATGATACTAAGGCATGAGGGGGGGGTTGGCAGGCAGATGACAGGGGAGGAACCCTAAGGAGGAAGTGTGGGTAGTACAGGAGAGACAGGTAGCAGCAGGAGCAGAGCGATGGAAGGACAGACAGGGGGAGCAGCGAAGCAGGCAGCATAGCAGGCAGGCAGCGTGGCAGGCAGCGTAGCGGTCTGGTCTGGTCTGGACTGGCTGCCGGCTGGCTCGTTGCGTCAGTCTGAGTCAATTGAGGTGACGCCGATCAGCGTGAGCAGGCCGCCCGACAGGATCAGCACCCAGCCAAACAGCACGAATGCGCGGCCTCCATTCCGGTCCCGCAGCGCCAGCATGCCCGGGAAAATGAAGGCCATCAGAGTTCCCAGCACAGAGCCAATCAAGCCCACCATCTGCAGTGGCAGGGTGGAGAGGGCAGGGGGAGGGGGCAGGCAGCGGGGCGTGACGTCAGGGAGGCAGCAGGGGGGCAAAGCATTGGCTTGCTCGCACGCACATGAGCCCAGTTGCTGGGCAGCGGCTGGACAACCTCATCAGCATACTGCACATCAGCGCAAAGCACACAGCGTACTGCACCCCTATACTGCACTATCAACCTGCGCCCCAATTGCACACTATAAAACTGCGCACTGCACTGGGTGATGCACCTGGGGGCATAGGGGCGCAGCGCACAAAGCATACTGCACCCCTATACTGCACACCACTGTGCGCAGCAGCTGATGTTTGTACAGAATGAGGCCAGCCCACCTGGTAGGCTGAAGAGATGGAGATTGAGACGAGGTAGATGAGGAGGAGGGAGGCGTAGGTGAGGGTGTAGTAGGCGGTGGGGGACAGCTGGTGGGCGCCCAGCGTGTCGGCCAGCATCTCTGCAGGGCCGGGACATGAAAGCCTTGCTCGGCGTGTCAGCATTGGTTTGATGGGGCATGATATGTAGTGTATGCACACCGTCTAGCTTGCGAGTTCTGCAGGAACGGGTGTCGGCAAGCATCTCTGCAGGGGGCGGGACATGGCATAGAGTGTGCAGATGGGCTTGAATGCGTGGTGGGGCTAGGCGGCGGTGCAGCGTGTCAGGCGGGACCTCTACATGATGGGGCATGATATGGAGTATGCACATAGGTTAGCTTGCGTGCGCAGGCAGGCAAGCGATGAGGGGAGGACAGGACAACGTGCAAGTGAGGAAGCCTACCGACAGAGACGTGAGCGAGGCGAATACTGTTGAGGTGGGACGCCACTTTGGTTGCTACGCTCTCGGCGTGCTGCTGGCAGCAGTAGTCAAACAAGTGCTTGCACAGCCAGTATGCCGCCCGCCCGCCTGCCAGCCAGCCAGCCAGCCTGCCTGCCTGCCCCACACATGCACATGCACGCATGCACACACGCACGCACCGATGATGTCTTGGCGCATGGGCCAGAGGGTGATGGGGAAGGAGAGGATGAGGGAGAGGGCCATGGCAACCTGCACAGCATGCACATCGTGCACAGCAGCAAACACAGGTGTGAGCTGGCGCCGGCCAGGGGGGCCGAATCGATGCTGTGCACCCGTGCACAGGCCCAGGCAGGAAAGGAGGCACGAAACCACCCGTGCACAGGCCCAGGCAATAGGGTGCAAATGAGGCCTCTGCCACTTCTACGTTGCAGTTCAGCACGGCACGGCAACACACAGAACTGCCCAGCTGCCAGCCAGAGGCATTCGTAAAAGACAAGGGCCCACCTAAGTCCCACCACCACCACCAAGGAGTCACTTATAAGCACCACACCAAGGGGACACCTCTCAACACCACACCATGCGGCCACCTCCCAACACCACATCAAGGAAGGGGCCACCTCTCAACACACCCCATCCCGCTCCGCCCACCTTGACAGTCGCCACAAATGCCATGGCCAGGGGCACATTCTCCCACAGAATGTCCGTCACGCCTGCGGGGGCACAGCACAGCACAGCACGGCACGGCACCCACACAGGTGTGAGAAGCAAAAAGCGTGGCCAGAGTCGAGGGTGTCCTGTCCCTGCGCAGTCTGGCCCCGTGCACCGTCAGCAAACAAACACCTACATAGCAAGCGGCACACTGCGGCACGGCAGACAACACACAGTCCGTGCTTGCTGTCACTGAGGGAGCGTCAGTGTGATTGTGAGCAGCGCCAGAGATCATGAGCAGTGCGCTGCTCTCAGGAGAACCCGCGCACCCCCCCTGCACAGGCACATGCCAGCGCTGGCGCTACGACGACACCCTGAACCCTAAACCCTAGTCTTGCTCTCCCCCTGCCTGCCCTCCTGCAGGCCCCCTGTGCCGCCTCACCGTCGATGCTAGGATGAAACCCTAAACCCTAATCTTGGTCTCCCCCTGTCTCCCCCTGCTGTCTCCCCCTGCTGTCTCACCCCCCTGTGTCACCCCCCTGTGCTGCCTCACCGTCGATGCTCATGTTGGAGAGGACGTCGCCGCACACCTGCGGGCCAAAAACGGCAAACCCGGCGGCACCAATGGCAAAGTAAATGCCGCCGGTGATGGCCATGGAAGAGCCCACTGCCTGTGTGTGGGAGGAGGCAAGAGGGAGGGAACGGTGAAAGGTGAATCGAATGATGGGTGGGTGGGGGACAAGCAATGGAAGGTGAAACGAATGGTGCCGGCGATGGCCATGGAGGAGCCTATCGCCTGTGTGTGGAAAGGAGGGGTGAAAGGGCGGTGAAAGGTGAATCGAATGATGGGTGGGGGAATGCAATGGGTGGGGAAAGGCAATGGGAGGTGAATCGGATGGGTCTGTGTCGCACGTTTCTTTGCGATTAGACAGACTGTAAGCCCGAAAAAGAAGAAGAAATGGCGCCGGCGATGGCCATGGAAGAGCCCTTCGCCTGTGCGGGGGAGGAGGCAAGAGGGAGGGGAGGGCGGGAGGGTTGTGGGACAGTGAAGTGAGGCAGGGGAGCAGCGGCAGTGCGGGTCGGGCTACTGGCAAACATGCACGGCACCCAGGTGCTGGTGGTCATGCATGGGGCCAGCTGTTTAACATATAGAGATGACACAAAAGCATAGTAGCACCGGCTGAAATGCCTGCTCCTCCCACTCGCTTTGCACCCAGCTGCCAGGTCAGAAATGCGGAGCATGCTAGGCAGGCAGAGCACGGCGCAGCGCCCCAGCGCAGCGCCCCAGCGGGCTCACCACACGCATGCGGCGTGGCGTGTAGTTGTGCAGGTCCTGCACCAGCGGGTGCACGCTCATGTGGCACACAAACCTGCAGGCAGGGGGGCGGAGGGGGTGTGTGGCACGTGGCGGGGTGCTCAGGGCGGGCGCGGCGGTGCGGAGTGGCTCGAGTGGGCAAGGTTGAGGGGCGGCGCAGGCGGCAGGGTGGAGGGGCAGCCCAGGAGCAGTCCTCACAAGGCAGATCCCAGGAGGCTCTATTTAACCACTCTGAGGGAACGGATCATGTCAATCCACTGGCGATGAAGGACCCTCCAACAAAGGGTGCTTGCACATATAGCTTAAACACACTAGACCAAACTAGACTAGCACAGGCGGCGGGAGGTTGTACGCAAAGGGAAAGCAGGGGGCCGCAAGCGGGCACGCACGCTGTCAGCATGACCGGTAGGATGGCCAGAATATTCTTGGTCCTTTCCACAAGAGTGTCACCAAAGAAGGAGGGGTCGGGCAGCCAGTGGACCTGCGGAAGCTTGCCTGCACACAGGCAGGCAGGAGGGGCAGGCAGGCACATGTATGGGGCACCAATGTAACAGCTTGCCTGCACACAGGCAGGCAGGCAGGAGGGGCAGGCAGGCACACGTAAGAGACACCCATGCAACAGCTTCCACACAAGCGCGCACAACAAAGGCGTGGGGACAGGCAGCAAGGTGACGCGCGTGTCTGAAAGGACTGGCATAGGCAGACAGCAGGGTGGCGCGCCTGGCTTCGCGACACACATGAGGCATAACACAGGGCAGCAAGCAAGCCGACCAGGGAAGCTGGGGCGCAGCACACCTCTGAGCACACGGTTCCACAGCGCAGCCCCCACATGCCCACATAGTTGCAGCGGCAATGCACCGCTGGAGGGTGCTGCACACGTGCCCAAGCACACCGCCTTGAGCCAAGCCTGGTTTGACCAACAACAACCCGCCTTGAGGCTAGCCTGGTCTGACCAGCAACAGCCCACCTTGCTCTCACCTTGCATGACCAGGGCACAGCAGAGCACCACCAGCGACAGCACGCACATGGCTGAGCAGGCGACCTTGAGAACGCTGATGGGGGCCACCCCTCCCAGGGTCTTGGGGGCTGCGGGGCAGCAGGGGTGGGGCGGCGCGGGGGGCAGGGAGACGAAGGGGCACGCATGCTCAGGGCAGGGGCAATTTGGGGGCTGTAGGGTGGGAAATAGTGGCGGGGGATGGGGCCGGGAAGAGGGAGTCGTGCATTCAGAGCAGTGGGGGCAACAGCAGCGGGGAGGGCTACAGAGCAGTCACTCATTCATTCATTCAACCGCATAGAGCGCAACAATTCAAGCAGAACAAACAATGGGCTGGCTCACCCAGGGAGGGCGCCACCAGGAGTGTGGCCCAAGTGAGCACCGCTGTGCGCTGCAGGTACCAGGGCAGAGGGTCGGGCAGGTCGGGCCAGAGGTCCGGGATGATGCCGCTGTAGTGGGTGGAGCCTGCGTGCGTGTGTGTGTGTGGAGGTGGGGGGGGGGGGCGCATTTACACAAGAGAGTTCACTTTGAGTGTGATGCCAGGTGATGTGTGACAAAGAGGTCCTCAATGATGCCGCTTGTAGTGGGTGCAGCCTGCGGGGCAGGACCAGGCAACCGGGGGTCTCAAGCCGCCAATGGGGGGCCTTGCCACAAGCTCCCCCCCACCCCCACATCCGCGCTCCAAAGGTGGGTGGGTGGCTCGACTCCCCCACAAGCAGGTGCCTTAAAGGAGTCCCCACTCGAGCAAACACGGGTGCAGCCACCCCAACCTTTGCAGCCCACAAGAGTCGTGTGGCTCACCCCCACCCCCACATCCGCGCTACAAAGGTGTGTGTGTGTGGCTCGGCTCACCCACAAGCAGGTGCCTTAAGTAATGGCCCCACTCATGCATACACTGGTGCAGCCAGGGTGTGCTATGCAAAGTGCAAAGGCCAACCTTTGCCAACCACAAGAGTTGTGTGGCTCACCCCCACCCCCACATCTGCACTTGGATTTATAAAATAACAGGAATAAGTTGGAAGAATACACATGACCGAGTTGGTGGGTTGGCTCACCCACAAGCAGGTCTCCCAGGATGATGAGGTAGAGCACCAGGAAGCCGGCGCTCCCCAGGATGATGGAGGCACGCACAGCCACGCCCGCCCACCGGCCCCACTCGTGCTCCATCACTGCATGGGAGGCAGGTGGCAGGGCAGGTGTCAGGCAGGGCATGGAAGGGAGGGACAGGAGGGACAAGGACACGAGGGGTGAGGTAGAAGTGGAGAGGAGAGAGTGAAGGGAGGGGCCCGCAGAAGCGCAGGCCAGTGGTGCATGCCGTGCAGTGGGTACCGGCGCGGCGGCGGGCAAGGCGGGGGCAGGCAGGCGGTGGCGGCAGCGGACAAGGGGCGTGCCGCGCAGGCGCACGGCAGCAGACGGCGCTCCTAGTGCACTCGCTATGCACCGGGACTGCCCCCTGCCCATTAATCAAATCAACCAGCCCAGTGCCCGCCCGCCTGACGAGTACGTCAGCTTGCCGGTTCGCTCCGTGGGCCTGCGCAAGGGGGGTGCCATAGGGGGTGGGGACGTTGTGGCGATCTGGTGACACCACTGTTCAGTTTTTACTTTTTACTCAAACAAGACCCGTCTTGTGGGTAATAAGACCCGTCTTGTGGCACGCTGCTCCGCCCAGCAGCGCCTCAGAAGCATGCGCCCCGCCCCGCCCACCCAGCACTACATACAGCCCTGTGCTAACCACCTGTTGCAAATGCGGCACACCGCCCTGGCTCAGTCTCGTCAGCTGCCTGGTTGCATCCCGCAGAATGAAGGCAGGGTGGCCAAAGGCACCCCGCAATCCATCTGGCGGGACACCAAGCACCCATACGAGACTGAGCCAGGGCGGTGTGCCGCCCTTCCAACATCACGTGCCCCACCCCAACCCAGGCCAGACCACCGACGTTCCCATGCCACGCCACCCCCACTTTGCACCCTGCGTTAGCAAAATCTTGCCATTCTCTACAGCACCCCTGGCTTGCCAGGCTTCACCTGAGCATGAGAACAATGGAGGCGTGTGTCATCACTCCCACGACGACCACACAGGCACCTGCAAGCAGGGGCACGAGGGCAGCAGTACAGGCATCGATGGCAGCAGTACAGGCATCACTGGCTCAGGTTGGGGCCCACCACAGGCAGCAAGCGGTCTGGCTGGGGCCCAGCAGGGGGGCCAGGTGCCTGCCAGGTGCCTGCCTGCCCTGCCAGCCTGCCCTGCAGGGCACAGCGCGGTTGCACTGGGGACATGCCTGGGCCACAGCAGCATGCAAGCCATGGAAGCCTGGAGAGCCAGCGGGCACAAGACACACACAGCACACGGCATGCCCATTGCAGTCCTCATGAGCAGTTCATCACACGCAGCGCAGCGCAGCGCAGCGCAGCGCAGCGCAGCGCAGCGCAGCCTGGGCATCGTGGTGCCAGTACCGCACCGGCCCGCACCTCCTGCCCACCACACCTGCTGCACCACCCGGTCCACTGCCTCGCTCACCGCCGCCCAGCACGCCCAGCCCCGCGAATGCGCGCGGCATGGCCAGCATGCCTGCCCCCAGGATGGCATTGGTCAGGTTGATGGTAGTGTCCCACAGCGAAGACTGCACAAACTGCGGTGGAGGCTCTTCCAGACAATACAAGTCTCTGCTGACGGATGCTGCCGCTGCCTCCACATCGGGGCCGCTTGGCGCGGGCGCGCCAGGGGCAAATCCGTGGCGCAGCAGGGGTTGCACAAGCCTGCAGGGAGATGGCAGGCTTTCGTGTACAGGCTGGGCGGGAGGCGAGGGTTGTGCCAGCGCAGGCGCCGCCGGCGACACCCCCGCCCGACCTGGCAACAACGGCGGAGCCTCCCCCGAGACGCCCGCTCACCCTGCAAACTCGGTATCCTTCCCCATTGTCGCGGCTGCTGTGAAATGCGGCCCAGGTGGGGCCCCCGTGCGGAACGTGCACCCCTCAGTTCTTGGCTAGCATTCTGCGGCCATCCGGCTTCACTGCTGATTGTGCGCCGTGTCGAGGTCGAATGTGCACTGCCAGCACAGCGGAAGCTGCTGCCACCCCCTGCCGGGCCGCAGCATGCGGGACAGGCACGTGATGGTGGCCTCTCAAGCTCAGGAGCACAGCTGTGGGGTTTAAGGCGAATCGTGGATGTCAGAACGCCCGCTTAAAACAATTGAACTGCCCCTGTGGCCACAGCCTGACGGCATCGGCATGGCGACCCAGCCGACAGAGGAAGCCCTCCTCACCTGCTGCGCAAGCCGCAGATTTGCAGCAGCGCTGGCAGCTGGGGGACCGTATGCAACCCTGGATGCGCTCGTAGAGGCCTCCCGGACCGTGTGGTGGCACCAGGTGCGCAGCCGGCAGGTAGCGGCGGCAGCAGGTTGCTGGGCGGCAGCGATCGATGGCAGCAGGTTGCTGGGCGGCAGCGATCGATAACATTTGAGGCACATAGCCAGGGGTGCATTCAAGAGTCTGTTGCGTCCTTGTGAAACGGCAGCTTTGCATGCCTGCTTGGTGCGCCAGGGCCTACCGGTCGATCACCCACAACAAGTGCCATCCCTAAGCCACTGAGATGCAACCCACATCCAACCCCGCAGACGCCGGTGCCGGGCTGGCTGGAGGCCTTTGCTGCACACCCCAAAATTGGAGATATGGAGGGACTGCGCAAGAAGTATGGCGGCGCATTCGGCGAGCTGAGCAAGGGCGAGCAAGCAGCTGCATCGGGGGCGCCAGAGGCGTTGCTACAGGTGCGCTTTTGTAGGAGGAGGGGCACTACAGCCAGGAATGCACACAGCTGGCGGGTGCTTCTGGGGGTTAAGCAACATGACGTGCGCCCCGCTAACGCGCTTCATGCACAACCTGCTGCCTTGACATAGGAACATTTTGCGTCTCGTTGTACAGGCACTGGCAGAGTGGAATGGCCGCTACGAGACCAAGTACGGCCACATCTTCATCATCTGTGCCACCGGCAAGTCGGCACAGGAGATGTTGGCAGCCATCCAGCAGCGGTGAGCACAGGGGTGTCGGGTGAAGTGGGAGGTATACAAACCAACAGCTTCAGTATCTCCCACAGCAAGCACCACCTTCCAGCTCCCGCTGCCTTCTCTGTGTCCCCAGGCTCCCGCTTTCTGTGTGTGGTGCTGTGTTTCCAGGTGAGGATGGCGTCCAAAGACACCGATTGGGTGAGTGCACAGAGGCACAAACACCAAGGGGTTGGAGGACGCCACAGAGGGCAGGGGGTACAGATGCAAGCAGTGCAAGCAGGCCATCTGCGCGCACACATGACAAGCCCGCCTGGGCAGCCCATGGGGAGGGGCAGCCAGGTGAGACGCCGGCGCAGTGGCGGGCACAGGTGCAGGCAGGCGGGCACAAGGGGGCACATATTGGCAGGGCACAGGTTAGGCACAGGCAGGGCTAGCAAGGGGAGGCGGGCGGGTGCAGGGGATGAGCGGACCCAACTGCAATACCTACCCCGCGCACAACCGCAAAGCACTGGGCGTTTGGCTAATGAGACCAGCAGCCCAGGCTTCACCGGATGTTGACGCTGCGCATCATGGAGCTGGCAGCGGCCGCAGGCTTGGCACCCTTGAGAGGGACCGCCCCCGCAGGCTCGCCGAAGCAGCTCCAGAAGCGCAGGGTCTCATCCGCGGCGGCGCTGACCACAGTGGTGCCATCGGGGCTCTGTGCCAGGTGCAGCACCCGAGAGGTGTGACCGGTGAGCTCCGCCACCTTTGCCATGGAAGGGTACTTCCAAAGGCAAAGCTGGTTCTGGCTGCGGGGCGGGGAAAAGCAGGAGGGAAGGGGGCCAACAGCAGTAGGTGAACATGCATTGTGGGGCAAGCCAGCAGTAGCCAAGTGCCAACAGCTAGCTGCCCACACACACAAGCGCCCGCTTATCCCAGCCTCTCCCTCACCTGAAACCATGTGAGGAGAGGAGCTCCCGCTCGTGGCGGTTCCATTGCAGCGAGCAGACTTGGCTGCCGGTGTCAATGGAGTTAAGGAGGGCCCCTGCAAGCAGAGGAGGAGTCACCAGGGTGCTGATGAGTAGGTGCAGTTGAGGCTGGTTGGCGAGGCGCACGGCACTGCCCCTGAGCTATGGAGAGAGCTGTGTGCTCTCTCACCAGTGTGCGTGTTGTGGAACTTGATGGTGCGGTCCGCAGTGCCGCCGCCAGTGGCCAGCAGGTTGCTCTGGAACGGGCACCAGGCGAGCGCCTTGACAGCGGCCTGGTGTGCCGTGATGCGGTGAGTGGGGCGGTCGTTTGCCGCGTCCCAGATCATCAGCAGGTTGTCGTTGCCGCCGCTGGCCAGCTGCAGCAAGGTGTAGAGAGGGACAGGTCGGGGTGAGTGCTGGGATGTTGAGAGGGGGCGACACATGCCTGGCATGTGAAGCAGCTTATCTGGTGCTGCCGTCACCCCGTTTCACACACAGCACACCTCTTCCAGATAGCACCCCCTCACTGCAATGAAGTCACAGCAAGCAGAGCATCACACCGTGCTCAACACCTCATGCAGCCAGCACCAGCCACTCCGAGCCAGCTTGCAGAGGGGGGCTGTGTGCGAGGCGGGGGTGAGGGCAGCGTACCTGGGTGCCGTTGGGAGACCACTTGAGGCCGCAGACCTCCTGCTCATGGCCGCGCAGCGTGGCGGTGATGTGCTCACGCACGCGCACGTCATGGTTGAGGATGAGGGAGTCGCGGCCGCCGGTGGAGAGGGTGTGGTTGTTCCACGACAGCGAGCTCACGCGGGCAGCGTGGCCGGTCAGGTTGCGGATGGGCTTGCAGCGCTCCGCGTCCCAGATCTGGGTGAGGGAGTTGGAGGAGCCCACCGCCAGGTGCTTGCCGTCGGCAGCCCAGGAGATGGAGGTGATGTAGTCATCGTTCTGGACGGACATGAGCTCCTGGATGTCACCGGAGGAGGCGTTCCACAGGTAGACCGTCTGGTTGAGGGCGACAGCCACCTGCGGCGACAGGGGGTACGGAAGGAAGGGGAGGGGGCACAGGAAAGGTGAGCGGGGCAGCTGTACGAAGGCAGGGAATTGTGAATGATTCGGCCAAAGTCACCTGCAATGGGGGGAGGTGGCAGGACCACAAGCATAGCTCCCCTGCATCACCCATCTGGCGCTTGGCTGCCCCCAGGCTCCCGCCCAGACCAGGCACCCCATGCACAGCACATTCCTCAACTCACCGCGTTGGTGGAGCTCCAGTCGAGCAGGTTGAGGTAGTAGTCGTCGACGAGGTCGGGGGCATCCAGGATGCGGTCGGGCATCTGGGGCACCCCGCGGAAGGTCTTCTTCACCTTGGGGCCGTTGTTGGCGGTGTACAGGGAGGCCATGGGGTTCTCGAAGCCGTCAGCAGGCGCGGGCGCCTTCTGCTTGAAGGCCAGGATGCGGGAAGCGGCGTCCTGGCCCAGGTTGGCAGCCAGCTGCTTCTTGTACTCCATCTGCGAGGGGAGAGGCAGGTGGGGAGGCGGGAGGGAGGCGGAAGGTGCGGGTGAGGATGGGAGCAGTCGGGTGCATGCATTCTGGGCTGGGTTGTGTGAAGGCGGCCTAGCATAACGCGCAGAACCGATGCCAGTGTATCAACAGCGCACTGCGCACGCTGCTGCACACTGCCCCCCAGGCAAGCTAAGGCTACAGCCCCTTCTGCCGCTGCCAGCGGCGGCACCCACCTTGGTGGGGGACTCGGCGCCCAGGTTCTCAACGTCCCGGGACTCGCGGGAAACGTTGTAGTTGGCAACATCGAGGTTGCTGGCACTGCGGTTGGGGATGAAGCGGTCCATCTGCGGGGAGGCGGGGAAGTGAACGTTGATCTTCGGCCATCCCGGTCAGCCGTTGGCCGCCGCCGCCGCCGCCACGCACCTTGCCCGCATTCTTGGAGTGCACCGCAAACTTGGGGGGCGTCCTGCCGGCGGCGGGGGCCACGCGGGCGGGGGAGGCAACGAAGGCGGTGGAGGCCATGTTGCTAGTGGGGTGGTTGTGGGGTAGCTCTAGCGGGGGCTAGGGGGGCGTTGGGTTTGTGCGGGAGGCACAAGTCTCTTGCGATAAAGTTGGCAAAAGACGAAGGAGCAGGACAAAAAGTTCATTTTGTACCCCAGCTGACGACAGCTGAAGAAAGCTGTCCGAGCAGCCATCCGCCGCCCCTGGGTCCGTCCGGGCGATCGCCCAGTGATTGCAGGGGCATAGCCAAGCGGGCAGGGAGGCCAGGGACGCCGCACAGGCTGTGGGTGCTGCACGGAGGTGCTGCACGGATGTGACCATCACCACGCGGCCGTTGGCTGCCCCCGCCATTCACCCATCCCTGCCTGCCCCCCTCCTGCCTGCAGCTACACCAATTCCCCTGCGGTCGAGCTCACCAACGCCGCCGTGGAGCAGCAGAAGATCACGGAGCTGAGGCTGCGGCGCACGTTTGGCGGCGAAGCCGCCGCCGGCGCAGCACCCAGCTCTACTGCCGCCGATGCAGACCGCCGCGCAGGTCGGCTCTTGGCGCAGCTCGCGCCGCGCGCAGGTCTGCGGCGGCACGAGCATGGAGCTACGCTTGCGCACCTGCATTACTGCTCCTGATGACTGCTGGCCTGCGCCCGCACCTGCAGCCTTCTGCATCCTCCCGCCCGCCCGGCCTCACCCCATTTTGCTGCGCCCCCTCCGCCCCTCCACCCCGGATGCCCCTTGCAGACGCGCCCCCCGCCAGCGGCCGCTCCCCCATCACCACCCACGTGCTGGACACGTGCCTGGGCCGCCCCGCGCCAGGCGTGGGCATCATTTTGTCGCGTGCCGCGCCCGGCAGCGCC
>JTEE01000164.1:418375-436331 GCA_002896455.3 Chlorella sp. ArM0029B
CGGCGCCCACCGCTTGGGAGCTGGTGGCGCTGGGGCGCACCAACGCCGACGGCCGCGTCGGCGACCTGCTGCCCGCCAGCGGCTACATTGCGCCCGGCCACTACCGCATCGCCTTTGATGTGCACGAGTACCAGGAGAGGGTGCGGCAGGAGCACCCCGCCTTCTTTGCTGCCCGCCGCTTCTACCCCGCAGCCTCGGTGGACTTTGAGATCCGGCCTGACCAGGTGAGGGGCCGAGGGGGCGTGGGTGAGGTGTTGTGATTTGGGCTGTGCAGTCTGGCCTGTTGCGTTGCAATGCAGGTGCAAGGTTGGCCCTGGCGTTTGGCCTTGGCTGGCAACTGGTGCATGCAGGGTGCAAACGCTCGGCTTTGCAGTGGGCTGGGCGCAGCATCTAACCCCGCTGCCAGGGAGGTGACGCAGCGCAGTGGGCAGCATGAGAGCCAGCCGAGTGAAATGCGCACTGCCAGACGGACACGCACACACCCCTTTGATAGCCAGCCTGACGTACACGCACACACCCCTCCAACAGCTAGCCTAATGCCAGCGCCTGCCCGCCCCTGCCACGCTTGCCTATGCCCTGCAGACCAAGCAGCACTTCCATGTGCCGCTGACCTGGAACCCCTTTGGCTACAGCACCTACCGCGGCAGCTGAGGGGAGGGTGAAATCAAGCCCACAGTATATGCACCCAGCTCGGGGCCATCAGCTTCAGCAGTCAGCGCCCAGCGGGGGACCAAGCAGGCCAGCCGCCTCCAAGTGGTGAAAAGAGTATGCCCGCTTGTAGTTAGGCACATGTTCTCTCTCTTTGAAGACTCTGTACCAATGTTGCATGTAGTTGTAAGATATTGAACAAACATATAGGGTGAGGCGCTGCAGTGCACAGTGACAGGGGCGGGCTGGAGCAAGCAGCATACGAAACAGTGCGCAGTGCTGGCACAACGACATAGAGGCAACAGACAAGAACATGGGATGAGCCATAGGGGCGGCACGATGTGGATACAGCTAATGGTGCGGTGCAGCAGCGAGACGTTGGCGAGCGCCTGCCTTCACGAGGAGCAGGCGGCAATGGCCTCCCGAATGACGATGGCCCAGTCGCAGCAGTCCTCCACAGTTGCTGCCTGCAGCGTCTGCGTGCGTGGGCGCCCGCTGAAGAGGGCAAAGCCGCCCAGGGCGCTGGCGCCTGCCTCGATGATTCGAAACACGGGGGCCTCGCCTGCAGGGAGAGCGGGAGGGTGGGGAAGGGGGGAGTGGGGTTGAGTGTGACAGAGGGGAGTGGGGAGCGGACGCGGGTGGGTGGAGGGTGGGTGGAGGGTGGGAGGGTAGGCCCGGGTGGCAGCAACACATGTGTGTTTGTTTTGCAGGCAAGCGCAACAACCAGCACAGGTGCCCAGCACGAGAATCCCAGCGTGGCGCAGCGCTCACCCTCCTCGAATGAGCAGCGCGAGAGGTTGATGGTTTCCAGGGGAGGGGTCCAGCTCTGTGCGCCGCCCCAGGACAGCTGGCCCCCGCTGGGCACGCTGCGCATGCTGCTGGCGCTGGTCCTGCCGCTGCCATCCCCCCCGCCGCCGCCGCCGCCGCTGCCTCTGCCAGAGCTGCTGCCGGCGGTTGTGGCTGCCGCCTTGGCTGCTGCAGACTCGGGTAGAAAGAAGTGGAGGAAGCCGGCACGTGTGAGGACCAGGTGCCCCTGCCGCCACCTGCTGCTCGAGCTGTTCCACCTCTCCATGCTGCCCTGCCTGCACAGGGGGGAGAAGGGGGCCAAGCGTGCAGCCGCGCAAGTTGATCATACCGAGAGTGCAGGCATGCAGCAGGTGCCGCGGAGCAACACATTCTTGGTGCTGTGTGTTCTGGTCTTGGTGAGTGAGTTTGCTTCGGAGGCAACAGTGCTTGGGGAGTTGGCTGCCACGTACGCTGACACCAGCAAACCGCTGCCAACGGCTCCTCACCTCACAATCTCTGCGCTGCCCAGCAGCTCTGAGCAAATCTGGTCCACAGCCTCTCGCTGTCGCTCCGACAGCGCATCCGCGCTGCGCCCATGTGCAAGTGAAAGGACAGGGAGCAAAGCAAGATAGTTACTGGCTGCGGCAGGAGGGGCCACGTGTGCCTGCATCAGGTCCCGCTGCATGCGTGCCTGACCCTCCTCCAGTCCTCGGCACACCTCACTCCCTGCCTTCCACGAGCATGCGCAAGAGCGGTGCCCACCTGTGCACGCTGCTGGCCGCGGTGTGTGTGAAGGCCTCCAGGTCAGCATCGGCATCAATCTGGGACAGCAGCTCTTGCAAGTCATCTGCGGGGCAGGGCAGGGCAGGGTAGGGCATGCAGAGGGTGACTGGCAGGGCGGGGCAGGGCAGGGTGTGCGGGGGATTGAAGGCAGGACGGGGCAGGGCAGGGCATGCAGAAGGGGAAGCCGGGGCAGGGAGGAAGCGGTAGAAGAGGTTGGTGAGGGTGTGGGGGCATGGAACGGAGTAAGCGGAGAATGACACGTCCTGTAACTGGAATAAGGGTGGATACATGAGATTGGAGAGAGCACATGGCCACGTGCACACCTGCCCGTGGAAAGAGCCGCCTGCCCTCCCCACCTGCTCAGCAGCCCAGCTCAGGTGCATCCGCTCTGTGTGTGCCCGCCCCCGCCTGCCCACCTGCGATCTGCTGCAGCGGCACCACCGCAGATTTGTAGATGTGCACAAAGGTGCCCAGAGACGCCTGCACAGTAGTGGCCCGCCGCCGTTCCAGGTCCCCGACTCGCTGCGGCAGGCAGTGAGGAACAGGAAGGCCAAAATGAGGGTCGCTTGAGGAGTGGAGGGGGCACTAATGGTGGCAGCAAACAATTGAAAGCACTGTTGCCGCTTCCGTCGCTGCATGCTCCTGCTGCTGCTGCCAGGCTGCGCATCCCTGCTGCTGCCCTGCTGCTGCCAGGCTGCCAGGCTGCTCCCCTGCTGCTCCCCTGCTGCTCCCCTGCTGCTGCCCTGCTGCTGCATGGCAAATCCAGCGGGGCCTAAGCAGGGCGGGGTGGGCACTCGCAGAGCAGCCACGCCGTGCTGGCAGCAGCAGCAATCCACCCGCAAGGCATGCGAGGAATGGACGCTCACACAACACCCCGCAGTTGCACACAGACACTCCAGCATTGCTTGCACAAGGGGTGGGTGAGCATGTAAGGCAGCCTGCTAAGAGGTTGCCACAAAACAGGCGCATGATCCTTGCGCTGCGGCCAGCTCAGCGGCCACCAAAACCGGCCCTGCACCCGCTCAACCCCACCTGGAAGGCCTTGGCGAGGTACTGCCGCTCCACATGCTGCGCGCGCTGCAGCCGCACCTGCTGCTCAACCAGACCGCCCTCTGCAGGGGGGCAAGGAGGGACCAGGACGTGCTCAAGCAACCTTCTGAAATTGTATCATCAAGTCGGCAGACAATGGGGGGCATGCCCACACCGTGGCAAGGAAGGCAGAGTGGGCCGCCGCTCGTGTGGCGTGTGGTGCAAGGCAGGCGGCTGGCTGCTCCCAGCACAGCACAGCGCAGCACAGCGCAATGCAGGCGATGCACGGCAGCGGCTCCCCCATCTGTCAACCCCAGCCCCGACCCCTGCCTGCCTACCCTCCCCGATCCACAAACGAGCCCACCTGTCAGCCAAGGGTCGGAATCCACGCCCCGCCCGCGCGCCCCCGCCCGCGCGCGATGCGCCGCCGCCACATCCAGCGCTGCACAAGCCTCCTGATGGCTCTTCAGCGCCCCCTTGAGCGCATGCCGGCTGGCCTCCACCTCTTTCTTGGCCCGGGCCGCCCCGTGCACCACCTCATCACAGGCGCCCCGCAGGTCGGTCACCAAACCCTGCATGGCCTTGATCGCCTCTTGCAGCCGCTCTGCCACCTGCAATGGCATGTGTGGGCACGTGCAGATGAGCAGTGTTGGTGGGTGCAGGGTGTTTGTAGGCAGGGTTTGTGTGCGATGTGTGTATGGTGTGCAGGGTGCACGCGTGCAGGCTTGGAGCGGTGGCTTTGAAGGGGGCCGGCTGCACAGAGACTGCCGGTGCAGAAGGTCAGGCAGCTGTGGGCCCGCCACCACACACACTACCTGCCTGCAGTTACCTGCCGCTCGCCACCCTGCCGCTCCCCACCTTGCCGAGCTGTACCACACATCGCACACACACAGAGCTGTGCTGGTGCCCCACCCACACCTGCTGGCAGGTCTGGTAAGCTGCCTCCCAGGGTCACCGCCACTCACCAACCTGGCCCAACCACAGGGCGGTGTACGTGGAAACCTGTGAGCTCAGCACAACAACGTAACAAGAAATGGCCTGCACATGCCCATCATATGCCCGAAAGCTGCCCACCACCAACTTCCCGGGCTGCCGCGCCGCGCCTCGCTGCACCACGCATGCCATGCTCTGCGCCGTCACGAACAGATGTCCCGCCCACCCACGCCACTCCAACTACCCACCCACCGACTTGTGTGAGTGACCCATCAATGCCGGCAGGTCAGAAAACTGTTCCATCGCGGCACGAAGCGAGGGACCGTCTGCGTCACTGCACAAGCTCAGCTGGGCCACTGCTGACATGGCACGTGCATAGGAGGCCTCGGCGGCAGCAAACGCCTGCAGGAGAGGAAAGTAGGGCAGAGAAGTAGAGACCAGAGAGTCTGAGAGCGCTCAGCGGCAGAAGCAGGGTGTGCAGGAGGAAAAAGAGGTGGTGGGCTTGGCCCAGGCATAGCGTGAGGGCTCGGCGGCAGCACCCACCTGCAGCATGCCCAGCACACCCACCTGCAGCATGCCCAGCACACCGCTTGCCAACAAGCAACCCTCACAAATGCCCAATCGCTTACAGCAGAAGGCAACACGGCGACTGCGTTACAGTTCAATACGGGCTGTATTGAAGGGCATATGCCCACCTCCAGCATGCACGAACCAGCCCTGGCAAGTGGCCCAGCACCCGGGTGTGGCCTCGCATTGTCCAATAGGGCACGCAGACGGACGAAACGGGGGATAGCTGAGGCGAATACCCCCTGCCTTTCACTTTACCCACCTGCAGCACGCCCAGCGTGCGCTCTGCCACCGTGCGCCCGCTCTGCAGCCGCCCCAGTGTCAGCCCCGCCATCTGCTGGTTGATCTTGCTCTCCTCTGCGGCATCCCCATCCAGCTGGTCTATCACAGCTGTCAGGCTGTCCAGCTCTTGCCCGCTTTGCAAGTGGTGCTGCAGGGCGGCGCCTGCACCTGAGCTGGAGCCGCCGCCGCCGCCCCTGCTGCCGCTGGCACCGACGGGTGAGTCTGTCAGCGCACGGCGTGCTGCGCGTGCTATGTCAGGGTTGCGGGCAATGTCTTTCATGAAGCTGAACTTCTCGGGCGTGTTTTTGGCGCTGCTGGCCAGCGAGCGGCGGGCCGCACGCTCCATGAGGCGAGAGGTGGGGCTGTCTGGGTCGGCGACCAGCCTGCAGCGTGCATGAGCAGCGGGTGCAGCGGCGGGGTAGGCTCACAGTGATAGATTGCGTGAAGGGAGCGTGTGGTGAGAGAGCGCCAGCAGGCGGCAGCGGCAGAGGGGCGGCGGGCAAGTGGGAGCGGCGGCAGGCGGCAGGGCAGAAGAGTGGAACACCTGCGCGGCCCGTCGCTGAAATCGCTTCCCAGAGGACTGAGCGACTCTCCATCGCTCTCATCTCCGCCTTCCCTTGTGCGCAGCCGCTGCGACACGATAGTTAGCGGCGCAGACAAGGGGTGTGGTCCTGCACCTGCACAGGGCAACCACATCGATGACATCAGTCAAAGTGATTTGCAACGGAGCCTGTCCGGCACGCCAGGCAGCTTGCTCCGAGCGGGCCAAACCTGACAGGGGGTCCGTCATGGCGCCCTCAGCCTTCCGACACGCCTGGTACCGTGCAGAAGGCGCTGAATCACAATGGACGACGCCCCGCCTTCAAACCCCAGCAACCCCAGCATGCCACAGCGCGGCGTGACCGCCGCACGGTTGTTGCTCTAGGAGATTACTGCCCCCACGGCCCCCGCTGCCCCCGCTGAGGACACCAGCATCGCTGCGGCCGCGGCCGCCCTGCAGCTGAGCTCCAGCGTCACCGACGGCGCCAGCGCCTCAATGCGCGGCCTCACCCCCTCCAGCAAGACGGGCGCCCGGCGCGCCCCCACCCGGCTCTCCCCCATCGGCACGCGCGCCACCATGGGCAGCAGCCAGTAGAAGCACGGCACAAGAACCCCCACCCTATCCAGCACAGCAGGAACAGCTCCCCCAGCTCCCACAGCTCCGGGTTGAGCAGCCGCGCCGCCCCCTCCGACCCCACCCCTCCCGCGCCCGGCCAGCAGCAACGCTTCCGCGCCAGCGCACACACCTCTCATGCCCTGCTCATGATTGCCCCGAAATCTCCATTGCACGCTTTCCCCAGCCCAGCCCCTAATGCCCGATAGACAACACACTTGCCCACCCCGCCGCCACCGCATTTCACTGACGCTCTGTCCCACTTCACCCTGCCCCCCTTTGAGCCGACGCCCCGACCCCCGACCAGCCACAGCCCTGCCATTCCCCCGATTTCACACAGCCTCCTTCCCGCCCTTTTGGATCCTCTCAGAAACTCGAAACCCTCCGCTGACTCCGCCGTGCTATGCATGACTTCCTCCTGTAACATCAAACAGCCTCTAGGAGATTACGACGAGAGCTACGCATGTCAGATCATCAGATGTGTGATTTGAAATGTAGCTAGGGAAACGGTAACTGAAATTAGTTCGCAAGTCAACAAAACTGAAGTGTTTAAGCGCTAGCGTGTGCCTGCCGTGGGCGCCAACCACGGGTCAGACGGGGGCAGGCCGGCGCATGGTGGCTCTCGCGAGCACGGCTCATGCCGCATCAGCCCCGCCTGCTTCATGTGGCATGCACCCGTCATCAGAACATGTCGTCCTCGTCTTCCGATTGCAGCTCGTTGTAGAACACCTCGCCCGTGCTGTGGCTCGCCTGTGGCACCATCACCGACTGCACAGGGGGCAGGCAAGGCGGCGTTTCATGGCGGGCTGAGTGGGGCCGGAGAGAGCGATTGGAGCAGAGCAGATTGGCATGTGTGCGAAGCTAGATGTGAGTGAGGATCCACCAGACGCAGATGAGATCTGGCCGCAGGCACAGCGGTGGCAGGAGGCACGGTGGAAAGCTGTAACGACTAGACTAGAGGCACGGTGGAAAGCTGTAACGACTAGACTAGAGGCACGGTGGAAAGCTGTAACGACTAGACTAGAGGCACNGAAAGCTGTAACGACTAGACTAGAGGCACGGTGGAAAGCTGTAACGACTAGACTAGAGGCACGGTGGAAAGCTGTAACGACTAGACTAGAGGCACTGTGGAAGCCCCGCCTGCCAGCTGCAGGCCCAGGCTCCCCACACGTTCCGCGCACCTGCTCTATCGCTTTGCGCACCGCCTCCTCGCTCTGCGGCATCTGCCGTGGGATGGTCAGCACCCGGTCGTTGTACTCTAGAGTGCCCGGCAGCAGGTTCCTGGGCAGGCGGGAGGGAGGGCAGGTTGGCAGGTTGGTGTTGCTGGGTACGTTGCATTGGCATCACAGGGAGCATGCCCTATGTCACAACGAGCGGGCAGGGGGACAGGGCGGGGGTGGTTGGATATGGAGAGGATCACTGGAGAGTCAATATAAGTTACACCGCAGCTAGGCTGCCCCCCTGGCTTGAGCTGCACGCTGCTTTGAGCAAGGCCGGCGGGAAGACACCAGCAGGCAGGCAGGGCAGACCGGCAGGGCGGGGCTGGGCTGTGCTCACTTGAGGAACCATGGGTGCTTCTTGATGTCGGCCACTGAGTAGCGCTGCGGGCAGGGAGGGAGGGGGCGGGGAGAGGGGGGGGAATGGGGGCATTCAGGACGCATGGCTGTGGCGAAGGGGAAGGCCAAGCTCTGCAGGCGCACAACAAGCCAAGCCTGCAACTTTGATCATCACAGCACAGCACAGCGCCGCGCCGCGCAGCGCAGCACGGCACAGCACAGCACGACACGGCACGGCACAGCGCAGCGCGGCGCACCCTGGCGTGGTCTGGGTCCAGCATGTGCCGCACAATGTCTTGGCACTCGGCAGACACCGGCTTGTACTTGGGGAAGTCAAACTCGCCAGCCGCCATGCGCCGCAGCATCTGCACGTGTTGAAACGAAGTTGAAGGGCAACGGCAAGCAGGCCGGTGGGTGGACGAGCGGGCGTGTGAGGGAAGGCACAGCTGGCGTGAGAGCTGGAAGGGCGGCGGCGGCAGCCAGGACTGCCACTGGGCCAAAGCTATCCTCGGGAGCCCCCTCTGCTGAGGTGGGCGCACCTCAACAAACGCGGCACGTTGCTCAGGGCTGGCAGCCTCGTCAGACACTGGCAACACCCACATCACCCTCACCCGATGCGTCTGCACTGCCTCGCCGCCGGCGCCGTTGTCGGCGAATGGGAAGGTGCAGAAGAGGGTGACGTAGAGCAGGACGCCACAGGAGAAGACGTCGGCCTTCATGCCGTCGTAGGCGCAGCGAGACACGTTCATCAGCACCTCTGCAGTACCGGTGAAATGGGAGGGCAGTACGGCACAGTGTGGGAGGGGAGGGGGCACAGCTACGTGTGTGGCCGGCGAGGTCACTGTGGCTGTGCAGTCGCCGGCGTTTCAAGATGCCCTTGAAAGCTGCTGACCATTGCAGGCCGCCCATTGCAGGCTGTCACTCCAGCCCCACCTGCCAACCCGGTGCGACACAGTTCCCGCTTCATGAGACAGCAGGCGGGGCTGCTGGGCTGGTCAGCTGCTGCCCTGCCCTGTCCCCAGGCATTTTTTGCCCCACCCAAAGAAGCCCAGCGGGCACCCGGGCACATTCCCACCCGCCCACCTGGCGCCACGTAGTTCATGGTGCCGGCGCGCGTGGTGGGGGCGCTGTCCTCCAGTGACTTGGCGTACCTGGGAAGGATGAAAGGGTTTGCAGGGCAAGGGGAGAGGAGAAGCAGGTGTGGGAGAAGGGGCGAAACGGGGGCGGGCAGGCGGTGTGAGGCGGCACTGATAGCACCGCACTGCCTGCGCGCTGCGGTGTGACGACGCTCTCCCGGCCCCGCTAGCTCACCCAAAGTCGCACAGCTTCACCATCGGGGGCTTGCCCGGCACCCGCACCAGCAGCGTGTTCTGCGCAGGTGGGCACGGCGGGGAGGTGCACGAATGCTCAGGCCGTCCATGCGCCGCGTGGACTTGCTGGTTTCATTCAAAGATGCATTCATTCGTTTCCAGCGCCGCAGCAACACAAAAGTGTGCGGCATATGTGCGGCAGTGGAATCGCCCGTCTCGCCGACTGGTGGCTCAGGTACCCACACTGCCAGCCTCCCCAGCACTTCCTCCTGCCTGACCATCTCCAGTGGGCTGCCTCACCTCTGGTTTGATGTCCCGGTTCATGACCCCCATGCGGTGGCAGTAGTCCATGGCCAGCACCTGACAGAGAGGCAAGGTAGGGTGGAGGAAGGGAGATGTGGGAGGGGAGGCAAGGTGGGGTGGAGGAAGGGAGATGTCAATCCGGGGGGTGGCAGGTGAAGGCGAGCGGGCACAGGGAGCCCCTGCTAAACCCCAACCCCTCCCAACCCCAGCTGCGCCCGCTGTGCCTCCTGCTCTCCCCAAGGGGAATGGGGCAAGTGCTCCCAGGGGACGACGACGCACCCACCCACCGAGTAGGTGCTGCAAGAAGCAGCGTGCATCGAGCTCCCCCAGCCCGGGCTGCGTGCCCCCTGGATCACTCTCTGCCCACGCACTGCTTAGAAGCCAAGTGTCGTCACCTTAGTGCGCGCGGGCCTCCCCCAGCCCCAGCTGCGCTGTCCCTGCCCTGATCTGCCTGGGATGGAGCCAGGGTTTATAACCTTTACCAGCAACCAGACAGCAGGCCGCACCCACCCACCAATCGCTGGAAGGTGTAGCGCGCCCCGTCCTCCTCAACCCCAGCTGCGCTGCGCTGTCCCATAATCACTCTCTGCCCATGAACTGATGGGATAGCTGCCAGATTGCTGGATGTTTCCAGGGCGCATAGACCAGCCAGAAGGCCGCACAAGCTGGCCGCACCCACCCACCCACCCACCAGTTGCTGGAAGATGTAGCGCGCCTCGTCCTCGCCCAGCCCGTGCTGCGCATTGATGAAATCAAGCAGGTCCCCGCCATTCACAAGTTCCATGGAGATGCACAGGAAGGGAGGGGCGGCAAACACCTCGCGGAAGCGCACCACGTGCGCGTGCAGCAGCTTCTGCGGGCAGGGCCGGCGGGTGGGTTGGAGATGCATGGGAGGGCAAGTCCGGACGGGGGCCAGGTGGTAGGGCGGCGCCGAGGAAGCCAGAGCAGAGGAAGCAGCAGGCAGGGATGCACATATGCATGCATGCTGCCGTGCTGGCGTGCGGGGCCTGGCGGTGGCGGCTGGCACTCACAGATAAGGGGAGACGCACGTGGCAGGCCAGGGCGAAGAAGCCGAGGAGGCACGCACGCACGCACGCCTGCCACTCGCTGTGCGTGTGCACCCACTGCCCTGAACCTGCTTGCCGCCCACAACCCACCATGTGGTGCAGTATCTCGCGGGCGATGTCCTTGGTGCTGTCGTTGGGCCTGCGGGCAGACAAACGAGCGTGATTAGGGTTCAAGACTGGGGCCGTGTGATAAGGCCGGCGGCGGCGGCGGCGGCGGCGCGAACCTTCCTGCCTGCCTGCCTGCCTGCTTTTAGTGCATCGCGCGCGCTGACTCTGCTGCACTGCTGACAAACGCAGGCCTGCCTGCAGCTGTGATAGGCCGTGGAGGAGGCCCCTCCGTAAAGCAGGGCCCCAACCGGCCTCGGAGCTCACCCCAGCCTCAAACACTTGATCGCCACGTCCGAGCCATCACTGGCGCGACCCTGCACCACCATGCCAAAAGCTCCGCGGCTCAGGGGCTTGAGCAAGCGATATGCCCCGCCGGTTGCCGCGGCTACCGCCTCCTGTGCGGCTGCGAAATCCGCCTCGGCGAACCCCATCGTGGGCAGGGAGCAAGAGAGGCGGCGTTGAGATTGATTGAGTGGACCCAAGTAGACCTTGTTGGCACTTGCCCAAGTAGGGACCTTGTTGGCAGACCGGAGTGCCTACGCAGACATCAGATCCCGATTTGATTTGCTCACCTTTAAAATTGAGGGCGCTGGGCTGACGCCTACTGCAGAGTCCCAGTACCGGGCAACAACCCACGGGTTGCCGCCGCCGCTGCGCCGGCTGCACTGGCTGCGCCCGCGTGAGAGTGGTGGGTCTGCCGCTGCCATCGCTGTCGTTGCTGCTGTCGTCGCTTGTGCCAAGTGCCTCGCTGCTGCTGCTGACCGCCTGAGGCGTCCCGAGGCAGATGAATCGCCGCTTCGCCTTGGAAGGAGGTCGCTCGAGCGCCATAAACAGGCGGCGGGCAGCGTCGCTTCAGCGGCGGCAGGGTGCCAACCCACAGACGGATGAGGCGGGTGGGCCGCTCGGGCGCAGGCCAAGTCGATCTAAGTCGAAAACGGAAACGGAGGGTCAAAATGCTACAATGTTTTGTGTGGGCCTGGTCTTTTGAGGCAAGGTAGGCCGTGTTGTGCAGAAAGGGCAAAGGGCACTCTTTCGGGGTTTTGCAGGCAATTGTGATACTTTGCGTTGACTCTCGAACCGCCTCAGAGCCGCATAACAGGGTGTCGTCATGTCGAGCTGGAGAGTCCACTCTCTCGCTGACCGTTTGATAACCCCTGCATACCGCCGGCCACCCCAAGAGCTTGGCCCATCCAACCTGATGTCAACACCCTTCTGCTGCTCCAATTCAAACTCTATGAGGCTGAAGGAGGCTGAAGGAGCTCTCAGGTGTGGTGCATGCAGGAACATGATACAACGACACTTGCGTTGAGTCTGCCGTCACAAACGGACAGAAGCACTACACCTTTCCTGTTGTTCCGCCACTCAACTGCAAAGTCACCAGCGGCCAGCGCGGCGTGCGGCAGGTAGTTTGACATGGGTGCACTGCCTTTCCGAGGCACTCAAGCACCCACATCACGACCTTGTGAAGAGAGTTCAGACCGAATTGCTCGGCAGCACCAGGCGAAGACCTCCCTGCGACTCTGCTCCCGCACCGCCCACACACCCTCCTGCCCCACCCGCTCCCCGCCACATGCGGCATGCCCACCCACCTCTTACGCAGCCGGAAAATCCCCGCACCTCAGTCTAAGAGGCAAGTGTGTTGACTTAGGCTGCACGTCCATCCATTACCGACCACCTGTCGCCTTGGCTCCGCATGCAGGCGTGAGCGCGTCAAGCGACACGTGCCACCTCACCACCTGCCAGCCACCTCTTCAGTGCTAGTTTGCCCGCAGCACAGCCGCTGCTTGTTGTTAGCATTACCGACAGAATTGACACAAAGGAGTACAACTGACGATGTGTATTCTTGATCAGGCAAGGACCTCGGCCGCAGCTGGCACAGGCGGGCAGCGGCGGCGGTGGTGGCGGCAACTGTAGAAGGGCCCAAGATGCCTTCCTCGCTCGCTCAATCCCGACACTGTGCAAAATACCCTTTGTAAACTGTAGCCATGGCTGCCGCACGTCTAGTGCCGTGCTGCCAGCACTTGCGGGCGGGCCTCGCCCGCTCAGGCAGGCAAGTGTCGCAAGTGCTCAAAATGTCGCGGCACCCTGTTATTATAAGGCGCTCGCCATCAAAGCGCGGGTGCATGTGGCTGGTGCCGCCAAGCCTCCGCCGCCTGCCGCCGCCCGCCCACCTCTTCCCACGAGCCTGTTTGCCTCTCCTCCCCTCGCCAGGGCTGCCACCGGCGTGCCACTCACAGCATGGCACCAGCATGCGCTGTCTAGAAGCCTTGCCTCAGATGCAGCCGGAGCGGCACCACCAGCCGCAATGTCGGCAGCGGCAGCAGAGCATGAGAGCGCCGCTGCCGCTGCTGGCGGCAGCAGCGGCGGCGGCAGCGAGGAGGCAGAGCCAACCGCCGTCTATGTGCACCTGCCGTTCTGCAAGGCAAGCTGACTTGCTGCCGCTGGTGCTGTTGTCCGCACCTGCAGCGCTGTTGCAGCGCTGAATGAGAGGCCAGGCACAGAGGCCTATGCAGTAGCGCGCGCAGGGGCCGCCTGCTCCGCTACCCTTGCGCTCGGCACGCTTCCGACCCCAGCATCACAACCTGTCACCTCAGCCAACATTGGCACTGTGTTTGCGCCCACCCGCTGCAGAGGAAGTGCTCCTACTGTGACTTCCCTGTCATTGCTGTGGGACAGAACCAGGCAGAGACGCCACATGTGCAGGTAGGTGGGCGGCCTGGCGGCGGCCCCCGTGATAAGCACTGCGGGCGGGGGCGGGCGGGTGGGCGGGCAGGACGGCGGCAGCAGCCTTCGCTCACTGCGCATGTCCGACCTTCTCCTGGCTGATTTCGAACTGTGTTTCTGTGCAGGACAACATGAGGAAATATGTGGAGCTGGTGCTGCAAGAGATTGAGGCCACGCAGCGGCTGAACCGCGGACCCCTGCAGACCGTCTTCTTCGGAGGAGGTGGGCGGGCACCGCGCCCATGCAATGCACGCTTTGCATGCAGTGCAGCACGGCGTGTTCCCACACGTGCAGGCATTGCGGCAGCTGCTGCCATCCCGCTGCCTCCCCCCCGCACATATCAGAACACCCCTCCGCTTGGCCTGCCTGCCCGCCCCTCTCTCCCTCCCTTTCCCCTCTCCTCCCCTCCCCTCCCTGCCTGCAGGCACCCCCTCCCTCATCTCCCTGCCGCTCCTGGAGCAGCTGCTCACGGCGCTGGAGCGCCGGTTTGGGCTGGCACCGGGGGCAGAGGTGTCCATTGAGGCTGACCCGGGGACCTTTGATGCCTCCCGGCTGAGGAGCTACCTGGGAATGGGGGTGACCCGTGTCAGCGTGGGCGTGCAGGTGGGTGGGTTGGTGGGTAGGTTGGTGTGTGGGTGGGAACCATGTTGATGATGAGAGGGTGAGGAGGGGTGAGCGGCTGAAGAGGCGGCCGCAACAGCGGGCGGGCCGGCGAACGGGCAGGGGTGGTCAGGCAGGTGGGGGGCAGCATTGCTATGCACGTGAGGGTGGAAAGCACAGGTGTGAAGCGCTGCAAGTGGGTTCCTCTTTGATTGAGGAACGGCCGGGGAAGCCTGCGAGCAGTCGGGGTGAAAAGAGGCTTCGCAGACTTTGGGCCCGCCCCATCTGCCCTCCCNGGGTGGGCAGGCGGGCGTGTAGATGAGGCAATCGGTGGGTGTGGCCGGTCAGACGGGGCGTGCAAGCACGCACAGCGGTTGTGCAGCCAGGGTGTCTTGGTGTGAGCAGGCGGCACAATAGTATATATATATATAACCTAAGAGAGTTCGTCTTCGGTGTCGCCTGGTGGGCTCTCTTCCCGTGAAAACCAAGTTAGGGGTGCAACGGGTGCTGCACAGCAAGGGGCACCTGCCTTGCGCTGCCCTTCCCTGCTGTCACTCATGCGAAATGATTGATGGTAGCGTACTGAGGGAGGGGCATGCCGCACCCCATGCCTTTGCCTGCCCCTCACGGAGCCTGCGCCTTGGCTTGTTTGTCACTTTGCTGCCGGTTACTTTTCTGTGCACTGCAGCACCCTGATTGAGGAGACGCGGGGCAACTCCATTTCCGAGAACATGGGCAACCGGGTGTGGCCCTGGGACATGGAGAACGGCATTCCCATCAACTGCGACTGGTGAGCGAGATGGAGGGCGAGCTGAGCAGGGAGAGCGTGGGGGCGGGTGGTGAAGAGTACCTCGTTGACCAAACACTGGGTGTATAGGGATGGGGCTTGTGGGGCGGGTGCCGGACCGTGCCAACTTCAGACAGCAGTGGGTGCCTCCCACATCTCATCATCCAAAGGCTCCCGCTTTGCCTGCTGCCGCCGCTGCTGGAGGGGATGGGGCGGGTGCTGCATCACAGCACCGTGCGATGTGGGAAGCCAGGGATCTTGGGATCATGGCATCCTCATTGACTGTGGCTGTTGAGCGGGGTGTGTGGCGCTGGGCATTAACGGCCAGCTTTCCCCATTCCTGTCCCCTGCCAGTCGATGTCAGCGCCTCCCTTCCTTTCCTCCTGCTTTCCTCCCCGCAGGTTCAAAGTCATTCAGGAGTGCCGGGACGACGAGAGCTACTCAAACGTGTGGCAAGTGCCAAGTGAGTGTGCTGTGCACAATGCACATCTGCGGCACACTTCTGGGTTGCTGCAGCGTGGTCAACTCTGTCTGTCTGTGTGTGGGTTACACGCCTAATCAGCACAAACCTGTGCTGATTGTGGTCAACTGGATGAATGATGATTTGAAGGATGCACGAGTGGGCTGCGTGGGCTGGAGGGTGGGNGTCCTCCGCCACAGCTCCGCCCAAACATCCGCCCTTCCCACCTTCTCTTTCCACCCTTCTCTTTCCACCCTTCTCTTTCCACCCTTTCCACCCTTTCCACCCTTTCCACCCTTTCCACCCGCCCGCCCTCCTCTCCCCCTCAGGCCTTCCAAGAGGAGCTGCTGTCCCTGTGCGGGCGGGCGCACGACGCGGCCGACGTGTACCGCGCGGTGGAGGCGGTACACGCGGCGGGCGTGCCCAGCTGGAGCCTGGACCTCATGTCGGGATTGCCGCAGGTGGGGGAGCAGGGTCGAGTACTGTGGATTTTTTCATGTTCAAATTGGCTGTGAATGCCCTTATCTATCAATGCTGTGGACCTCATGTCGGGCCTGCCGCAGGTGGGGGAGCAAAGGGTGGTGGGGGCGGTTTTTTTGTTTTTGTTGTATGTTTTGGCAGTTCTCTGCTGCCAGCGTGTGGAGCTCAAGTCGGGCCTGCCGCATGTGGGGGGGCAAAGGTTGGTGCGGGCGTGGGTAGTATATATTTATAGGCAGCTGTGAATCCCCTCATCATGCAATGCTGTGTACGGCACGTCGGGGCTGCCACAAGTGTGCGGGCAAGCAGTGGGGCGAGGGGCGGGGTGTTTGTCTGTTGCAGCTGTGAATCCCCGCCTCATCACTCATTCACAATCGTATATAGTATGAGCCCCTTGATTGTTTTAAATAAACCTCCATCTCCATCTGCTTGCTGCCCCCTCCTACAATTGACCGAGGAGATGTGGGGGCGTAACCTGTAAACCCGCCTTGATCCGCGCTGCCTTTGCCCCGTGCTTGGCCTGCCGCTGACTGATGAAATGTGGGGACGCAGCCTTGAAATTATGCAGTAACCACGCGGCCCTCTGCCCTCTGCCTCATGTGCTTTGCAGCTGACTGAGGAGATGTGGGCCGCAGCTTAAAAGAATGCACTAACCACGCTCTGCCCTCTGCCCTCTGGCTCATGTCATGTCTGCCGCTGACTGTTGAAGCGTCAGGGCGCATCTTGGATTATGTGTCCACTGACCCTCTGCCGCACACGTGATTTGCAGCTGACTGAGGAGATGTGGGGGCGCAACCTGGAGAAAGCCTTGGACGCACAGCCGCGCCACATCTCAACTTACGACCTGCAGGTGACTGATGGGACGGTGGGGGCGGGTGGGGGCGGTGCGGTGCGGTGGGGCAAGAATGGGGTATACGTGACAGGTCGTGTTGTTTACGCGTGCACCCCTGCACCTCGAAAGGCAATGTCCAGGCCCTCTATGCGGCTGAACAGACGATTCGCAGGTGGGACAGGGGCAGACGTGCCTCTGCGTTAGTGAAGGCCGAGGGCTGGCAGATGAGCCCTCAGGAGCCCGTGTTGCGCTGCCGCCCGCAGCCCTGCCGGCTGGCCGCCCACACAGCGGCCCTGCTGTTCTGCCTCACCAGCCCACCCTCCACGCCTGACCCCCCCTTTGCCTCCCTGCCCGTGCCTCAGCCCACCCTCCTCGCCTGGCTGACACCCCTTTGCCTCCCTGCCCGTGCCCCGCACTCAGGTTGAGGACCACACACCCTTTGCCCGGCGCTACTCCCCCGGTGAAGCCCCCCTGCCCAGCGACGAAGCGGCGGCAGCCATGTACCGCCAGTCCAGCGCCGTGTTGGGCGCAGCAGGTGGGAATTTCGGGCAGGGGATGGGGAGGCGGTGGGGAGGTGTATCGGGAGGTATATCGCAACGGCAGGGGGTACATGGATGGTGGGCAGGGGACCTGTGTCGAGCCGACCTGCCCTGCCGTCTCTTCACGGGCCCCGCTGACTGCCCCGGCCCTGCCTCATCCCCCGGCCCTGCCTCTTCCCCCTGCCCTGCCTGTTCCCCCGGACGTGCCGTGAGCTGCCACTCCCCCATACTCATCACACGCAACTTCCCCTCAGGCTTCGAGCACTACAAGGGCCTGCCGCTCTTCTGCCCAATCCCCATGCTCTCCTTGCCACCGCCTTCTGCTTCGCATCTTTGTTATCCCCTCCCCCGGCACGGGGCCCACGAGGCCAGCAACTTTGCTTCAGCATCACTGTGCTGCGGTTGGTTTGCACACACGCTTCAAAAGCACCCCCCTGCGCACATGCACAAACTCCCCGCACACATATCTCCCCCCGCAGGCTACGAGCGCTACGAGGTCAGCAACTTTGCGCTGCCCGGCCACCGCTGCGCCCACAACATGGTGTACTGGCAGGGGCTGCCCTACTACGCCTTTGGGCTGGGCAGCGCCTCCTACCTGCAGGTGCGACCGGCGGTTGTGACATTCATTCATTCATTTACAGCGCCGCAGCAACACAAAAGCAACACACGACAGGCGGTTGTGACATGGGACGTGTTGGCAGAGGGTGGAGGGGAGGGCTGGCAGAGGGTGGAGCCTGGCGGGGCCTGTGTGCGGCCGGCCTGGGCACCGCCTGCTGCCCTGCAGGTGCGGCAGGCGCACATGGGGTGGCAGAGTGCCGGTGGTTGATGCCACCTGGCGGGCTGCCACGTGTGCCACGTGGCACGGGTGCCGCCACGCATGCTTGCAGATGTGTAGCTCCCCTCCGGACGCCCCTGCAGCACGCACCCCACGGCTGCTTCTTGCCCGCCCCGCCCTCCTAACCCATGGCCCTGTGGCCCCGCTTCACCCCTCCCCATACGCCCTGCCCGCCCT
>JTEE01000164.1:443311-453605 GCA_002896455.3 Chlorella sp. ArM0029B
GTGGGTGGGTGGGTGGCAGCTCACGCGCTGGGCGGCGCAGGGCAGCGGCCCGAGGGCACGCGCTGACAGCTTGATAAAGGGCAGGCGGGACGCCTGCCGTCGCACTCTTGGCTGGGCAGGGGTTGCTACGCCGGCAGGGCCCAGCGCCCCTCATGGAGCAAGGAAGTCATGCCCCAATCATTGGGTTTTAGGGTTGAGGATCTTTTGTTTAGGGTAAACCCTAATGCCTCGTGCCTCATGCCTCATCCTTGTTCCGCCAGTGGTGCCCTCACATGCGAGAGCACCCTGACTCTTAAAGCCCGGCGGCCACCAAATCCTGGTGCCACGCTGGCACCCACAACCTGTTCGTGCCATACCTGCCTGGCCCCAGCCTGGCACCTGTGCGTCCCCCGGGACCAGGGCTCCATGCCGTGTCCATCAATACCCAATGCACTCTGCCCCCTTTTCCCTCCCTCAGTCTGGGACCTGTCTGAGCTGGGCGGCCCTTACACCATGGACTACGGCGATGACGGCAAGCACGGCGTGTTTGACATCCTCAAGGTGTGTGTGGGACGATGCAGCTGCAGCACACTTTTCCGTGTTACTGCGGCGCTATAAACGCGTGCTTGCATGCAGGTTTGTGTGCGGCTGGGTAGCTTGCATCAACCGGGGGCTGCGCTGCTCACACACGTGCCTTCCCGCAGCCACCAACAGCAATGTGTGGGGTGAGAGGGTGACTGTGTTTGTGCGCGCCAATCTAGCTTCTTCCTTGTGCAGGGGTGGAGAGGGTGCATGCGTGCGCCTGTATTGGGTCCGTTGTGCAACAGACCCCCCGCTGACAGTGTATGTGCTGGTTTGCTTGCTCCACCGACCTGCGTTCCATGGCCGGTTCACGCACGTGCTGCCGGCTGCTGCTGGGCCACGGCGTGGCCCCCCCCAGCAGAGGAGGCGAATCCTGCGCGTCCTGGTACCCGCCCTACCACCCTCTTCCTTTGCAGGCCGATAACAATTCAATGCCACCTTCAACTGAAACCAACCACTGGGCCTGCCTCCCCTCCTTGCTTCACTTCCTCTGCAGTCCAACTTTGACGTCACTTACGAGGGCAACCGCGCCCCCTTCCCCGTCTTCATCCACACGCCCTGGCTGGAGGCCAGCGACCACTTGGAGCAGCTAAAGGAGTTTGCGGGTGAGGCACCCTGCGGCACACTTTTGTGTGGCTGCGGCGCTGTACATGCATGCATGAATGCACCCTGCTTCCTGGGGTCGGTGCGGGTGGCTGACGGAGTTTGCGGGTGAGGGCGCCCTGCTTCTTGGGGCGTTGCAGGTGGCAGGCAGGTGCAGGGGTGGGGGAGGGCTGCCTCTGCAGGGCACACGCAACCCGACACCACTACAGGTGCTTGGTTTGGTGCTGGCGGCAGGCAGGTCCTTGTTTTGGTGCAGGGGGCGGGCAGGTGCTGGGGTGGGGCTGCTTCTGCAGGGCACACAACTCGACACTGCTGCAGGGGCTGTGAGCCATGGGTGTCTTTGGGGGCCGGCTGCGTGTTGATTGCAGTCAGCAATCAGGACATACATGTACGGCGTGTGAACGCCGACCTTCCCGCCTGCTTACCCTCGCCCCGCCTGCAGACTACGCGCTGAACAAGCCCGACGTCTACTTTGTGACCATCCGCCAGCTCATTGCGTGGATGCAAAACCCGATTCCAGCCGACGAACTCACCCCTAACAAGCTGGGCTGCGGCAACCCAGGCGGCTCGGGCCCCATGCCCAATCAGCTGTTCAATTTGGATGCGCCTCCCACAGGGGCACCCACACCGGCGCCAGCCCCCGGCCCAGAGGCCGATGCTCCCGAGGCCGCCGAGGCGCCTGTGCCGGCGGAGGAGAGCGAGGCCCCGGCGGAGGAGAGCGAGTAGAGACTGGTTTGACGTCTCGTAGTCAAAGCGTCACTTATTAGTAGTAAAGCATCATAGAAGTATCCTCGTGGCATGCAAGCAAGGCGCACATGACGGTAGCCAGATCACTCGTTACGTGCGCCCCCCACCTTGCCCTCTACCGCCTGCCGTTGCCTGTTCCCACCTCCACACCGCATCACCACACCACACCCACTTGTCATCCACCTCCCCGGTGCCCACCGGGCTGCCCCTCCCATGGATTCCTGATTTCTTTCCCCCCACCGCTAATTGCGGCGGGGCCCCCATGGGCTGTGCTGCATGGCATCCCTGCCTCCCACCCCTTCATACCAGCGATCAGTGCGTGCACACGCACTTGCCCACGCGATTGGTAGCAGCCCAGCGCTGCTCCCGCCCCTCAGCGCTGCCCCATGGCCCAGTTGGCTTTGTACAAGCGCCTGGCTTGCCTTTCCAGTACCACTCCTTTTGTACCCCACATTTGTTTGAACTAGACGTGTCTGCAGCCTCCATTTCGTTGTCCCATCCCAAGCTGCGCACGAACGCAGCCCTCGATTACTGCCGCCTTGCCCCCTCACCCTCTGAACACTCGCCAATGTCACACCATGTCCCCCCGCATGCAACTAAGAATGAAACAGCCAGATTGCTCGTCTGTAATAGAGACAGCGCAGCTGCTGCACTCCCTGGTGCTGGATCAATCACCGCCCACGCTTACGGCACCTGCTGGGCTGCTGCTGGCCTCACACCGCGGTGGCACCACTGGCGCCGGTACGGCTGTGGTGCCGCCCTCGCAGCAACCCCGCAGCTGCTCGTATGACAACGATGCCGCTTACTGGGCTTTGAATAAAGGGGTGCTTCCAGCTGCTGCTAGCTGCGACAGCGATGCACGGCGCCATGCTTGCCACAGCGGCTACAGGGCACGCGGGCCTTACATCGCCCATGCGCATAAAAATGCCGCACTTTGAAGGTGGCAGGCAGCAAAATCTTCTTTGAGCGGTTGCCCACCAGCTCAGCACGCCCGCATGACGGGTGGTTCTGGCCTCTGCGCATGCTACGCCCATTGCTTTGATCAGGTGTAGGGACGCTGCAACGCGCTCCCCTTGCTGCTATACGGCTTTGCGCCCAGTGTCAGCCGGTGCCAGCCCAGCTAGTAGCGCGCCAAGAAGCGCTGCGCAGTCTCCAGAGCGGCCCATTTGCAGTTAAACGGCGATCGGCAGTCCGCAACAGGGCTGAGCAGCCCTCCCCGGCCCCTACCTAACTCACTAGCATCTGCGGGTTTGCACTACAGCCGGCCGCAAACCGCAAACCTGGCGGCCTGGACATGAAGTCCATGCTCCTAGCAGCGCTGCTGCTGGCCGCGGCAGGCTGCGCAAGGGCGCAAGGTGGGTGGCAATGCTGCACTGCTTGTCGGCGCTCGCCGCTGCTGCCGCTGCCACTGTTGTGCTCTCAGTTGTGGTGGCAAACACCCACGCTGTGCCCCACACGTGTCACCCACCTGTTGCAGTCCAAGCCTCCGCAATTCCACCAATGCATTTGCCATTCAGCCGCACCCCGCAGTTTATTCTGCTCACGGTGCGTCACGTCCGTCAGGGGGGCGTCGGCTTGCCGTCGGCGGTTGGGGCGGGCAACCGCGCTTTGCATGACCCATGCCGCACCAGGGGCGGGCTCGGTTTTTCTTGGATGCAGACGCTGCCTCCCCTGATATAGCAATGTACTGCGTGGTGCATCCCTGAATTCACCTCACATCATGCCATCTGCCGCGGGCCCCGGCTCATTGGCCCTGTCCACACCTCTCCTGCACCCCACCGGGCCCGGTTTGCCCACCCCTGCCTGCGCTGCCCTCCCACGTCTCGCAGCATGATGCGGCCACTCGCACGAAACCTGGCCACTTACACGTGTGTTTGGCCCAAATGTATATACCACTCCATGCACGCCTCACCCTCCGAAAGCCCCTCAATCACACCAGTTATGCCCCGCATCCCGCGGCTCCTCGCAGCCGCAACTTCCTCACCCCTCCGATCTTACTCCCCCGATCTTACTCCCCACCCCACGCAACGCCAGCACGCATGCTTTGTAGCGCAGCGCTGCGCCCTCATTGACGCCGCTGTCCATGTCAACCGCCTGAACATGCACCAGACCCCACCGTCTGTTTCCTGCAGCACGGCAACGCCACTCTCCACCCTACGCCACACCGGCATGCACTCTGTGCCGTGCAGCGCTCTAGCTCACCGCCATTCAATATAAGCGCACGGTCTGACACGCACCACCCCCCACCCTCCCGCCCGTTTCCTGCAGCACGAAAACGCCATCGACACCTCCGCCCACGACCTCATGCTCACACTCACCGCGGGCCTGTCCTCCAACCGCTGCCCCATCTCTGCGACCATGTTTGCGGCCGTCAAGGGCACCCAGTGCGGCCTACTGCTGGACCTGTACCGCCGAGGGTACGAAATTGCGGCCCAGACGGTGAACAATGTGCAGGTGAGTGGGCTTTAGGGTTTAGGGTTTTAGGGTTTAGGGTTTTCAAACCCTAGGGGGCAGCTCGTGCCGCATGGATGCGGAAAGGTGGGGCGGGGTGGGGCGTGCTGGAGGAGACGAGGAGCGAGGTAAACGTGAGGTGGTGGTGGTGTGGTGTGGGGCGACAGCGGGGCGGGGCAGCCTCCCACCCGTTGCCTGTGCCGCTTCTCAGATTGCGATGCAGGTCAGGGAGAGGTGGAAGACAGTGTGGGTTCATCCATCTCTCATTGGCTCTGTGACGCATCCCAGCACTCCCACGGCCCCCTTCCCCACCCAGCAGCACGCCCTCCCTTCCCCGCTCTTCCACCCTGTCTGCCCCACACCTGTGCCCTCGATCTCCGCCCCCCACCCCCCTGTTTTTCACCGCATCCCCACCCGCCCATCTCATCGCAACCACACCAATCGAATGACAATGTGCGGCTATGCCCCGACACCACTGGTGCCCCTGTCACAACCTCTTGGCTACAAACTTCATTCCGATACTCGCCCCCCACCCTGTCGCATGAGACTGTTGTTGGCTCCCCGTAGACTTGAACTGAAACCGATTGATTGAGTGAAACCATTGGCCACACCACCGCATCACTGCAGCTGGGCGCGCTGCCGTTTGACAAGATCCGGGGCGAGATCGTGGGGGCGCGCACGCAGCTGGCGGGGTGCGGCATCCCTGAGAACGCCATCCAGGGATACAGGTGAGGCCAGGGGTGGGGTGGCCGCCCGACTTCCTCTGTGTTGCTTTGCTGTGCCTCATCCCTGGAGGGGGAGGAGAGGTGGGAGGGAGGGAGGAGTGGAGAGGCAGGGAGGGGAGAAGCAGGGAGGGGAGAAGCAGGGAGGGGNCCGGTTCAGCCGTCCCAAGCGCCTGAATTCGTACAAGAACTGGGTGGAGCAGTACGTGGCGGATGCGGCAGTACAGGGCCCCCAAGTGGCAGGCGCCTGGCTGCCACGTGAGAGCGCAGATGAACGGCTTCTGGACACGGTTATGCTGCGCCTGAGGCTGGCGGATGGGCTGGATTTGCGACACCTGGCAGCCGCACACCCCCAGGTTGGCTGCTAGGGGATCAGGGTCCACCTGGCGCTGCCCATGCTGAAGCTGCGCTGTTGTCAATCAATTGCATTTCAAGTCAGTGGGAGCCAGCAACGGTCTCATGGGACAGGGTGCTGTTGTGCTGCGGCAGCGTGAGGCAGTGCCGCACAACAAATCATTTGCTGTGGTGTTCCGTGTGTGTCGATCAAGTGTGTTGTCATGCGGCGGGGCAGTTGGGCTGAACGTGCGACACCTGGCAGCCGCACACCCCCAGGTGGGCGCCACGCACTGGTTGGCCATCAGATCAGGGTCTAGCCATGCTGAAGCTGCCCATGCTGAAGCTGCGCTGTTGTGCTGCGGCAGCGTGAGGAGGTGAGCGCCTCATTTGCTGTGCGTTCCACGGTGCCTGCTCAAGTGGGCCTGCCGTGCATGTGCCGGGCGCGTGCGGCTGGCAGGCGAGCTGTGCTTGGGACAGCTGGGTGGCCTCTCAACAACCCTGGGGTGTGTTCGGTTTGCCCTATGGGGTGGCTCTTCTCTTGGGTGTGTGTGCCTTGCCATGTGGAGTTCCCCAACACCCCGGCAGGCCGGGCGGTGTGGAACTATGAACAGTCTGACTCAAATCTTCGGCTCGGTGTTTGATACTGATGAAGGCAGGGAGTGGGTTGGGTGGAGGGCAGGCAGGCAGGCGGCTCAGCAACCAGCCAGCAGAAGGCAGGTGCCTGCCTGCCTGCTTAGATTGCAGGCTCTTACACCCAAGGCAGGATGAAGGCTGCTGAGAGTGAAGCCCACACTTGTTGGCACACGCTTCCTCCCTACCCTGCAGGGTGACGAGGCTGCTGATCTCGTGCTGCGTGCGCTGCGCCCGCACATCGATCGCGGCTGGGCGCTGACCAGCAGCGGCAGCGGCGACAGCGGCAGCGGCTGGGATCAGAGGCTTGCGAGCAGCGGCAGCGGCGGTGCAGGCAGCAGTGGCGGCGGCAGTGGCGGCGGCAGCGGCGGCAGCGGCAGCGTGCAGCGCGTGCGGTTGACGGACCCAGATGGGTTTGTGATGTCCAATGACGTCATTTCCGATGTGTTTGCCGCCTTTGACCTGACGGCAGACGAGGATGCGTAGGGTGTTCAAATCCGTAAAGTGCAACCCTTGCATCCGAACTGCTGAGGCGACCGCCGGTACCGCGTTGCTGGTGTCACCTTGGTGCCGGTTCGTGTGAGATTGCCTGCCGGTGCATGCTTGTAAGACTTGGAACCCACATCTGTCTGGTCGAACCCTTTCAATGACGAGCCGTGTGCATTGTGAGACGTTGAAGGCAACATGCAAGTCATGTGGTGTGATGGGGGGCAGCAGTGGCGGCTGTAGTGGCGGCTGACTGGGGGACCTGAAGATGGGGGATCTGGCCCCCAGCTGGCGTCGCCGATCTTCCAAATGAACCAAAGACAAATCACGTCCTTTGTTCTTCTTGCTACATCACACACCCACCGGGCTGACTTGTTGACCTGCTGACCTGCCTTTGCACCTGCCCCCCACACTCAACACGCGTTTGCGTGCCTCCCGATTGGCCCACACTGCCGCATTGCATTGCATCAAAACTACACCCGGTTCATCCCTGGACTCCGCTTAGCCGGGCCAGTGACATTTCGTCCTGCATTCTTCATTCATGCGAGGCTCCATTGTGCCTCCGCTTGTGGGCGTCCAAGCCCTGCCATCATGCCAGACACACCCTTGCCTTGACGGCGATGCCGGCAGCTTTGTGTGTAGTTGATGCATGCGCGTGTGGCAAGTCCTGATGCTGTCGTTCTGTGTGACAGGATTGCCGATGAAGGTGCAGAGAAGGCGGGTGATCAACCCGAAGCGGGCAACTAGCAGTGCAGCAAGGCCGCTCACTCGCCCAGCCTGCTGAGCAGCGGCGGCACAGGGGGCGGGACGCAAGTGGCCGCCAGTGGGGCACGCTGCACGGCCGATGCTCGTTCCAGTGTGGCCCTGTCTGCACCTGCATTGGTCTGGACCGATGTTCGGCCAGAGGGACGTTTTGCCGCGTTCCTCACTGGGCTGACCTGGCTTTGGGACGCGTTTGTGCCTTGAACCACTCTGCAACTTATTCATTGAATTCTACCAGCTTGGGGGTTTAAAGGGTCCAATTACCAACGTGAACCACGCGCATTTGTGAATTAAGCCGCACCTCGGGTGTTGGAGGTGAGCGGGACTGCCTCGCCCGCGGGTGCTTGCCCAGTGCGGATCCAATAAGCTCGGTTCGATCTGTCCACATCTGAGGCAGCCGGGGGAGCTGGAGCGCCGTGTGCTTGCGCCAACCCTCACGCGCAGCTTGTGCCTACATGCCAACCTCTGACATGCAGACGCTGCTTGGCGTGTCAACTGCATTTGGTACCGCGGCAATGCAAACCATGCGTGTGGCGCTGCTGCTGCTGGCGGCGGCCAGCGTCTCAGCAGGTGGGGCAGGTGCCGGGCCGGCGGGAGGCGGCGGCGCAAGCGCGGCCGGCGGCACCGACCCTCCCACGCTCACCCTTGCCCCACCGCTCTCCTTGCTGCAGTGTTCCCTTCCACAGACGCCCCAGGAGGCCTGTCGCCCGAGCGCACCCCCATGTTCATCCTCTTTACCGTGAGTTCGCTCCCCGCACGCCTTGCGCAACCGCCTGCCACCCGGTCGCGCAAGCCAAGCAGAGTGCCAAACTCACCGCCTCTGCTGCTTTTTGTGGGCCAGATTCAATCCCTCTCGCCTCACACTGGCGCAGCCTATGCCACGGGTATTGCAGCGGTGCAGAGTTGGCGTCGCACCCTGTCTGCCGGCCATCCGTGCACCTGCGATGGGGAGGATACCCTTCTTCCCCCCCGCCCAACCGCCCTCTGTCCCCTCCACCCCCACCCAGCACCTCGCGTCTCCTGGGCTCCGCGCCAGCTTTCCCTTGCTTCACACTGCCACCCTTTGACACCCCAGCCCTTGATGCCAGCATGTGCATGGCACACGAATGCAAGCAAGCAGCATAGGTGTGATGTTCCGCTCTGGCTAGCTAGCTGTCCAGGCGCTGGTACACACTGGCCCCCCACCTCCCTCGTGTGACCCCGCAACCTGTGCCTCCTTCCCTTGCAGCACAGCGCCTATGTAACCTGCACAGCATGCACCCGTTGGTGCTCTTCTGCATCGACCCTACCTAACCAAGTCTCTCTCATGTGCCCCCGGATGTGCCTCCTTCCCTGGCAACCCAGGCATTGGTGGAAGGCCACCCAAGCATGCACTCTGTGGTGTGCTTCAACCCTATCTAACCAACCTACTATCTGCTTTGTTGCCTGCACTTCTATGTGTCGCAGCATGACGACGCCATCAAGCAGAACAGCTATGACGCAATGTTGGAGGTGACAGAGGGCAGGCAGTCGCTGAATGGCTGCCCAGCCACCGGTGTCATGTTCACAACAACCGGCGGCACAGGTGCGGGCTGCCCCGTGCGCATTTGAGGCGCTGTCAAGGGCCTGCACTGTGCACGCGTGTGTGTGTGTGTGTGTGTCTGTGCGTGTGTGTCAGTGTTGTGTGTGTGAGACAGTTTGTGCCCCGAGGCTGCACTCTTCTGGGGCAGGCGCGTGCATGCATGCCGGCATGCGCTGCCTGCACGCGTTCAACTTGCCTGCATGCGGCGCCCGCACATGTTCAACTTGCCAGCACCGCACCGCCCACCACCATCGCTGGTACACCGCACCGCCCACCACCTGCACACACACACTCTGGGCCTTGCCTAGTTTGGCTGTCCTGCCATGCACAGCAACCCTGGGATGGGGCCTTGCCAAGTGTGGCTGTTCTGGTGTGCACAGCAGTAATTGGACGGGACGTTATTGCCAGCCATGCCTGGCGCATCTGCTGTGCGGCGTGCTGCATTCTGGGGCCCATACGCAGTCCTCACGTGCTTCCCCGCCCCCTCCCTTGGGACTTCTATGCCCTGCCTCCAGATTGCGAGCTGCTGGTCGACATGTGGAGCAAGGGGTGAGCTGCGTTGCACTGCTGTATTGCACTGTGCTGTGTTGGCCCTGGGCTGGAGTGGACTGGGTGCGGGTGCGCTGCATTGGGCGCACTGTGCTGCCGCGTGGGAGGGCCCAGGGACAGCGGTGGAGGGGCTGGGTGCGGGAGTCGGTGCGGGTGCGCTCTGCGGTGATGCCAGAGGGGCTGAGTGCGGCGGCGGGTGCACTACGCTGTGCTGCAGCGTGGAGGGCCCAGGGGCAGCTGCTGGAGGGGCTGGGTGCGGGTCCCATCAGCGCCTTCCCGGATGGATGAGGCTTGCTAGACAGCTCCCACTGGCGCGGGGTGCCTGCGCTTGGATGCTGCTCTGCCGGCTGGTTTTTCTCCTCATGTAACTCTCACTAGCACACCTGCGTTGCGCCCATTGGGATACTGTAGGTATGAGATCTCCGATCACACCGAAAGCCACGGATCGGTGAGTTGTGTCACGAGCAGCGGAGGGCAGGGGGGCTGCTTGCAATGCAATTGCGGAAGCCGTCCGGAGCCTCACGCACACAGCCCAAGGCAGCGTCGCGCTGGGGTACGCTATGCTTTAGAGGTACCCCTCAGCGGCCTTCCCTAGCCACCCCACGCGCAGCCGCCCAGCTGGCTTCTGTGGCCCTTGCAGACCCCGATGATCTGTTGGGTAGGTTTCAAACCCAAACCCTACATTCTACACCCTAACAACCCGCCCTTCCATCTGTCATTCTCCCCCGCAGCTCAAGGACATGAGCAAGAGCGAGATTGAGCAGGAGGTGTTGGGCGCGCGCAACGAGATTGCGGCGTGCGGCATCCCTGTCTCGGATGTGCAGGGCCTGCGCTGCCCCTACCTGGAGACCAAGCCGGAGGTGCGGGAGGTGCTGCAGGAGAACGG